>OZ004672.1:14717011-15317011 GCA_963924505.1 Agonopterix alstromeriana | reverse complement strand
TGCGTTTGTGTACGGAATTCTTGAAGCAAGATCGACTTGCATCTGACCATTTTATTAAATTTTCTTTTTAATAGAAGATGGAACAAATTTTATAAAGTTTGAAGCCAATTCCATGCTACTTTTACTTGTACGGGTACCTATTATATTTTTGTACAAAAGAGTAAAAGGTCACTTGACTGTAATTGTGAATTGTGACTGTGACCAATTAGAATTTTATTAGTAACTTCATATACCTATTATGTTCACCTCCATAGTTTGTATAACTTCATAGTTTGATGGGTAGCGTATGTGGTTTAAAGGTTAATGATACTTTTACTTACACCCTGTATAAAGAGTAACTTTATATACCTACCTATTTATATCACGAATTTAGCAGTAAACTTGCTACAATAGAAATAACGCCTTATACCTACGATATAAGTATAGAAATGGCTTAATCCTCAGAGAAATGAAATATAGTTCCATGATATAAGCTGTTTGAGTCAATTAACGTGCAGGTTAAATTAATTGCTACTAATTTAACGGTTAGATTATGTCATATAGTCATGTTAATGTCATGTAAGTTTAGATTAGTGTCGTGAATAAAATGTCATGACTTTTGGATTTGTTTTCGGTTACTTTAGGTGGATATAATGCAATAAGCGCAATCAACTGATTTCAATGTCTTTGTTTTTAAATTAATGATTTTCATTTGTTTTCAGAAGTTTCAGTCTATGTGACCAAATACAGACACGAATATTTATACAACGTGTTAATGAATAAACGCAAAAATAGAAAATAGTTTGTTTAGAATCGAGAGCAGAATCGAATTATCAAGGTTACATTTTTTCTATATATTAAATAATTTGTTCATATAATTAGAAATGTATTAAACTCGATATCAACCTACCGCACAGGCACACTCACCCTACTTACTACCAAAACAAGATTCTTATAATGTATCCATGAGCACGATAGCGCTTTCATTCATTACTGAAATAATAACAAATCATTTCTGCATGAAAATTTCGAATGCGAATAACTTTCAATTTTAATTAGTAAAATAATGAAATTATTGTTTCAATGCAATTATTTCGTTATAAATCATTTGGGGTGTATGAAGTTTTGCGCTTATTTATTAACACGTTGTATAGTTAGTTTTATTTTTTGGTTATTTATTTCCCAGACCAATATTTAATAATTTAGTAATTGTATTTTAAGTGAGTTTATTAGTTTTCAATTCTATCAATAACTCACAAACTACGATGGCATTCCCAATCTGGTACCTAAGGAAGAAAAAGAGTTTCAAATTATTATTGTTTCTCGAAAAAAATAGGTTGGGATACCTATTAGAGGTTAAAAAGTACTTTGATTGATTGTAATTAGTAGGTAGATATCTATTTAGAAATAAAACTATTTTCATTCAAACATGTAATTTGGATTATATACCTACTTAAATCATAGATATATTATATAGAACTGAACTAGATGCACAATCAGCTGTCCAAAAATGGCAGACCCAGAAGAGGTACTAAACGAATAAAAGTACCTCATTTGCCTCAGTACCGCGTCAACTCTCTGACTATAAACATACCAAATACGACTAAGTTTAATAATCAAATATGATGTATTAGTATCACCCTACAGCATTCATACTTATTATGTGTGGGTTATAATTTTGACACCATATCGTCGTTGTTATGAAGTACTGTCAACATCAGAAGGATGACATCTTGTTCCATTTTTCAATATCAATCAGATTCAATGTTACTGTTGTTGTGACTTTATACCTAGGCTATAAGGTCTACTTTCCATTGAGACTTATTACGCCATACATTAGAGTACAGCACAGCAGTTTTGTATGGGACAGCTGATAGGCTGTCCCTTACACCCTGTATAACATTACCCTCCTTCTGGAGCTGTCGGGTAAAAAAGGGGCACATCTGGCTCCTAAATCATAATTTGACATAACTGGTACGACTCTTTGACATATGCAAATCAGGTGAGACAAGCGTAGATCTCTCCTGTCTGAAATGATCTATAGATCTTTTGAACGCGCGCGATTTATGCCCGGCTGCGCGTGAGCAGAGTCGGCGACAATGCTGATGGAAATCGGTTCTGGGCTATAAGTTCTCCTATTTGATTGCACCTGTAACTTACTTGCTTTCTCGATGTCTTTCATCTTTGAGGTTTATTGGTTCAAAAAGTATAAGTACCTTGCTACAACTGCACGCTTATAGAGAAATGTATTCCGAATGCGTAAATGCGCGCTGCACACAAACGAAATCTGGTGATATTTTCAATACTATCCAATTAAAGTCAATGAAATTTTTCAGAAACAATCTAGAAACTAATCTCTACGTTTTTATGAAGTCAGATTTTCGTTAAAGGTACAGTTTTAGTGCTAGGATTAATTTAAGATTTGTTTGCGAATCTTTGAGGCAAAATCTGACTTCATACAAACATAGAGACTAGTTTCTAGACTGTTTCTGAAAAATTCAATTTTTCACAATATAAAGACAACACCGTAACAACTTTCACAAGGGAACATCGAGAAAAAATAAAAATTAATCAGCTGTTTCATACAATTTCAGACCTACTCGACTCAAATGTATAGGACAGCAGATTTTTTCTGAATAACAACAACATTAAAAAAACATTGAATCCAAAGTGAAAGCTGCTCTTTTTCTCTTTTCAGTTAATAGGTTTTTTATGCAGTCGGGTTTTTTGTATATCTTAATAATTTTTTATTAAGATTTGATATTAGTCATGAGCATATCCTTATGTTTCTAATGGACTGATGGAAAAACTATTTACATATTATGATCATCAAATTATCATCAAATGATTTAACCTACCTAATCAATTCAAACAACTCCGTTCATACATAACATCAACATTAAGATGCACAATTAAGATTAATATTGCAACAAAAACAAAGAAAATTACGTCAACATAGCATAACATAAATAATCTAGGTCACGACAATGTCACCTAGGCTGTTAACGAGTCGTGTATGACCTATGACCTAGAATGAGCTTGGTATTGCATTTGTAAATGTCATATCCAAGTCATACAGTGTTTACTTCTGTTCCATAGAGTCCGCATAAATTTACGATTGTAGTTGGTCTCTTTTGTCTTATGATGTACCTTTAATAGTAGAAGGAGATGGAACTATAGATAATTGTTTATGCGGCTGTCCACTTTTTTTTTGAGCTAGTGTGTGTGAAAAGTGACCGTAAACATAAGGCCATATGTCACTTGGTGCCTTTTGTCCATACTACTTGACACCACACACTCAAACCTAAACGTCAAAAAAAGTGGACACTTTACACTTGGTATGGCTCACTCTAGTCTTAAAGAGAGATCCTTCCTCTTAGCTTCTGTTGCTTGTAAGGAAGATGGATACTCAATGGAAATCGGACGAGAAAAATGAAACTAAGATTTATGTAATGGCTAAATCTTTGCTCTTATACAGAGTCCAGCTTAATTATGCTGAAGGGTTTTTAAGAGGATCAACTATGATTATTATATTTCTAGAGACTTGTGAGACAGGTAGGTTCACAATCCTTTTAATAATAGTGAAAGTGATACAAAATTTAGTATTTATGTGATAATTATTTTTTACAACTTATATTTAACAGACTTTACTGGAAAAGTTGTTGTAAGGGGATTTTAGGTAAATCTAGCAGAATTCGATTTATAACTAAAAATTTTCGTGTAAAGTCTATTACAATAAATAGTTAAGTACTAAACCCGAATATATTTTCTTTCTAGATACTTTGAACTAAAATATTACATTTTAACGGGCTTAAGTTGTCACAAATAATACTAAAAAATATTTTTCTCCGTGTTCTCAACCTGTTTAACTATTGCTTTTCATGTAATGTGATTTCTTTTCAATTAGGTTTATTAATTTTAATATTTCGTCTTCTCCGTGCACTGTTTCCATTAATATTTTCACACAGTTAAACGTGAAATATGATTGAAAATAGATTAGAAACTAGAATTCAATTAAAAACCTTCCCACCATAAACTTCAAAACATTCAAATTAGTCAAATAACTAAGCACTTAATAAACATTAATAGATCGCCATCTTCGTATCTTTATCGGCCATTTATAAGGGCACGTCCACATTCATCACCGTGCGAAAGTGAAACTGCATTAACATAAGGGCCAGTACACACTGTTTAACTTGTTTGAACTAGTTACATATTATTTGGATTAGAGATGTTACGGTGCTTGGTATCCGTAACCGAAACTACAGGAGATCCGATAAATTTATATTCACAACGAAGATAGAATAAATGTTTCTGTATTGCATTGGAGTGTATCGGGTCTAAATTACTAACCTATTGGAGAGACTTAAATAAAATATGTTTTTTTTTTCGAATTGCCGTATAGAGAAGATAGATAGATATAGATTTGATTAGAACAGAAACTTAGAAGAAATAGCACAGAGGCCTATGCCCAGCAGTGGGTTAATGTGGGCTGATATGAATAACAGATTAACATTAAGCATTATTCATAGAGCTTTAATGAAAATGTCTATTCCCTAGGTTCTAGCATCTCGATCAGATGCTATGGGTTTCATTGTTTTGTACCTGTTGAGATTTAATAAAGCACATTTAATTTAATTTATATCTGTACCCAAACCAGAAATCCGACATCCCTAATTCGGATATATAAAGATTACGTATGTATGATTGGATGTAGGTGGTCTAACGCCTGCATCAGTGTAGAGTTACGACAGTTTAGACGGTAAGGAATTAAGGACAGTTTGATTTAGCATTTTACTTCAAAGATGTAGCTTAGCTGTTTGGATTTCTCTTAAAGGGAAATCTAGATTATTCTTAGATCCAACTTTTGCATCAGGTGCTACACTATCATCGTATTGGTGAATTTTGTCACTATCAAGTATTTATATATATATTATACAACGTGTTAATGAATAAGCGCAAAACCTCATACACCCCAACTGATTTACAACAAAATAATTAGATTGAAACAATAGTTTCATTATTGTGATAGTTAAAATTTAAAGTTATTCATATTTTAAGTTTTGAGGCAAAAATGATTTGTTATTATTTCAGCAATGAATGAAAGCGTTAACGTGCTCATGGATAAATTTTGAGAATCTTATTTTGATAGTAAGTAGGGTGGTGTGCCCTTGTGGTGGGTTGAGATCAACTTCAGTAAATTTTAAATTTTACAAACAAATGATTAAATATTTTGAAAAAAATTACCTATGTTGAAACTATGATAATTCGATTCTGCTCTCGATTCTAAACCAACTACTTTCTAGTTTTGCGTTAATTCATTAACACGTTGTATATATATTATATTTTTTCTAAATATTCGAAAATTCGAATTAGAGACAATTTTTTACTTAAAAATACAAGGTACCTACAACTATAATTTATCATTTAGTTTTTATTAATATAAACATTTTATGAATAAAGAACTCGGAATTTTTTTTGTCTCTGAACAAAATAGTTATTTTCAGAATAATATTTTTCTTGGTGATTTATACAGGTGTAAGGGACAGCAGGGCCAATAGAGAAATGGGGTATTCAGACCATCAAACTGAACAACTTTCACTATGGAGCCAACCTCAGAAAAAGCTAAAGAAACCTACTGTTTCATACATTTGAGTCTGGTAGGAAAAGCAGTTTTGTATAGAACAGCAGATTTTTTGCGTTTTTGTGCTTGGCTCCGTAGTGAAATTTTCTCCGTTTGATAGTCTGAATTCGCCGTTTCAGTATTTGCCTGCCTATCCCTTACATCCGTATATTGCATCTATGGAATCTTAACAAATCATAACCTGACAGAAAGGGCTCTCAAACAAAATTCTTTAACAACTGTAGCTGATGAATCGATCAGTCTAATCAACATAAATATTGAAATGTTGTCAGTTCATTTCAAAATCACCATTAAGTCCGTCTAATTTTTACATTCAAAGAGTAGTCATTACGGAGTTCCCACTCCATAAATTTGGTGAGAGAAAATTGTACCTACAAGAATTTTTTTAAATTAAAGGTTAATTTTCAAAAAAATATAGATCAGGTCAAATTACGTTTTTTATGTAATAAAGATTTGCATTTTGTATTTATCATCATCATCATTATCATAAACAGCCGATACACGCCCACTGTTGGACATAAGCCTCCCCAAGGATCGGCACAACGACCGGTCCTGCGCTGCTCTCATCCAACGGGTTCCTTAACAAATCATAACCTGCCGCCTTCACCAGGTCCTCGGTCCACCTTGTGGGGCCTATACGCTGCGCTTTCCGGAATTTGTATTTGTATTTCTTATAAAATAGGTTAATGTACGTCTAGTTGTCTATCTTGCGTAAAAGCCAGCCTTTAAGCCATATGAAATCTACATAAGTGCTGAAATAAAATAGCTGATCAACAGCGGCGGCGGCTAACAGATGCTGTAAAGACGCATTACACAATAATATAATGTAATTCATAAACATCGCCTCTGAGAGACACCTTTAACATATCCATACTAAGTCAGATGACCTCTCTATCTCTACCTTTCTTCGGTACCATATGCGCTTGCACTGACAGAAAAAAAAACCGTTGACAAGGCGTGGGCAGGTTGACACGTGCACTTAGAAGTTTGAACTTCGAATGTATGTAAATACGCTACAGTTATTAACTGAGTTATTAAGCCGTGGGAATGTAAAGTTGTTAGTTTTTAATTGCCGAAGTGGTCGAAGTGATGTGTTTGGACTTGTGTAAAATTTTCCAATTACGAGACTGTGTGAAAGTTCGTACTAACGAACGTTCGGTTGCTTAATTTTCTAGTGCCTTATTGGAATTTTACAACCGTTTTTTTGAAGGTACACAGAGTATGACATAGCTGTGGGAGCTACAGGAGTGCGATTTTTGAAACTCATTTGTTGAACTCTAAGAGGAAGAATCTCCATAGAGTCCGCATAAATTTACGATTGTAGTTGGTCTCTTTTGTCTTATGACGTACCTTTAAAAGTAGAAGGAGATGGAACTATAGATATTTGTTTATGCGGCTGTCCACTTTTTTTTGAGCTAGTGTGTGTGAAAAGTGACCGTAAACATAAGGCCATATGTCACTTGGTGCCTTTTGTCCATACTACTTGACACCACACACTCAAACCTAAACGTCTAAAAAAGTGGACACTTTACAATTGGTATGGGTCACTCTAGTCTTAAAGAGAGATCTTTCCTCTTAGGTTGAACTCAGCAGTTGAAAATGTCAAAATTACTATGGAGATATGCATCTTTCTACGGCTAATTTGACTTTTAAAAATCGCACTCCTGAAGTATGATTTTTGAAAGTAAAATCAGCTGTTGAAAGATGCATATCTCCATAGTAATTTTAAATGCTGAGTTCAACGTATGAGTTTCAAAAATAGCACTCCAGGTGTACACTTAAATTCGTTACGTATTTTAGGGGAGATCGAGACCATCAAACTGAACAACTTTCATTATTGGACAAGGAAAGAAATTGCGAAAAAAAAAATCTACTATTCTACAATAAAAGGATGGATCGCCACTGACGTTTTCATTGAAACAATCGATTTTTTTTCGTGCTTTCAATGTTGATCTCTTATTGTAAGTTATTCAATTTTATAGTCTGACTGAAGCACTCCCTAAAGTATGTAACACATTTAAGTTTACACCCTGTATAATGAAAATGATCAAAATGGTGAAATTGTAACCGTCAAAAAAGTGCATCCTAAACAGCACCAAACACGACATCACTCGATACATATCTCGCAGTATCTCTCAATCAGCGACACCGAAGCGCTCGATACGATATTTATCGCGCGAGTCTCTTCACGAAACGGCGATGTCGTAACAATTCGTGCGAATGTTCGAATTTGTCGTCACGATTGAGCTTTAGATTAGAATCTTCCCTTTACAGAATTGTGGTGGTTTTTATTACTAGCGGTTCTCGTTTAATACTCGATTTGAAGTCACTCTTGGAGAGTGAACTGATACAACCGATACAAATTTCTGTTAACTACCTTTGGCAGTCCATGAAGTTGCATTGCATTTATACAGGGTCCAACTTAATTGATGACGGATTTTTAAGGTGATGATGAGGCCATCAAACTGAACAACTTTTTCGATAAGTGCAAAATCCAAATATTAAAAAAAACCGCTGTCCATCCAAACTGTAAATGTATGGGACATTTGGTTCGAGTACCTAGGATTGGACAGCTTTTTTCATAATTTCTATGTTCAGCCCATAGAGAAATGTATTCAGTATGACGGTCTGATCATCCCCTTAAAACAGTCAGCATAATTAAGAACGACCTTATTTACGCGTTTTCTTTTACTCATCTAAATAGTATACTAGGCTTAACACTCCTTATTACAGAAGTGCAGCTAAGAGGTCAAACTCAAACGAACGTGAGTTTATGTATTATTAAAGATTGTGAACGACTATTTTTCGAGTTCCAACAGTACCATTTTTTGCGAGAATCTCTTAGGAATTGTTAAAACTGAGTCACGAACAAAAACTGTTTGCTTGCTTTTACGAGTTACGGTTATAGTTTCAGTGAGTGAGAATTATATCGAACGTTTAGTCGAAGGGTTCCGTAATAGTACACTTTCACCTGTTGAATTGTGTTTTGAAATACATACTTTAGTTTTGCTTGGAATTATTTTGTAAATACAAGGTACCTGTTTTTTACCCGACTGCGACAGAAGGAAGGTTATGTTTTTGTAGTTATATTATTAGCTACTAGTGAAATATGGAAGGATACATCTTCGTATCTTTATGCGAGTATAGCATAACTACTATACAAGGTGTTACAAACAACCTAGAAAAATCAAAAATCTGTTTCATACAGAACTGCAGTAGCAACTAGACTCAAATATTTCTGAGACCGCATAAATTTTTTACACACTTTTTCTACATTGTCTACATTAAAAAAAATTCCCTATCTTGAAAACATGATAATTCGATTCTGTTCTCAATTCTAAACCAACTACTTTCTAGTTTTGCGTTAATTCATTAACACGTTGTATAACTATTATACATCCTTTTTAGGCTAACCGTACATAAGTTTCATTAGGTAAATCGTAAAATGGATGTTTTAGTATCGATAATGTCTATAAAATCAATACATCTTACATCACTACGCGTAATACATTCTCTTCCATAGCAACTCATAATCTGATTATATTATAGTTATTATAACCAATAAAATGTTATCTGCGTCACTAATTACGACCGCCATCTTTTATTGCACATCGTGAACTGTCAGTAAATAAGAACAATAACATTATTACTTGCTATAAATTAGGTATAGTTATTGAAATCATTCGCTATTCTCTGTTTAAACAATGCTTAGCTTCTAACTAAGCTTTATTTAGTACATGGTTTAAATTAAACTCTTGTCAACAAACAGTTTTGATGATTTGATTGCTTGACTTTAAAGACAACTTTTTTCATGGGAACAAACCTGAAATAAAAAATAAATCTGCTGTTCTATACTTAACTGCAATGTCTACTTGACTCAAATGTATGAACAGCAAATTTTGTTTGGCAATTCAGTCTTTCAGTTTGATGGTCTGAACCACCACTAACAATGTGTCGATTCAATCCAATTACACCCTGTAGTGTGATGACATATGGTGTGGAAACGTGGACCCTGACGATAGGACTAGTTCATCAATTCAAGGTCGCTCAGCGAGCTATGGATCGGAGCAGAAATGAAGTGATATTCAAAGAACTAAGGTGCTTGACATAGCTCCGAAAATTAGCAAGCTGTGGCAATGGGCTGGTCATATCTGCCGAAGAAGGTGTCAGAGTTTTAGACTGGAGACCGTGAACTGACAAGCGTAGTGTGAGACGCCCTGCGGCTCGCTGGACAGACGACCTAAAAAAGGTAGCGGGGAGCGACTGGGTGAGGAAGGCCGAGGACAGTGTCTTGTGGCGCGCCTTGGGATACCCGGGCGTTTTTTTTTTTATATGTCCATGCAAGTTTTATCGTGTCCTATCACTTTTCACATAATTTATTTAAAAACAGAAAAAACTACTATAAAGTTTCATGATTTTTTAATATATTTAATATATATTTTTGATAAATAACAGTTAATATACAGTAAGTTTTATACACATTTAATAAAAAAGATGGAATTTTAGTGTGAACTTCCTCATTTTTATGTTTGTCCTACAGTGACCAACCTAATTTTGAATTCGTTTTTGTCGATCAATTCAATTCATCGCAAAAGCAAAGAAGGTTTAAATATATTTAAATGGGTCAGTTCTGTAATTAAACAAACATAAAAAGTGATCTATTGCTATAATTATTTAATAGTTTTTCCATTTAAAATATGTCCTACGATTTCGTAACTATGCGGAAATTCCTTTTTGTAACCGTGATATTTATTAAAATAGCATAAAAAACTACCAATAAGACTGTAAATTTGTTTCCTGGCAACATTACTTGTCGTTTCCGCCATTTTTTAAAGAGTGACATTAGCTGTCACTTCACAGTATTCGTGTCGAAACCTGTATCGGCGTTACCTCGCAACTTTTGTATCCATTTTGTTATTGTGAATTGTGCTGGTAAGTTTGTGTTTTTCTTAATTATTATTGCACCACATGATAACTTAATTCGAATTCAAAACGATTCATTAGTTTATTTTCATAATTACCAATAATAAACTTGAATTACAAACAGATTAATGTCGGTGATGAAAGAAGCGTTACTTCCATTTTGTTTGGTTACGTATATGTGGAACTTCAAAGTTACAAAATGGAAGTATAAAGGCGAGTACATAAGCATGAATGCATAAAAAAAACATTTTTTTTTGCTTGGATTGGTAAATTAAAACATTACATACCTACTAAATTGATATTAATTTACCGTTTGTGTGACTTTCATTGCGGTGTTTCATTTTTTTAATTCATGAAACAAAAATTGTTACCTACCTCATTCAGCTGTTCTTTCTTCTTGCTGTTTTTATTTCTTTTTTTAATTATTTCGGTTTCGGTGGCATGAACTACATTGTTAATTAATTGAATTAAAGATTTTCATAATATAGTTTGGATTCTGCTTACCATGGGGATTGAGATTACAAATAGTGTCTCATTATCATTACGTAAAGCATTGGCATTCTCATTGTGTAAAGCATTTTGCCTATGGGGGTGTTTTGGGTCGGGTCGGCGTCTTTCCTCTAATATGGCTGAGAAAAGTGATGGCTGCTTCATGCGTCAATTCATGAATGCATGCAGTTGGTCCAACAAGTCTGTTCGTTCGGGCCATGTCCAATATTTCTCGTTGCTATTTAGAATAATCTTTCGGTGGATCTGCTTATAATTTATGGTAACTGAATTTGGAGTTAAGGATTTTCTTTAATTTAACCTGGTGTGTCCCTTTGCATGTCAGTGGTCGGTTCGGAATTTGCGAGCTCATTTTTGAATCTAATTGAAGAAAGTGACGCACGCATTTAAGTGTAATATTTAAGTTTCATACAAGCAAGAAGCAACCGCATTTAATTTTTAGGAAGTAAAAGTTTCAAAATTAACATAAATTAGTATATTTTTCAGATAAGCCAAGCCAACTGAAAATGCCCCTTACAAACGCAGAAAAGCAAAAACGATATCGGGAGAGACTTAAAAATAATCCAGAAAAACAAGAAGAAATAAGAAAAAAAAATCTTGGAAGAATTAAAACAAAAACAAAAAAAGTCAAAGATATGACGGAAGAGGAAAAAAATGAAACTCGCAAAAAGTGGCGAAAACAGAAACAGAAACAAAAACAAAACCAAAAGGAGAAAAAGAAATCTGAAAAAAATACGGAAAAAATTGATAGACAAAAAAATATGCCAAGATTCAAATTGCGTTTAAAAAAATTAAATATTCACTATAAAAAATCTTTGAGTACCATACAAAAACTTCACACAACCATATCTACCCTGCGAAAAAGAAATTACCGACAGAAAAAGCTGCTCAAGGCCGTAACTGAGCAAAAAAATGAAGAGATCGATAAATTGAAGTGTCGGAATGAAGTATTAGAGAGCACAATAAAGGCAATATACAAATCATTGAAATCTCTTCAAAAAAGGCATGTAACTAATGTAGCTTTAAATGAAGCACAGAGACATAATATTAATTCTAAAGTCTTTGTATCGAAATGCCTTGGAGTTGCTCGAGTACGAAAATATAAAAAAAAACAAAGTAAAAGTGGACAAAGATCAAAAGAAATTACAAAGTTTTTTGTCAGGGACGATATTAGTAGAATTACGGCGGGAAAAAAAGAGTGTCGTACAAAGGAAAAGAATAAAGAGCAAATACGATATATGACAGACACATTAAGTAATTTATACAAAATTTACAGGTCTGAAGGTGGTCAACTTTCCTTTAGCACGTTTTACAAGTACAAACCTTTTTATGTTCTGTCACCTACGGCACAAAGCAGAGAAACATGCTTGTGCATCAAACACAGTAATATGAATTACTTGTTGAAGGCCATAATATCAAAAAAACTCATTGATCGTGGTACTACATTAAAAGACATACTATCACAAATCACTTGTGATATAACCTCATTTGATTGTATGCATAATAAATGTTCACACTGTGTCAATAAAACTACAGAATTTGACGTAGGTAACAAGAAAGATGAACAGGCTACGTGGTGGAAGTGGGAGTCAGCAAAGCATACTTACACAAAGAAAGATAAAAATGGTGGTGAAGGTAAAGAAATGCAAACTAGGAAAACAACGAAACAAACTAAGACGGGAACCTTAACTGAACTGACTGAGACTTTCAACAAAGAAATAAAATTGTTTAAAAAACATTATTTTAATATGAAGACCCAGCAAAACCAGTATCAAGCATGCTTGCGACAATTGCAACCACATGAAATTCTAATGGTTTGTGATTACTCTGAAAATTACAATAGTAAACTGAGTGAAGAGATTCAAGCAATGCATTTTGGGGCATCCAAAGAGCAAATTTCCCTACATTGCGTAATGGTTTACTGGAAAGACAAATGCCAGTCATTTTGTACAGTTTCTGAAAGTCCATGTCATGAGCCTTCAGCTATTTGGGCACATTTATTGCCAGTGATGAAGTTCATTAAAGAAAAGTCTCCTAACACTAGAGTCATGCATATTTACTCTGATGGCCCGACCAGCCAATACCGTCAAAAAAAAAACTATTTCCTCTTGAACATGTTTACTCAGAAAATTAACATAGACTATGCAACATGGTCATTTACTGAGAGCGGCCATGGAAAAGGGGTAGCCGATGGTATCGGGGGTGCTGTAAAGCGGTGTTTGGACCGCCAGGTCCTCTATGGTCATGACCTTAGAAATGCAGACGATGTCTTCGCCAACATTTGTGCTGCTATGAAATCTGTCAAATCATTTTTGATTCCTCTTGAAGAAATTGAAAACATGCAGAAAATAATACCTCAAAACCTGCGACCACTCTCCGGTAATAACGAGGTTCATCAAATTATTACGACGAATGAAGAAAACGCAGTTTTATATAGACCACTGAGCTGCTTTTGTGGAAACAAGCCTGGAATGTGCTCTTGTTTTCTTCCCAAGAAACACTGTTTATTACATGTGCCGGTACATCAGCGAGTACCAGGTAAAGTAGTTGTTTATTTGCATTTCAATTTAATATTTAATTTCTCAATCTTGCGATCTACAAGTTGAAAGAAGAAAGAGTGAACCTATGCTTCTAAGTTTGTTTTTTGTATCCGATAATCTTACAGTTAAACACATTTAATTTTTATATAAGTTTTAGACATGCCTGAAAAATTGGAAGATCGAGATATTTTTGAAGTGTTTACTGGCGAAAACATATCATTACATGCTCCTTCTCACCATTCTGAAAATGAAGATGTCAAAATGTCGTCTGTTGATGACATTGCTTCCAACAAACTTCCTATCGTTGTTATTACCGAGCCTACATCTCCAGGTATAAACAATACTTTGACTTCGTGATTTAGTAACTTTACGGTTAAAGTTTGATTACAATATTTCAATTTGTTTTAGACGTGATAGTACAAGTTACAGATCAAGACATTTCTACAAAAAAATCTAATGAACCCATGCTACTACATGCTACTTCTCACCATTCTGAAAATGAAGATGTCAAAATGTCGTCTGTTGATGACATTGCTTCCAACAAACTTCCTATCGTTGTTATTACCGAGCCTACATCTCCAGGTACAAACAATACTTTGACTTGGTGCTATAGTTGCGTGTTGAACAAATTTATGTTGAGTATCTATACAACATTTGAATTTGTTTTAGACATGACAGTGCAAGTTATAAATCAAGCCATTTCTAATGAGCCCAAGCTACTAGATGCTACTTCTCACCATTCTGAAAATGAAGACGTCAAAATGATGTCTGTTGACGACATTGCTTCCAACGAACTTCCTATCGTTGTTATTACCGAGCCGACATCTCCAGGTATAAATAAAACTTTGACTTCGTGATTTACTAGCCTTACGGGTAAACGCGTTTTTGATAGTTTGATTACAATATTTATTATTTCTCAGTGTTATAAGGTAAGGTAAAGAAAGACCTTATGCAAATTAATTTTTTTTTTTATTACAGAGCACAACAGAAGTGGTAGTGAAGTTAAAAAAAATAATAAAGCACAAGTGTACCATCCGAAGAAGTCTAGTGCTAACTGCAGTGAAAAGGCTTCTATAATGACACATAGAAGTATTAAAAGAAAAAATATTGATAAATGCATGGTATTACCAAAAAAAGTAAAGGTGCTACAGCCTACTAGCATGCCTTCTTCCAGTGAAAACAAAGTTTATAAATCATTAAAGACTGTAGTTACAAGATATTATAACTGTCATTTATGCAAACTGCGTAAATTTTTCATAAAAAGTGAAACTGCTACATGCATGGCATGTAAAAGCTATGTTTGTATTGAATGTAGTGAACAACAAATCAGTTTTGATTATATTTGTGATAAATGTTTTGAATGATACCAAATTACCTGTCAATTCATTTGGAAGTTATAACTTTTTTTTTTGATAGTTTGAACTAAGCTTTATGTTTCCCTTACGTTACTGTACCTTTCCACTTTGTAACTGTCTCATATTCAGAATTTCGGAAAAATTATTGTATTTTGAATATATCTTAAGATATTGGCATTACTTTTTATTGTATCGTTATTAATAAAAGCTATTATATTTTTAACTGACTAGGAACATTAAAATTGTTTATGTAACAATTTAACAAGAAAAAACAACATGGTACTGAGACCTAAAAGTTACAAAGTGGATATAATTTTCATTAAATTACTAAATATTATAAACTTTTTAGACACATTGATTGTATTTTTTCAAAGAAATTAGTTTCTTTAATAAGATAAATAAAACTTGATTTATAAAAAGTAACGAAGTCATTATTTAATTTCGCTCACAAATAGTTACAAAATGGAAAATTTATTTACTCCCTTCCCCAAAAAAATATCATTTTCTGAGAATTCCTCATATTTTTCTGTATTTTATTGTTTTAACTGAGTAATATAAAGAATAAAGAAACATATCGATGGTTTACAATATAAATTTAAGTATTTTTATTTATTATGTTCCATTTTGTAACCAGGACATTTTTTTGCAAAAACGCCCACCCACCTGTGTTCAGCAGTGGACGATGATAGGCTGATGATGATGATGATGACACCCAATAGTTAAAGTGAGTTTTTCTCCTCGTGTACTACATTGAACGTCAGTGTAAAGGTCTTTTTTAAGGTTGACTGTACATAATTAAAAAAGAACTTCGATACATAGTATAGTCACTGATTATTTAATAGTTACTGTATAGTAGCATAGTACAGTGTTATATGGAAGAATTTTTGATTTTATAAGTGTTTTTTTAGAGTTTATTGCTGCATCTTTTCTTCAGTTAATATCTGCGTCACAACTTAATTTAAGTTAAAAAATAATACTTAATTGTAATTCAACTAATGATATTTCTAATTTGATTTGAAATATTATTATTTATTACATATTTCAGAAAATAGAACGAACAGCGAGTGCCATATTAAAGGCAGGGTTATAAATTAAATATCCCTTCATATTTCCCCCTTATCTCTAGACAAGTCGATAAAGAGATAGCAACTGACAACATTTGCATATAGCTAATAAACTCGTTTGAAGGGAGAAGGGTGAAATCGATCGTATTTCGCCTCGATCCAATTAGACAATTGAACCCAGTCGACTTCGAGTGAGTTAGATAGCCATTACGTTACCACGATTTGATTACTATAGGAACTCGAACGTTACTCGCTGTTTAGATCAACCAGCAACTATCTTACGAAAGGAGATGATGCGACAGGATCTGCCAGCAAACATAGTCACCTTTTGCCACAAAATTGATTTCAAATAGAAATAGTATTTATTGTGAATCATAAAATTCAAACAAATTTGTTAATTTTAGTTATAGTAATGCTTAGTCAAGTGCCTGCTGCAAATCCTAAGCACTGCTTAAAGCCTTAAACAGATGTTTGAAAGCATATCCTCAACGTCTTCGTATCGAATGCGGCCATTTTGTCTGACAAATTGGCAATTGGAGCCAAATCTGTATATGCGAAAATGGAGCTTAAACAGTCCATTAAACATTTAACTGTTTTCAAGCCATAAAAACACTTATTCGCAAAATATGGTGTAGCTATTTCTAAGATTAATTCATGCAACAAGTCGGTTCCGGGATTTCCGGGGTTCCGGGAAAAAAAGTTGAGAATGAGAATAAAACGAGTTTATCTACGAGAAATATGCGAGTTTCAATAGTAACATCCCTAGCCGGGTTCACACGCTTTAGCGCCAATGAAAATATACGCGTCGCTTTTAAATGTCACATTCTCACTGATTTCGCTCGATGTCGGTCGCTTCTTCTATCTCGAAACATCTTCGGAACAGGGCAATACTGATTGTTAAATTTTAAATTGTTACACTCACGACCATAATCCCTTTCAAGGTGGTTAGAAAATGTATTCCTTTTCGCTACGTAGGTACGATACACTGAAAAAAATATTAACCGAATTTAACAAAATGTTTTGTAAAATTTATGTTATATTTTGTTAAATTTAACCGAATTTTAGTGACTACCGAATTGGTATGTAATAGAGGTACCTAACCAAAATTTGGTTCACTTTAAACACGGGAAGAAAGAGTAACGATTTTCAGATCTGAACCCCCTAGCCCTGACCAATTTTGACCTCACCCCCTCTCGGTGTCGCAGAAGTTAACCACAGTAAGCCGTGGTGTATTCCTTTTTCACTCGCAGTCACTTACCATACAATATGTGCAAGCCTCTTGTCAGTGTGAGCCCGTTTGTATGAAGTGCCTAAGGTGTGCCAATGTTGATCAAAAAGCTATTTAAATAAGAGAAAGTTCCATTGGTTCCTAAAAAGCTTCCCCTTATAGACAAGACAATCAAAGCCGGCAGTGAACAGCATTCGTTTATGCACGTCCGTTGCAGTTGTAAATGCAAGTTATCTCCCTAATGAGAGTTTGTACGGAACTCCAGATAGTTGTGATATAATAGTGTTATGTAATAGGCCTTAGGTTAAGATGCTTGTAGACAGGAGAAAAGTTACCAATAAAGATTCTAGATAATCGGGACAATTCGTTATTTGAACTGTACGAATAGGTATCGTGTGCAAAATTGACATATAGTTCTAATATGTCCACGATTAGCCAAATTATGTCCAGAGTGACTAACTGGTCCCGTAGCCCAGACCAAGAAAGAGATGGCGCGATGACCTGGATGCCCACGAAGCAGAATGGCAAATGATCGCACGGGATATAGAGAAGGCAGGAAAAGCGTTGCTTTGAAAAAAAAAGGGATGAAATAGGTAAAAAAAAGTGTTTAGGTGTCCCTGAATCCAAATCACAGATATTTTAGTTTGTTGTCTGACTGTTTTTCTGCTTGTTTGTTCGAGCATCACGCAAAAAATACTGAACCTATTTTGATATTATTTTTTGAGTTAAAAAGCTAATGATTTCAATTTAAAACCGGTGTATATTTTTATTACGGGAACAGCAAAAGCTCGTCGTGAATAAAATTAACGCATTGGTTGGCTGTCTAATATCTTATTGATAAATCCAATTTTGGCCTGTGTGTCCCTTATCATTATCATCGTCAACATCATACGTTTGAAAGTACTTAGAACTTTTTCTACTACATTGAAAATCCAAGATTTCGTATCCGTTCGCATTACCTGTGAACAAACAAAAAATTACATTAGTAAACTTATATGTTATAATAAAATTTCAAACGATAAGGGGTACAGTGTTACTACACAAGTTCTTAACCTAAAATAAAAATAAAGAGAGAAAACTCAAGCTATAAGAATATACAGGGTCCTTCTTAATATGCTGACACTTTTTTAAGGGGATGATCAGACCGTCACATTAAACAACTTTCTCTATGGCACCAACATTGAAATAGCGAAAAAAAACTGCTGTTCTATACAAAACTGCAAACCTATTCGAGCTAAATGTGTGGGACAGCAGATTTTTTTTTCGCGATTTCGACGTTGGTGCCATAGAGAAAGTGATTCAGTATGACAGTCTATCAACCACTTAAAAATTGTTCGCATATTAAGAATGACCCTGTATATAATAACATCCTCTAAACAAGAACGAATTAAAATTTAAAAAATTTGGAAACTTTACACACTAATCACTTTCATACATAGACGGATTTATACAATAATTTTGGTATTCTTTAACAAAACAGAAACAAAATTAGTAGCTACTTCATTTCTTTTCTCATAAAATAATCACTCATTGGCCTTATTCAAAAGATTTTAACATATCCTAGTAAAATGTAATCAGTATACCATCTCCCTAAGACCTCCCGGGGAGCTTATGCTCCCGCCTTTCACGTGTCCCGTGACTGTCCCGTTACTTCCTGGCTTTTGTCCCGTAAACTATACTTGTTAACACTTAAGTGGCGCGTGTGTAACAATCCCATTATTGTTAACTACAAATCTGTGAAAATTTGATTTGATTAACCAGTGTTCACAATATTACTAAACTAACATTTACGTTTGACATTTCAATCAAATATATTTTAGTCCATTTCTTTTTAAAATTATTGTTTAATTTGATACGAATTTTGCTACTATTCTAATTGGTTTTCTTGTATCGTGGTAATGAAACACATTTATATTTTTTGTTTATTTTGTGTTTCAGTGTCAAACGATCTCGACACACTGACGTATGTTACTATGAAGTATAATACAGGGTGATATCATTAGCATCCTTTTAAACTAAGAGTCTAACCATCAAACTGAACAACTTTTTACTATGGGATTAACAAAAAAATCTGATATTGCAGTTTAGTATGTCGCAGCTGATTTTTGTTTGCTCCGATCGGTTTGCTCCCATAGTAAAAGTTTTTCAGTTTGATGGTTAGACTCTTAGTTTAAAAGGATGCTAATGATATCAATTTCATCCTGTACAATACCTATCGTTGTCACATGATACATTCAGTATGTGAACAAAAAAAAGTAAAAGAGAATCTTGAAAAGTCGATTTAAAACCTAACTTAACTTTCAATCTCACATAAAACTCGAAACTAACTCAAAAACGAAGGTGTGAACACTAATGCACTCCGCGATTAACTCTGATCATGCGCATTGTATTCATGAATGAAACCGCATACATCATCTCGTCCCGTTCTCTTTCGAGAGACGTATGATTTATTGCTACATGCTGTAAAAGGACGCTTTTGCATTGGTACACGAGAATAGAATCCGTCACGAGACGTTTGCGTATGCTCACGACTACATTCCTCGAGAGGGTAAATAGAGAAATTGTAAAATTACTTAATGTATTCAGAAAACCCTGATGACAGGTGAGCACGAGGCTACTTAGAAGTAGGTTTCAACCTTGATTCGTTTCAGAAATAATATTAGTTGGATGCTGAACATCCTTCATCCCAACCAACTTCAGGATTAATTTACCGGAATCAGGATTAATTTACCGGATTCAGGATTTATTTCTAGGAGGGGCACAAGTCAAGTTAAGAGTACCTATTGCACTGTCTTTGGGACACAAGAATAACTATGAAACATGATAATTTGCGATTTGAAACTTGGGGTAGTAATTACCCCCTAATTATGCAAATCGTATTAATCTCCCAGCTCCTTACTTTGACCTGTCTGTGGGGAGGGGGCCAGGCAATGTGCCCCAGCTCCCTTAGATCCTTTGCATTCCGACTAGGACTGGATAGAGAGGTAGTTTAAAATTACAGTCAACGCTGAGCTACGAGCCGAGTTGTGTTGGAGTGACATATAAACCCAGGCCCCTTAGAGCCTCAGCCTTCGGACAGGGAGAGATGGCGTCGTATCACGGGGGACTTTGTACCATCGGGATACTTAACAGCATATCACACAAGCCATTTTTGACCTTAGGCGTGGACGGAACGATATCGTTGCTCGGCATCGATATGCCCGTGACATCGCCGCGATATTTTTGAGATAAATCAGTGTGGTAGTGATAACACTCAATAAAAATCGTGGTGATTCATTTGTGGTGTCGCGGTGGTGCAGTTGCCAAATCGCCTACCTCAAAAATAGCTTGTGGGATATGGCTCTAAACAATTCACAACAAAACTAAAAACTTACAAATAAACAATTTCGCTGAACGCACAATTGTTACTGGAGTAATGGTAATGACCATATTTTATGGTAATGACCGTTACCTATTGTTAGTAAGAAGACTTCGTGTTTCCGGAACGTCAATAAAAATGACGGATCTCCTCTGGACATAGCGCACATGTCTTTTCTGAGCGTATTATAAAATTTTATGGTAATGACCGTTACCTATTGTTAGTAAGAAGACTTCTGGTTTCCGGAACGTCAATAAAAATGACGGATCTCCTCTGGACATAGCGCACATGTCTTTTCTGAGCGTATTATAAAATTTTCTAAAGGCAAAGCAGCTACTTAGCTTAGACTTGCACATTCAAAGTTATGCCTCCGTCGGCTTTATGATGAAAACGTTGGATTTACGTTTAGATTGAATCTGCTTTTGAAGAGATTGTATCGTCTATGTTGAACTAAACCTAGGTAAGGAAAAGTGTTGATATATTGTTTTCTCTGTTTATATAAACTTATATAGGGTAATTAGGTTATTAGGCTGAGGGTTTTTAAGGGGCTGATCAGAACATCAAACTGAACAACGTTCTCTGTAAGGGACAAAAACGGATATCGCGAAAAAGAAATCTGCTCTTCCATAATAAAACTGCAAACTTACTTGAGCCAAATGTATGGGCATCCGATTTTTTTTTCGCGATTTCTATGTTGGTCCCATAGTGAACATTATTCAAATTGATGGTCTGATAATCCTCTTAAAAATCATCAGCATATTATGGAGGACACTGTGTACGGTCAACGAAACGTATTTCATCAGTCTCTCCTTATCACCTTAAGCTATTCATCATCACCTATTTTTCTCCTAATTTCAAGAGCATAGGATGATTCCTTATTGCAATTTTTTTTAATTGGTCTTGTTGTAAAAGTTGTTCAGTTTGATAGTCTGCTCTGTTTTATGGATTTTACACTCCATAAAGGGTAAAATTGATATCATTGACATCCTTATAAACAGAAAACATCAAACTGTATAACTTTTACTATGGGAACAAAAAGATCGTAGAAAAAAAAATCTGCTGTTTCATACTAAATTGCAGTGCCTACTCAACTCAAATGTGTGCAGATTTTTTTTTTCTGCGAGACGTTTGCTCCCATAATAAAAAATTTTCAGTTTGATGCGTAGATTCTGCGTTCAAAAGGATGCCAATGATATCAATTGAAAACATTTCACTTTAAGAAAGGTACCAAAATAAAAAAACCATTTAGAGATTATGTGATTCAAAGCTTATATCAAAATTATCAGATTTTTCTATCCATTATTTCTCGAGTTATTTGAAAAATACTGAAAAATATAATAGAGGTTGAAGAGATTTCATTTCTTTGCCTGCTTGGCTTTTCTAAAAAAAAATGACTTTCTTTTGTATTTGACAGTTTTATTTTTAATGTTATTGCGGCCAAGGTATCTTAGCCATACATTTATAAATATCCTTTGTTTTTCAGAAAATTCAAAAGTAAATTAAAAATAGAAATATCGGTCAAAAATAAAATCGGAAAAATACGTCTCTCTTATTTTTTAACCTATTTTATATTTTTATTAAAAACAGGTGGTTATAAAAATTTAATGTGTTCAATTGTATACTCAGCTCATGCTAAAACTTCAATAGCGTGATTCAGGTTTTAAATAAACAGAAGCATCTAAACAACCAATAGAAATACAATTAACTACGGTAAATAAGACGAGAGTTCATGTAAAATTTATACATTGATAGATGTAACTTTCCAATGGTATTATAAATGAGAAATAAATCTACACATAAACGCTGTTTTCTCTTTTACTATACTCGTACTTTGATTTGCTATTATTAATGTAGGTATGTAAGTCTGGTAGAGTTACAGTTAATCATGGAATCTCTCTATGTAACTCTATTGAGCTACATTAGCCAAGTATTCAATACGTGCTTTAGTTTCTTCATACATGTATATCATAAAAACCGGCCAAGTGCGAGTCGGGATTCGGGCAATTAGTGTTCCGTACTATCCGTTATTTAACATGGGTCGTTGATAACGACCACAGTAAACTGTCACTTACTAAGTATGAAGTCGGATAGTAATTGAAGATCATTTTACACTGGTGATAGTTTTTTGGGTGTTAGAAATAAAACTATCCAAGTTAGTGCCAGCCTGATAATTTCCCCGCCTAGATTCATTTGTTGATTGATTTCTAATGTTCATGATTTTTTTCTGTTTTTATATGAATGAGTATGATTTTTTTAAACTCATTGGGACAGCAGTTTTTTTGAGTTGATTGAAAAAATTGTTAAACAAAGTTTTAAACAAAAACCTGAAATAAAAAATTTTTAGACTCGCATTTTCATAAGCTCTCAATTGATACCATATTTTAGAATTTTTTATTTATCCTTTCTACCTCCTAAAATAGCCCCAATTAATTCAATTTTTTTTACTTAATTTATGTTATTGGACCATTGATTAATTACTACTTTAAAGTCTCTGAGAAAAATACATGTGACAGACAAAACATTCAAAATTCTACCCTTTTTGGTTATATCTAAGGCCAGAAGCAATTTGAACAACCTATAACACAATCACTTTACAGTTTACACCCAGCAAGTAACAAATGGTCTTTGTCAATACAAAATATAATTCAAATCAATATCCCTTGGAATTATAATGTCAACGGCTAAACACGAAGGTACCGACGACTGTCTCCTCTTATGGTATAGTTAGTTGCGCAAACGCAGCTCCGATCCCTTGTTTTGTAATGTTACGGAGGTTTTACACGTTCTTTTGTGTCCTGGGCTGCAATCGTGGTAAACATTTGGTTATTAAACCGTTATTAGACTACGGACGAACCATAACTTTTGACACATTTGGCATTGTGCTAATCGCGGTACTGCTCTTGAAAGCTGTTAGAGCCGTTTTGAAAGAACACTCAGACGTTAAAAGCTGTCAGTTACGCGATATAGGATTCGAGTTTAGCGCGATGCGGAATTCAGCACAGTTGAATAGTAATTGAATCACAATGTGATTAGAACTGAAATTGGATAAGGATAGAACTTCGATGTTTTAAAGTAGCACAATCGGGCTACTGGACTTTTTACCAGTACTAAAATTGCTAAATTAAATTCAAACCAATTGAAAACTGAAGTAATTACGCTCACAACCAGCAAGCACAACATTACAATCTTCTGATCCCAATCAGAAATTCCAAGGTTCTTAATTTAATATGGAAACTAGACAATACCGTTCTGAATGCAGAACTGAATTTCTATAATTGATTTTGTTAGAGTCCTATAAGACTTCTACAAAGTGTTGGTAATAGTAATTTGTAACAGAGTTACATAGAGTTTAGCGCGATGCAGAATTTAGCAAAGTTGAATAGTAATTGGATTGCATTGTGATTAGAACTGCAATTGGATAAGAATAGAACTTCGATGTTTTAACTTACTCGTAGCGCAATCGGGCTCCTGTCTTGTAGCTTTTGATATTATTAGAAAGAAAGTAATTTTGGCATTGAATTTTTGTTTATTTCATAGCTAAGTTTCGGACCACCTCTGAAATAAGGTCTTGTGCTTTTGAATGTACCTATGTATCCAGGGTCCAGCTTTATTCACTGACGGTTTTTTAAGAGATTTATCAGACCATTAAACTGATCAAATTTCTCTACGGGTCCAAGGCCGCCCGTGAAAAAGCGCAAAATCATAATTCATTTTAGCACTTCACGTGCATGCCTAAAAAGTAGATTATTCTAAAGCTTCCTTGCTGTTTTTCTTGGGATCAAACTGGTCACCTAGGATTCAATCCTGAAGCCTATGACTGAAGAAGAAGATAATATGACTGAAGTGTAACGCACAACTGCATATGTAAGGTATGTATACAGGGTCCAACTTAATTACGCTGACGGTTTTTAAGGGGATGATCAGTCCATCAAACAGAACAACTTTCTCTACGGGACCAATGTCCTAATCGGGAAAAAAATCATCATCTATCTCATCGAGTAGCTTTGCAGTTTAGTATGGAACAGCGGATTTCCTTTTTGCTATTTCAGGTGTGCTCCCATAATAAAAGTTGTCCTGTTTGATGGATTGAGTCTTGTTTTATTCTTTT
Organism: Agonopterix alstromeriana; assembly: GCA_963924505.1. Classification (NCBI taxonomy): domain Eukaryota; kingdom Metazoa; phylum Arthropoda; class Insecta; order Lepidoptera; family Depressariidae; genus Agonopterix; species Agonopterix alstromeriana. Next base: position 15,292,305 of record OZ004672.1, on the reverse strand, counting down.
TAGGAGAATTGATGGTAGTTGTTGAACATTTTATTACCTACCTCGAAATATAGTGCAGTAGTATTTATATACGTGTGTAATGTATTGTACAGTCACCTTAACAGCATTAAGACCATAAAGGAGCGTGCATAATCTTTTTCGTAAGACGATTTACAGTTATGCTCAAAGGATCACGTTTAGCGCCATTTTAGTGGCGTTATAATGTGCCGTATTAAAACATACTTTGAAAATGTCATTAGCATTAAATTATAATAAAAATTGTTATTTATCGGTCATTATCGTTATTAAGATTAGTGTTAGAGAGCTTTATAAGCCGTTTAAAAGTTTTGCTCTGTTTACAGATAATTTTTTCGAAGAATTTTTAAATAGAGCAATACATGAGGCAAAAAAGGAATCGATCTAGACATACTATTATTATGATATTTTCGTATATGCTGTAATCGAAAATAATGCTTTCGCAAAAACATAACACATTTCTAAAACCATGTAACCACATTATTATACGTTTAGAAAAACCATTTAACAGATCAAAGATTGAAAAATTTTGTCGTAGTCGGTACTTGAACCCGCAACCTTCCAAAATACCTGTGCAATTTGATTTGAAATAGCGCAAAAATGGTTGTAAATTTTAACAAATAATAATGTTTACACTTATCAGTCCGTATAGGTTCTTTCCGTTTAGGGTTAAAAGAGACAGCAAATTTTTGTAATATAACAGTTACTATCGATACGATTATGTCTCATAAGGCTCCACAGGGGTAGGCAAAGATCATTTTTGACAACCTTTTACGATTCCGATCCAGCTCTATTACCAATAAATTGATCAAAACATTTGATCCTATATCGAGAAATGAAAGCAGAACTAAATTAACTAAAACTTTCGTGAAATCAATTAACTATTGGTTGTAAAGTGAACTAAAACAGTACCTATTCAGATTACGTGTATCGTGAGAAGGGACAGTTAAACTGCAGAATCGAGTAAAAAAAGTTTCACCCAATAAAGTTTATAGTGAGGGTTTTTAAACTACACATTGTCCTCAAGAGTAGCCAATATTGCATTCCCAACATTGACGTTTAAGAACCAATGTACCTAGGATTACAATAATTGCAACTTTATTTTTAAAAAAATCTTGGACATGGACATTGTGACACAGATTATCTATAGTATATCTATATTTAAAGTATCATATTCTAGCCCAGATTTGTCTTATGGCGACTGTACATCGATTTAAAAAGATCTAAATGTTATTCATACAAATATCTGCGTCTTAAGGGATTCAAATACACGACAATATCGGGCAGTCTAAAAGGTCCAATAGGTTGGTAGTTGCAGAAAAGGTTCTATACATGTTGTAGAATATAGTAAACTTTCTCTTATCCTGGAAGGCCTTTGCCTTGCAGTTAGAGGATCCTGCAGGCACTTTTTTATATTTAGTGGTTTTATTTAGTACTCTTTTGTCTCCACCAAAGCTGTATAAGAGACACTAATTAATTTACGCTGTATACAAAGGCTGGTGCTCGCTTATCGCACTGACTGTATTTGTTGTATTAAAGCCTTCGATTTTCACCAATTACCGACAAGGTGGTTTTACGCTTATTTATTTTTGGTCCACATTAGTTGTTCCAGGGTTGTCAAAATTATTTGAGTTAAACTTGTTTTCTGAAGATCTAAAATTTATCTAATTTAAGATGTTGCTGCTTGAAATTATTATGGTCTACAGGCGTTGTGTAAGTTTTAAACACGTAAACATTTTGTCTACGATTTTATAGTCCTACCAATTAAAGAATCACATATAAATTATAGTAGTTTGACACTAAATACTTAAAACACTAGATATTTTTAACAATCAACTAAATTTTAAGAGTTATTTCAGATAGTAAAACTAAACAACTTTCCCTGAGGAACATGGGTCGTAAAAGAATAAATGTTTGTGGAAACTCCCATAGAAATTCGATCGGCTGATCCGCACTTTTGTATGAAAGGTCCAAAAAAAAAATCTCGTTTTCGACCATGTTCCTTACTTGTTTCATTCATTATCTTCTTATATTTTTTTCTTAATAAAAAATAGGGGTGTATTGAAGAAGGATGTTACAATAAGTACTAGGGTTGGCAACCCTAGTAGTCGCTCTTTTTGGCTGAACCAGGCTGAATTTCGCGGGTTAACGCCCTTGGGCTGATTAAGGGGCCAGTTCTGAGCATATGACTATAATGCCAATGTGTGTTCAGTTTTGATTATCTCTGCAAGGTTTAAGATTTATTGGACGGTTTCGTGGTCAATTCCGAGCGTTTAATTGATGTCAAATTATATTTTATGGGTTATTTGGACTTCGCATGTTTGGATTTCCGTTTAAATTTTAGAAAAACATTTCTGTCACAAGTTAGTCAATTAGAATATTTTTATAAAGTCCTTATTGGTCATTCCAGTATAAAAAGTGGCCGTCGCGGGACGCCCGGTAGATAAAAAACATTTCGCGCACTTTTTTCGAAAATTTCTAACTTTGCGCTTCAGAAACGATAAACTAATCGCAGCTGTCAAACGTGGCGTAACGGCGTCATGCCATAATTTTTCGTCACGGCATACGAGTCTGTTTTACTGCTAATCGATATTTCACATAAAAAAAATCGACGACCAATGAAATCCTTTTTTTGTCGTCATCATCATCAGCCTGTCAGTGTCCACTGCTGAATATTGGCCTCTCCCAAAGCTCGCTACAATTCCTGTTTGACTTTCCTCATCCAGTCGCTCCCAGCTCCCTGCTTTAGGTCCTCGGTCGAGGCGTCCCACTCTACGCCTGCCAGTTCGGTGCGCCACCAGGTAAGTTCATATACAACGATTTGTTGGATGGAACATTAATTTACTGACCGATACCAAAATAATCACGAACAAAACAGCGACAAAACTATACTTAATCACTTTGATAACTTACCAAATCGCATTTTATAAGCAAAGCCTTAATTACCGAACCCAATTTCGCGAGAGTTAGATCTAGTCGGTAGATTTCAATGCGCCAGAGTCTCCCACGCTATTACTTGTTCCATTTTCAAAGTTCTGTGACTCAAGTTAAGTTCGTATTTATCATGTAGGTATAAGAGCTAGTTCAGGGGACATCTTATGGGAGAAAACGCTAATAGACTTACTATTTTATGCTGCTGACACTTGACAAGCCCAAACAAACTATAAAGTGCTTAACCAGTTTTCTTCTATGCTTTCCTGGTAGATTACTTGTTTTGACCTACTAAAAGAAACCTTAGATTTCTTAGAAAACTTCTTTTAAAAACAGTAAAAGATATTGCAGTAAAAACACTGAGAAATTCAGGATATGATATTGGTTTAACATGGAATCCAAAAAAAAAAAAAAATTTTTATACAACGAGTTAATGAAGAAGCGCAAAACCTCATGCACCCCAACTGATTTATAACAAAATAATTTGATTGAAACAATAATTTCATTATTTTGATTTTTAAATTTGAAGTTATAGGCATTTGAAGTTTTCAGGCAAAAATTATTTGTTATCATTTCAGGAATGAATGAAAGCGCTAACGTGCTCATGGATACATTTTAAGAATCTTGTTTTGGTAGTAAGTAGGGTGAGTGTGCCCGTGCGGTGGGTTGAGATCGAGTTCAGTAATTTTTAAATTTTACATACAAATTATTTAGTATTTTGAAAAAAGTTACCTATTATGAAAACATGATAATTCGATTTTGCTCTCGATTCTAAACAAACTACTATCTAGTTTTGTATAATTGCCTCGTGGTTCGAGCGTTGACATCCCTAAAGATAATTGGTTTATTTTTCCTACTTCCCTATCTTCTTTGATTAAATTTGTTGCGAGTTTATAGACATTAGTATCATGCCCTGGACTCGCTGGACTTCATTGTCTGTCGCTTCTGTTGATCCTGGTTTACAGGAGGGACGTGGTGGAAATGTGGAAGGTGGATTTATGGTCAATAAAAAGAAGGTTATTTCCAAAATTAGACTTCTTATGGGTAAATAATTTAAATTCATCAATTCACATAAGTATATTTTTCATGCTACTGGCTACCCATATGACAGGGAATCCTATACTTCATTTCAAATGAGGACGAAAAGATTTTCTGATTCCTATACAGGGTGAAATTAATAAATTTAGCATCTTTTTAAACTGAGAGTCTACCCACAACGACAACGATCGGAGCAAAAAAAAATTAGCTGTTCCATACTAAAGTGCCTGCCTACTCGACTCAAATGTATGCAACAGCAGATTTTTAATGGTATTAATTTATTAGGGCTAATGATATTAATTTCACCCTGTATAGCTTTCTGGCCAGTTCTGATTTGCAAATATGAGTTATTTATCAGAAAGAAGTACTATCCGACATATCTTGGGCGTTACTAAGAATAAGTAAGAGAAAGTGTTTCAAGTCTCTGTTTCTGAAATTCAAAATAGCCTTAAAATTTCGTTGCTATTTGAAATGGAGTATAGTTGGGAGCTGTTTTTCAAACTGTACTTTAAGATGCAAATAGTTGTTGTTTTTTATAAACCTTGTCGCAGTTAGGTACTTTCTCTTGAAACCCTTTCATCAACTATTAACTTATCCTTTCTTTCTTTTTTTAAATTGAAAAGTTACCTCATTGTCATTACGATTGACCCAAAAGATTTTAATAATTAACAAATAATTTGCATTAATTTTATGTTCTTAAGGCTCACGGATCGAATATCACGACTCGTAAAATTATCCTTACGGCTTTTGTAAAATTGATTGTGCAACTGGTTTAAGATACGGTACACAACCAAAGTTGTGCACTTTTAAAAGTTTATGTCGTAGATTAATTATTTACTAGCGTCGGTATAGACTGACAATATCGAAGACAAAGAAGATTTATATTATAAGGTACAAGTTAGACGCGGTCGGAGGGCTTCTACTACCTACTGTAAATTAAAACTGGCTAAACTACTAAAGCTAAACTAGCTATTTGTATGGGAATTTAATTTATAATCAAATCAATTATCAATTTATCATTATTAATCATTAATTTTAATTTTGTTTTTTTTTCATTATTTTTTTTTCTACTTACCACATTATGGAGTAATCTTTTTAATATTTTAATGATGCAGTAATCATCCCGTCCCTAAAAGTTTGTGGCATGCTTTTAATTTTAGTCTGTAAGTATAAGCTCATCATCATAATCATCATTATCGTATTTAAGAGTTACTTATAAGTACTCCTTTTCAAATAGTAACGAAATATAAAGGCTATTTTGAATTACAGAAACAAAGATTTGCAACTCTTCCTCTCACTTATTCTTAGAACAGCTTCAGTAACGTCCAAGATATGTCGGTATATCTTTCTGATAAATAAATTATATTTGCAAATCAGAATTGGCCAGAAATTATTATCATCCTTATTTGAAATGAAGTATAAGCATAAGCTACTTAGGCCGAGATTCAGAGACGATTTTTTTGGTCTTAGCTCGAGCTAAGCGTGGCGAAAATGTATAGATTTTGACATACGGGAATCTCGGCCTTAGTCTATGGTTTCAATCAATGGTTTGTGCAAAACTTTTGTTACTCACTGTATAAAGTATTGTCTTTGCTTTTTTTGCATTTCCATGTTGTTGAAATCCTTACGTTACCTTTAGTAATATCATTAATTGTAAGACTCCCACGGATTACTGCTTATTTGCTCTTTATGAGTTAAAAAGCTCTTACCTACTGCAAGCTTAAAAAAGTTCGACACGTAATTGGCCGCTTGTATTCAACGGTTTAGTTTCAGAATGTTATATATATACAGGGTCCTTCTTAATATGCTGACACTTTTTTAATGGGATGATCAGACCATCAAACTGAACAACTTTCTATATGGGATCAACATTGAAATCGCGAAAAAAAATCTGCTCTTCCATACACAACTGCTAACCTACTCATAATTATATATATATGTATATGTATGAATATATATATATATTTGTGTGTATGTATGTATAAATTATATTTACTCTATATATGTAGACAGGTACATAGGTACCTAATAGTGCACCGCCGTAGCATTTGTCTCTTTAAATAGTTCTTCCATCCAATGGTTGTCTGGAAGAAATCGCTTTTAGTGATAAGACCGCCCTTTGTACCCTTCTCATTCTTGTTTTAAATTGTATTTTTATATTCTTGGTGTGCAAATAAAGAATATTTATCTTATCTTATCCTACTTGAGCCAAATGCATAGGACAGCAGATATTTTTTTCGCGATTTCGATGTTGGTCCCATAGAGAAAGTTGTTCAATTTAACGGTCTGATTATCCCATTAAAAAGTGTCAGCATATTAAGTTGGATACTATATGTATAGCATGTCAGTAACCTATGAAAATATTTGAAAGTTTAGAAATTTTGAAAGTCTTAGTAAAAGAAAGACACAAAAATTGTGCGCTTTTGTAATAGTTACATAAAATCTAAACAAAAGTTTACTTGACCTATAGTTAATTGGTACAAAATAGCACAAAGAAAAAGTATTATAACGTTTTATTATCAACAAATTGTTTTACAATCAAACAACAATTCCCACGATTTTCGTCAGTTACAACAAAGACTTCTATTGTAAACAATTACAATAAAAACACAAGAATAATGTTGATTGCTATTTCCTTTTCAAAACATACTTGAATCGTAACCATAGTGCCAAAACTCACACAAAATACGCCTTTCATATCGTTCGTAATTCGGTTTATCAAGTTTTTTGTTGGAGGACCGAATCGAAAACCATTTTGAGATAATGCAGAATTTAAGTGAAATGACATTAAATGTTATACGTTCCTATTTACTCTGCAATTTATTGATTTATAAAATATTATATCTCACGACGCCATCAAGAAGCCTTTAGCATAGTGCGCATTCGTGAGATTGAATATCTATAACAATATAAAATATCGCGTATTGCCTCGAACGAACTGTTATCTGGTTTGGGACTGCGATAAGATAGCCTTTTTAGTACATGGAGTAGGTATTTCATATTCTTATCAGTTGTGTACCCATAAATCTATTAAAATACCTCTCAACTAAACGACACAATTAACATTGAAGAGGATTTCGTTCTTTACTCGCGGTTGCACAAAAATTGTGTTCTGAATTTAAAACTACTATTTGAGTTTTAATAAAATAGTTTTTAAACGACTTTATAGTGAGAACCCTTATTACTAAACCGCGATTTCGTGAAACCATTAAAATGCAACAGTTTACGAAGCAGATAATGTTTTCTTTTTATTTCTCTCTTTTTTTTAAACTTCGCAGGTGGCTTTTAAAGTGTCAAGGGGGACGTAATTAAATAGCATACCGATATTAACATTAAATTAGTGTGGAATTAACTTCATTTGACGTTAATGATGGAAGAAAAATTCTGAAGGCGCTTTAGCGATTGTTGGCGACAATTTGTCGTCAGTAGGTACTTTGGAGCTGATCAGAAAAAGGATCTTAAGAGGATATAATTCGAAGCGCGCTCCATACAAACGTACTATGGTGATATTTTCAATACTAACCAATTAAACTCGATGAAATTTTTCAGAATCAATCTAAAAACAAATTTCTATGTTCGTATAGAGTCAGATTTTTGTTAAAATGTATAGTTTTGTTACAGTGCCTCAAAGATTTCCATACAAATCTTAAATTAATCCTAGCATTGAAACTGTAAATTTTAACGAAAATCTAACTCCATACAAGCATAGATATTTGTTTCAAGATTGTTTCAGCAAAATTTCATTGACTTTAATTGGTTAGTATTGAAAATATCACCATAGTACGTTTGTATGGAGCGCGCTCCGAATTATATCCCCTTAAATAAACTACCTTCTTTCAGCAGTAATATTACAATACAGGGTGTAAGGAAAAGTATCATTAACCTTTAAACCACATATTCTACCCATCAAACTGAACAACTTTTAATATTTTTGCAGGCATTGCAGTTTAGTATGGTATGAAACTAAAATTAATAACTTAATTTTCGTAAATCTTTTCGGTGCTCATTTTGGCGACTACCGGTAAATATAAAGCAGGATAATATTCTTGAATTTCTTAATAATCAAGAATTATAGTTGTAAGGCGCAGACGGGCGGCAACGCGACTTATTAAAAGACATCATCGGCGTTTCATACATTTTAGGTCCAAATGTGAAAGTGCCGACCAAAAAGTAATAATGCGATATTCTGTTATGACTTGTCCGTCTAAACATTTATTATTATGGCACCAAAGCTGTCTATTGTCCTTGGTTTTATTTGGGTTTGAAAAATCTGTTTTTTCATACATTTTCATATAATGGTATGGCACCAAAGCTGTAAGGCCATTTTCCTTGGTTTAATTACGGTTTGAAAAATCTGCCGTATCATACATTGTTGATGAAATAAAACTTACAGCCACAGCTTTAATGCTATAATAATAAGTGCTTAGATGGAAAAGTTCTAACAGACTATAGCATTAGTTTTTGTTGGCCGGCACTTTCACATTTGGACCAAAAATGTATGAAACGCCGATGATGTCTTTTATAAGTCGCTCCGCCGCCACTCCGTCGCCCGACTGCACCTAACAACTATAATTCTAGATTATTAAGAAATTACAGAATATTATCTTGCTTTATATTTACCGGCTGTCGCCAAAATGACCACCGAAAAGATTAACGAAAATTAAGTTATTAATTTAATTTTTTATAAATGTACCGCTATAACCTTGTTTTATAGTATTAAAATAATATTTTAGCTTCAAAATGCAAAACGGTAGCTTGTGATGATGAGATAAGAATGAAATTTAACGATACTCTCTCGGTTATTTATTTGGTCAAATACCTTGATTCCAGGTCGAATATTTTAAAAGATTTTATATCAAAGATAAAGAAACAGGAAGCTGGCATACAATGAGAAAAAAATGCTACGTAGCCCGTCGCAGCTTATACGTAGCCCGTCGCAGATTACGAACCACGTAGCTTACGACGTAAGTAACTTCACAATATTGTGAGGTACGAGACAACTTAAATACTGATGTAACACTCGTAATCAGTATCGCGTCGTAAGCTACGTGGTACGTAAGCTGCGACGGGCTACGTATACGTAGCACTTTTTTCTCAGTCTAGATATCTCAGAAAGAAGTGTGTGCAGAATTACCGTTTGTTTCCCGTGGTACTGCCAGTAGGACTACGGGATAATCTATACCTGTGTTACAAGTTTACAACTACCTCGGCCGATAGTAGGTACTACGGGTATTTACACTCAAAAAAATTGTCTTTTTGGGGTCCGTTGGATAGAGCAGTTGGACCACTGTCACGGACAGTTTTTTTTTTTGGAAATGACTAATACAGCGTTGCTTAGGGAGCAGTTACTGTTTTTGACTGCGCACTATTGGAGGTACCACGAAGGGTCTACCGAGGAAAATGAATGAACTTAAGCAACCGACCTGGGGTACGGACCTCGGCATAGGACGTTGTTGGGGCTACGCGGCGGATTGGGTAGCGGGTATAGTGGCACCTATTCCTCGAAATGAATTAAACGTTAATAAATTAATATTTGTTAGTACTTCTAATCTCAGTAGAATTACGTAATACACCACTATATATCATTTCAAATAAGGACGAAAAGATTTTTCGATTCCTATATTGCTTTTTGGCCAATTCTGATTTGCATATATAATTTATTTATCAGAAAGATATACTCTTCCGACATTTATCTTGGACGTTAATAAAGCTGTTCTAAGAATAAGTGAGAGGAAGTGTTTCAAATCTCTGTTTCTGAAATTCAAAATAGGCTTAATATTTCGTTGCTATTTGAAATGGAGTAGATTTTAATTATAAAATAATTTTAAGGGTGTATTCAGACAATGAAATTAAACAACTTTCCCTGTGGAACATGGGTCGAAAAAAGGAAAAAATATTTGAACCTTCCATTCAAAAGTGCGGATCAGTTGGTAGATTTTCTATGGAAGGTCTAAAAAAAATTTCGGTTTTCGTCCCATGTTCCTTAGGGAAAGTTGTTTAGTTGCATTGTCTGAACACACCCTTAAAGTTATGTTAAGTAATTAAAACCTAGTGGTGTAGATACACAGTTAACGAATTATCTTAAAATACTTCCTGTCATCCAAAAAGGGTACCAGTACGTACCAGTAACATTTAAAAAATATTTAAAAATATCCAAATAATTTTTCGTATTTGGAAAGAAAAATTATTTAACAAATTGCTAAATGGAAGATTACGGTGATCAAGTTAATTGAAGAAAGTCAAAATAATCGATATTAAATGTAATTTAAACATTATCGAGATTGTATTAAGATTGCGTTTTAAATATCGTCACGAATGTGCAATATTACGCATTCAAGGAGTAATATAAAATTCGATTTTAAACAATCTTGTTACAAAACAGAGGTCAAATGAATTTTTAGTACATTTTTAAATGCGAATTATTACAACATTGTTGAGAGTCAATGAGAGCATCCACAATTTTTAAGTTCCCACGCTCGATTTAACCGCAGGGGAATTATATAATATTCTCAAAAAGTGGCAGCACACGTCTTGTTTTTATCGTGAGAATATTTTCAAAAATAGGTTTGTTTTATTTTTCTAATCCATTGCCAGAGTAAATAATCAATTAGCAGTGTTATTTATTAACCTGGTAATCGTTTATATGACTAAAAACTAGAAAAGAGAACAGAAACATTTCAAATGAGCCCACAGAAAATACTATAGAGGAAGAACGGGAAAAACAGCCTACACCGATTAATTAAGCTTACCAATAACTGAACAATGGATCCTATAATCTTTACCATCGTTTAAAATAGACGTTCCCAAGCTCCCTCATAATGCATTGTTCAGATAACGGTATCTATGGGAAATTAATCGCAAATAGTCTATAATATTCTTTATTTATGCGGGGACAGGATACTACGACACAATTGGGAATCGATTACGATCAGAATTTAATTTATATTGTACGTCGAATTAGGAGTTTGCAGAACAGACAATTTTTATCGTAGTAATGAATCAGAATGTCATAGAAAATATTTAATTAAGGAACAGGAAAATAGATTGATTAAAAGATCTGCTGGTTTCTATTCAAATCTTCTCTACAGATGTTACTTTCGTAATCACGCGGATAAATTAATTATAAAGACATTAAACATTTTATTTAACTATGTTACATTTTAACTGTTTATCGCCAAAACTACTGAACGGATTATAATCCTGCACAAAAAAGTCAGTGTATTAATTTAGAAATAAAAAAACTCGATGCTTCCCTAGAGAACGTACCGACATCTAGTCGAATGTCGTTATCAAAGTTCAAAGCCAATTAAATACCATTGTCCTTCTCAGCACACTCTCCCCTTTTTGTCGCGTGCTCCCCGTGACATTTGTCACTTATCCCTTGATAAAAGTCCTTGCCACGATCCTTTTAATGACACTTTTTATGATAAAGTAAGGAGTGACTCTACAAAAACTATAGATGAGGGGATTATAATGTAGAAATTGTGAATAAGTTTTGGTGAAAAGGTTATATTGAAGGTTAATTGGAAAGAAATTCTATATGGTGTCTGGTTGTTGCCATATTGAATTTTGTTTACTGTAATGGCTTTAGTGACACTCGCAAGATTAAGACAAATCGATTGACGTAAGAATCATCAAAATCGGCTTTAAAATCGGTCTCTAGTGTGGCACAAAGGAACACTCTTACATACATACATACATAGACTGATAAACACAGTACCCTTCCTTTGCGTTGCGCAGTCGGGTAAAAAGAGCTAAACAAAAACAAATGGCGGTCTTCTTACTAAAAACAATATCTTTCATACTATACAACGTGTTAATGAATTAACGCAAAACTAGAAAGTAGTTTGTTTACAATCGAGAGCAGAATCGAATTATCATGTTTTCAACAAAGGTATTTTTTTCAAAATATTATTTAATTTGTTTGTAAAACTTAAAATTTACTGAAATCGATCTCAACCCATCGCTCGGGCACTCTCACGCTACTTACTACCAAAACAAGATTCTTAAAATGTATCCATGAGTTCATTAGCGCTTTCATTTATTGCTGAAATGATAACAAATCATTTTTGCCTCAAAACTTAAAATGAGAATAACTTAAAATTTTAACTATCAAAATAATGAAATTATTGTTTCCATCAAATTATTTTGTTATAAATCAGTTGGGGTGTATGAGGTTTTGCGCTTATTCATTAACACGTTGTATATACATACTAACTTGTCATTATATCTAGCTTTTAAGATTTATATATTATACTTGCTGGTGGACGTTTAGTGTAAAAGTAGGTACTTTATAAAATTGAGATTTTATTTCGAGCAATATCCCAATATCATTTTAATTTGGGAAAAAATATGCAAATAAAAATTATTCTCAAGTTACTTCTTTAAACAAGATTTAGTTTAACGTCCAATCTACCCATTTCATTATTCTAAAAAAAAATTCCTCCTAATTTGAATGCCATAAGATAAATCCAAAAACGAATTTAAGCACAGTAATATTTTATGCGATATAATGACCAGATTAGTTCATTGACTGTATCAACATTTCTTAAAAGCATTTTATTCGTGAAGGTTACTCAGAATTGTCGCATTAACTGTCACACTAACTTACAACTTTTAACAAACAATTTGCTGTCACTACCTTCTCCATACACCCTTATTTCTATAGCTGCAAAGCTGAAAACTCTTTCGTCGACTCAATAAAATTGAGAGATTAGAATACAAAAGAGGCGTCAAAATCATAAAATACGATCCATTGATACAGTTTCTTTGATTTCTGTATCCAAATGTGTAAACAAAATGTTTTAATGGACCATAATAAAACAGATTTATTTTTATTCAAGTCAAATCCTCTTATGGGCAATCAGGACGATGAATTCAATGATTTGGATATTAGGTGTCTTGCCTAGTTTAAATTTGACTAAAAAGAGCTTGTTGAAAAGACATGTTTGTGTGGCTAAAAAGACATCATCGGTGTTTCATACATTTTTGGTCCAAATGTGAAAGTACCGGCCAACAAAAACTAATGCTATATCCTGTTATAACTTGTCCGTCTAAGCATTTATTGTTATGGCATGAAAGCAGTACCAGTAAGTTTTATTTCATCAAAAATATATGAAAAGGAAGATTTTTCAAACCTTAATAAAACCAAGGAAGATGGCCCTAAAGTTTTGGTGCCATACTAAAAAATACTGAGACGTATTAGTTCTAACAGAATAGGTATTATAGCCTTAACTAATTTCATCGAAAAGGTAGGTTTTTCGAACTCATATAAAACCAATGACATTGGACCTACACCTTTGGCGCCATAATAATCAATGTTTAGACGGACAAGTACTAACAGAATATTGTTTTTTTTTTGGCCGGCACTTTCACATTTCGGATTCGGACCAAATCTGATGATGTCTTTTGCAGTCATCCTTATTTAGATTACGAAAACAATTTATTAAATAGAAATCTCTAGAAAAATACAATCTTACGCCAACTGTTGTTTGCCTTCGTCTGCCCAGCGGAGTGAAGTAAAATATTGGTGTGAAGCAAGGAATGTCTGTACTGTATGTAGTAAGTACTAGATACTCTTTCTTATACTGCGAGAGTAGTGCTGAGACGTTGAAGTTTGGTTGAAATTAGTCCCTTTTCGATCCCAGATGAAATCATGGGCTAGCAACACTGAATTACAAAAAAAATTCGCAAAAAGTTTCCCAGACTAACCTACATAAACGTAAGTACGTGATAATAATAAAAAAAAGAAAAACATCGAAATCTTTGTAATTATTTTTTCGATTTCCTTACGTAGTCTTTACAAATTCTTACAGCAGCAACGGCACGGAATTATAGACGTGCGCGTAGTCGGTTGATCGAACGAAGACTGGCGCGTAATTGTTACTCTTTATGCGTTTTATTACTCTTTTAGTTCGGACACTTTTAAGCGCGGACCCGACGTTTAGTAGTTGGTAAGTCAATGGCAAGCAACATGTAAGTGCAAATTAAGTAAGTATTTGAATAAGTATATCTCCATTAAAATCCATATTGCATTTCAAATTTCAATAACAGTTATAAAATAAATTTGCATACGCGTAAATGATTCATGCTAATTTACCTTTTAAAACGGTAAAATTGATATCTCGAGGTTGACACTTTTAGATTGGACTTAACGTAGAATTTTGCAAAACAATCTTGATTAAAACTTAGGCTCCATTCAGACGAACCACACGCCACAGGAACAAAAATGTGTCCGAGGACGAAAAATCACAATGAAACTCTTGCGACACGTTACAACAAACAAAAAAACTTATTATATGTTTCATGTGGATTTGAACCCTCTTCATTGTAGCCTGTCTATGCAGACTATACCAATAAGGCGATTTCATTTAAAAAAAAATGTTCAAAGACACTATAAGGATGGCTTTATAATCGTGCCAATTTAGCTGTCAGATCGAGAGTGTTACCTGTTTTTCTCGATTCGATTCGATTCGAGCAATTTTTTGATTTATTAATAAGATTATCATAGTTTCAATATGAGAGACGTTTCGATACCTCAAATTGATTAACTTTTTGTGCAGTAAATGTTTGTTTATGTACAACAAACGAAAATTTTCAGTACTATTGCGTATTTATTGGTAGGGAAAAATTATCCATTGGCAACACCACCACTATCAAACGTCATTTGAATGATGCAAACCATAGACAAATAGCGCTTTTTACTGACAATGTGACAGGTTTTTCATATTGGAGTCGCGCTGCAATTATGGCGGAGTACGGACGCGTGCGTATCGGCGCGTTGGGATTGCACGTGGCTCCACCATTTTGTGTTTTAACCTTCAAAGTCAAAGTCAAAGTCAATATAATTTATTCTATATAGGAGCTTACAGCACACTTATCAAACGTCAAATCTTTTTTAAAGCTACCACCGCGTCGGAACGTGTTGTCGCTGTAGAGAAGATGCGGCCAGAAACTCTACAACATAACACGACTTAATAACTATTACAATATAAATTCTTAAGCTAAAGTTATGTATACAATAATACATAGTCTATTTAATAAAATAATTGATACTATACAGTAAAGTAAATAAACTATAAGCTAGTGACCTCAGACCCAAGCATTTTGATCATTTAAAACAATCACTTGAGATTATAAACTACTTACATTGGCAAAACTGCCACTCTAGACTTAATAAATACTACTGACCATTTTCCTTCATATACTATCCACATAACGAGACATTGGCTGAATTGTGATAACACATCGGATGCCGCTAAACAAAAATTGAATTGAATTGAAGTTTTAATATTGCCATCTACTGACTTTTCGATTTACTAGTCTTGGAAAACGCAACAACAAAATTAATCCACCTTGCTTACCAGTTCACAAATGCTACTTCATAGGTATCGACAAGAAGGCGTGTCCCATTATCAACGCTCAATTGTATTTATGCTCCATAATGTGTTACTGTGATGCTTACAATATGTCTCCAACTGGCTCTTGTCTCCAAATAAGGTGTCTTGTAACAAAAGTCTTATGCCTAGGCCATAGATAAGAAAATGAATTGTTAGATGCGACTTCATGTTTATTTGGAACAATATTGATGTTATTTATGAGACCAATATTGTGAGAGCCGATTGAAAGACCACACGAGACGATTTGAAATTGAAAAGGAATTGCCTTAATCGGTTATGCCTTGTTTATGATTTTGCTGGAGACTGTGTAGATTGAGTTAAATAGAAGCAAATGATGAAAATAAAATGGTGACATCACCCTACAACATTTTTGAACACGTAAATTATAAGTATTTATGTGGAATTAAAGCTTATATGTCTATGTTGGAAAAAATATCTTAATTATTAGATTTATAGCCTAACAATCTTCGTATATTGAAACCGTCAAAGCAATAAACTATGTACTTTACTATTATAAAACTGTAACAGAAGTGTGTCTGTACATTGAAGATATTTACATGAAAAAGATTACGATATGGTTTTTAGGTATCCCGGACTCAAATTCAACTATTTTTAGAATTTTTGTTTGTCTTTTTGTCTGTTTGTATGTTTGTAACAGAATCACGCCAAAACTACTGAACCGATTTTGATGAAACCATTTTTTTTCGATTGCTTATGATCTGACTTAAAATCTGGTTTTAATGACGCGTTTTGAAGTCGCGGGTATACTCTAGTAATTAAATAAAATTATAAATTCGTGATTTACTTGAACACAGTTATAGCTAGCTAAATCTAAAGCTATCGGGCTCGACGAATACCGGACCAGCCACAGACACCATTGTAGAACAATTGACACAATCTGGCGAATAAACATTTAATTTCATTTCATTTCACGAAAAGAAGAAGAATCCTTGCTACTGCAAATGCGGTTGAAAATAAACCTTTTGGTGTTATTGATATAATTTCTAAAAAATCAACAGGAGAACAAACAAAATAGTTGGAAGAGAAACAATAGAATCAGTATTCACAACAATCTTCCAACTAATCAAGTTATCGTAAGGATCTCAAACATGACTGAATAACTATAATTTTGTACCATCAAACACTTATTAAGACCTAGTTTCCAATTCTTAGTTTAGAAGTCCAAGAAACTGGGTGATTAGTCGTGACTCGACGTGCTCCGATTTCGTGACATCTGAGATTGCCATAATTATGTTGTCAACCTTCTCCACGGTACCACACTGGCTTAGAGCGATGTCACTTTAAACAAAATTTTTTTAACTTTAAGTAACTGTCTTTATTTCTGACTCTGTTTATATTCGTTTTGACTTTAAGAATTTGAATTTAGTTTTGCGGAAAATATGGTTGTCTTAGTTAAGTGATTAGGGTTACCATTTATTACTAATATGTTGTTAAAAATTTTTATCATCATAAGTGTTATATGTCCTTTTAGGGTAGTCAGAATCCTTGTTATAACAAACAACGGTATTTTCAAAAGTGCAGTTATATTAAGGGTAACTTTTATTATAGTTTCTAGCTGGTTACCTCTGGTAACCAGAAGAAACATAAATAATGATGTGGTTTAAATGCTGATGAAAATGTTGGTAAACAACCACTTAAAAACATAATTAATGAATAAACCGTGGTAATAACTCTGAAATTAAGATAAAGTCGTCGACCCTGACAACAGATTCTTGAAATATGTAACACTTACTTAAACGTACATAAATGTTAAGCATTCTGACCACTCTCAGGGTTTATGGTCGTGAAAATGTACAAAGATAAATATTGTTTAAGTAGCAGCTACTGATGGGTGTTAAATATAACAAGTAAATATTAACGCCTTCGATTTCGAATACACATGCTCCTTACTTGTTAGTTGCAAAACAAATTAATCTTATTTTAACAAGACGGTGATGAACCGGTTTAGATAAATATAGAATTTCTATCAGTGGAGATCTACGAGTATAATAACATTGGCTTTCCGTTATCTTTCCAAACTTGTGATGTATAAAAAGTTGTTGTCATCCAAAAAAGAAAATGTTCAACGAGCTGGTTCAAAATTTTTAGGAATGTCAATTTTCTTTGATATCCTTAAAAATTCTCAACTAGCTCGTTCAATATTTTCTTTTTTGGAAGTACAACAACTTGCATCATTATAAAAGTTGATTAACTTTGAAATGTATATAATACTCTCAGAATGTATAAAAATATATAACCTGAGAGTTAAATCAAAATAAATAAAGATAGTGGTAAAATACATGCAATTCTGCAAAGGTATACGAAGAAAATAAGACAGATGAGGTGAGTTTTAAAATACGACTCAATCCATACGAGTAGATACTTGTCCGAAATTTGGTACATAATAAAAATATAATATACTCGTATCTGCCTAGTAATGAAAGAATACATCAAATAATGCTAAATCAAAACAAACGACAAAACAAGACTCTACAGATGGAGAACATAGATACAAATGCAAATGCAAGGACAAAAAACGAAAGGCCCACATTGAACTTTTATGCATTTAGAAGATTGCCATTTGGAATACAGTTCGCAAAGGCCAATGTACTGTGTTGCATACTGATTTGGCTTTTAGCAGGATATAACAGCGATGAGCCTGGGGGCCAATAACCTCATTAATCAAGCCATGGCGTGCGATATGGGGGCGATGAGTATAATGCTTTGCGGTCTATGAGACTTGCTGTATTCTTTGGAAGTAATAGACGAAGAACTTTGAACTCAATTAAGTGTTCATGAAGTTTTAAAAAAGATTCCAGAAGTAATGTTTTTAAATCGTGAGATTCAAAATCATGACCGAATGAATACACAAACATTAAACTGTTTACGTCATTTTCTACTGCTAATGTCAACATTAATTTGTTACTTTTAAAAATCGCACTGCAAGCCTGGAGCCCGAAGCATCGAGGATCGAAGTTCCATTCTTATCAAATTTCAGTTCTAGTCACATTGCAATCCAATTACTATTCAACTGTGCTGAATTCCGCATCGCGCTAAACTCTATGTAACTGAAAGCCTTTAACGTCTGAACGATCTGACAAAACGGCTCTAACGGCTGTCAAGCCAAGCCGTACCGCGATTAGCAAAATACCAAATGTGTCAAAATTTGTGGTTCGTACGTAGTCCAATCACGGTTCAATCACCGAATATTTACCGCGATTGCAACTCTGCATTATAATAAAAATTACATTGTCAGAAGTTAACCATTTATTGGGCATGTTATAGTCCGCAGCTTAGCTTAGCAGCTGCTAAGTGCGTTCTACTGAATATTATTCCGAAGCCATACTGTCTATCTAGATGAAAAGTGTCTATATGAGTCAGTAATTCTTTATCATTATAAAGTTCCACAACAAATGGAAATCTCGGCATGCGCAAGATTGTTTGGCTTCCGATAAATGCGTCGTTGAGTTGATTTTTTTTATTATTAGCTTTTAATCTGGTAGTCCAGAATGAAGGCTTTTTGTTGCGTAAAGAAGCCATACGATGCATTAGCTCTTTGTAAGATATCTGATTTTCTGTTTATAGGTACGTATATTTTTAGAAACATTGATTAGAAGATAATATCAGGAAAGGTAATAGAGCTGTAAATTTAATATGAAAAAACTGGAAAACTATTTGTTTATTAATAGTGCATCATAAACATAATAGATGTCCCTTATATAAATAACTGTATGTACCTTTTTAAATCTCGCTTTAGAGTATCGCCCGCCAATGGATAAGTTGTATTGATCAATAAAATATATTTTATACATAGATATAGGTACTATTCTTCAAGCATTATATAAGGTCTAACAAAATTAGCTGAAACTATTTTAAGGGGATGATCAGACCATCAAACTGAACAACTTTCTCCAAGGGACCAATATCGAATTCGCGAAAATAAATCTGCTGTTCCATACAAACCTGCTCGACCTAAATGTATGGGACCATACATTTTTTTTGATCCATAGAGAAAGTTGTTGTTGAAGTTGAAAGCCAATTTTGTTAGAACTTATATAAGGTCTAACAAAATTAGGTGAAACTATTTAAATGGGATGATCAGACCATCTAACTGAATAACTTTCTCTACGGGGCAACATCGAAATCGCGAAAAAAAAGTCAGCTGTCTCATACAAAACTGCAAACATAGTTCGACTCAAGTGTATGGGACAACACATATTTTTTTCGCGATTTCGATTTTGATCCCATAGAGCAAATTGTTCAGTTTGATGGTCTGATCATTCCCATAAAATAGTTTCAGCTAATTTTGTTAGACCTTATATTGATATATATTTTTAAAAATTCTGAGTTTACCTACCAGTGTTAATATACTTCTCTGAGTATAAATACAAGATGTTATGTTATTCAACTTCCATTTTTTTTCTTTTTTGCATAACCTCGCAAGCGTAAATGATAGTTTTAGCGCCAGCTGCTATGAACCAATTTACTGTAATTAATGATATAATTACGTACATTATTAACATACTTGTAATGTTATGCGAGTTGCCATAAATGCGTATACGTAACGGAAATTATATGTCCTTGTTCTAAGTTTCCATAATAGAGAATATAAACATAAAAGGTAGAAGTGTCGCGTAAATTATGCTTGAGTTTGATATCGAGACGGCAAAAAGTTTAAGCATTTGTGCACGTGTCTGCAATTATCAAGTAGGTAGTTTTTAATATAGTAAAATAATTTCCTCATTGAATTTGTTTATCAAATCAAACAACATAAAAAATCGGATATTAACAACAATGTAATCAAACAAAGTGAGAACATTTTCGTTTTGCGTCAAGGTCCTTTTGCATTTAGGTCTTGCTATGAAGACCTAGACGAAAATTTTAATTATGTAATGATTTGACACCTCAACTATCTGTTAGTAGTATAATATTAATTACTTTGAGGTACTAATTTGCTTACCCTTGTATAGAGATGATAATTGAAATGACTCTCTTACCTGGAAAACAAAAAAACAAAAATCAATAAAAGAAGCAACGGAAAAAATACGTTACAGTAGACATTTATTATTGATGACTGAGATATACAATTTAGCTATGCGGACTAATAACACAATATATAGTATAATGTAAGAGCTACCTGTGGCAATACCCTCTTTTGTGAAAGCCTGTCGTAGTCATCATTATTCGCAAACGTCCCCTAAAATAAATAATCCTAGTCACCATGAAAAATATTATTCTGGAAACGAAGTAGATTCAGAGACTAAATGTCCGACCCCTTTATAACAATTCATAATATCTTTATATTAATACCGACCAAATGATAAATTACATCTAACAACCATCTCATTAAACTCCTAAGACCAAAAGGAATCCGTCCAAAAACAGATCTCATTAACAATGCATTCCATGTTTTGTAGCTTGGAATGTTCCGTATCCCTCGGGATAGAAGCCAGCGCGCACGCATCTCTTGAATTACACCCGGTTTGCCTGGCGCGTGGCAGGAATACCTTCGGTTGTCAAGGTTGCTAATATTATTCTTGTTCGATTTAAAATGCTTGTTTAAAATGCAGTCAAACAAGAGAATTGTTTTATTGATTAAGAATTTTATCAGTGTGGGAAATCGTGAAGCAGGAGTGATTTTTTAAATTTAATGAGTAAATTATTAAGATAATCAAAAAACCCGACTGCATAAAAACCTATTAACTGAAAAGAGAAAAACAAGCTCTATACTCACTAATCAGCTATAACAGCTTTATTTGAGCTAATATAATTTGAATGTTAATAATTGTACATTTGTCTATATAATTAGGTAGGTAACATAAAAGTACTAAAATATATATATATTTTTGGAATCGTCTGATCATTAGCTTTCATTTCTTACCCATATTGTAATTTTTAACAAAAACATTTTTTTTATCCCCCCTCTCTTTTTTAATTCGTAGACGCCATATTAAAATAATATAGCCTATGTCACTCTCACAATTTTTACGAATCTTATGACACCTCATACGTTAAATCCATCAAGCCGTTTAGGCTGTAGGCCGTGCCGAAGAAATAGACATACAAACATACATACATACATACATACATACGTACATACATACATACATACGTTCGAGAAACATAACCCTCCTTCTGGCGCAGTCGGGTAAAAACAGAAACTGAAGTACAAGTCTTCTAGTGCCAGGTCATGTATGGAATGATTGAAAACAACTGACTGTAAATATTTTAAACATTGTTGGTCCAACGCACAAGGAATAAGGATCTTCAAACTGTGTACCAAATGTCTGTCAATGTCTGTATGCCATTCCTTGGAGGAATGGCACACTCCTGGTGTAGGACGCTACGTGTGTCGACACTGTGTCACCCTCACAGCTCCTTGCCACTTCTCAAAGAGCGGGCGCGGCGGTGGTTGCTACAGAGGGACTCAAGCGGCGCAGATATGCCACCCTGGGGGACGGCTACATTCTTGCGCCGTTCGGTGTAGAGATCCTGGGGCCGTGGGAACCAGACGCCCGACAGCTCTTCAAAGAGTTGTCGTTGCGCCTGGTCGAGGTGTCCGGTGACCGAAGGGCTGGCGCATACCTCGGGCAACGAATTTCGATTGCCATCCAACGAGGTAACGCCAGCGTTCTGAGCACTCTCCCGCAGGACGGCGGCGTCGAGCACGTCTTCTGTTTAGCTTAAGTCAAACAAAAGTCGTGCCCGAATAGCGGTTCATCCCTTGTTCTGTTAGGTATTTATCTTTATTTCTAACCATAGCCATAAGTTTTATATGAATAAAACTGTAACAAAATCATATCAATACAACAAAACACAATTATGAAACAGCTCATTACTACAATTGATTACACCTTTACACTAAAGGTAAAGATTTATGTGCATAACAAAGATTAATTTGTAAAGCAATAGGTAAATTTAATACAATAATTAATCAAACAGGTACTAAATAGCAATCAGAGGTAAAACCAGCAGAGTTACTGAATACAATAAACCACGGAGACGGTGTAGAACATAAAATGGTAATTACTTGAAAGTTGGAAATTGTTATTAGAACAAATGTTCTTAGGAGTTTGGATGTTACTATGGTTTTTCGAAAAGCAAGAAAAACATGAAAGGGATATAATAATATCATAATTACAGACGTACATAAAATCACAAACATAATCGGAGTGATTACAAACTTTGCTACAATTACCAACTACCTTTTAAAGCACGCAGTTGTAGCAATATAATAATAATAACATAAAAATGATTTTATTGAAGATAATAAAACAATTAATTAATCCTTAAATAACATAGAGGTCTGGTTGGTATAGTACACAAAACATTAGTAAAAATAAGGGAAAAATTATTATATCTTTCGAGAAACACTGAATGAAACCACAGTATGCTATAAAATAAGAAATACAGGTTAGATTATAATCAATATAATTATTGTAATACACACAATAATTAATTATAAAGTTCCACTACAAATTGTGCCCTATAATATTCCTAGTCTTAATCATATTATTATGATAAGTTAAGCAAAAGGAAAAAGGTGAGTAAAATACACGCAATACAAACGACGCAGAAAGATCTAATTTCTAATTCTCAGTTAAGAAAACTTTGCTCCTTTAAACTTCATGAGAACAACAAAGATAATCACGGATAGCATTACAAAACAAAACATTTCACTATAATAAGAAGCAAAATCGACTCTCATAATTAAATTCAAAGAATTTAACATGAAACGGGATAAAGTTTAAACTAACAAAACGTAAGCACATGGTAAGGAAACGGTAAGCGTTGGCAATTGAAATCGTAATTCTCATGTCCGCACTTTCGAAGCCGCGGGCTCTTGGTCTAGCTATTGCACCTACCCGAGCACTGCGTGGAGGCTTTCTAACTGACCCGTCTAAGGTATAAACTGTTGGAGGTGATTGAGTTTTAGTGGCCAGTTTTTGGGTCAACGCTGGAGGTCTTGTCAAGATTTGCGATTTTCCTAGAGGACCTACTCTTGGGCTAATTAGCGTACTAAGGTCCATTGTTGAAGTTAATGCAAATAAAACCGGTCGAGGCAATTCAAACGACATATTTAAAACCATTGAAAAGGTAATCTAAATAACTCGATTAGTAATCAAAGAGGAAAGTAGAGTAGGTTTATAAAAAATACGAAGTTGAGGCGTATGAATTGCAGTGGGATGGCTATAAATATACATTTTTACAAACAGGACCACGCGAGAAAGTATCTCACGTCATCGTAACAGACCGAAATCAATCGTCTATATAATAGATTTAAAAGTTGTTTTATCGCTGTTCACCTAAAACTTGAAGAGTTACTAAAACTCATAATATTTACAACTGATATAAACGCATCTGTCAGGTTTAAGACCGATTGTGGGGTGGTTTGTGAGCCGTTAAGATATAGGAATTATGTCTCGTGGGTTTATGCTAACCAGCCGAGATTTATCGGCTATCTTTTTGGTTAGAAAGTGGTGCAGACAGTTTAAGACTAAGATGGGCTTGATTACGCTCCATTGGAAGGTGGATATACTCTTTAATTTTTATTATTTTTGTTACTAAGAAAAGCTCACGAATTGTTATAAATGAGATATTGTGTTTGGTTGGAACTTAGGTCGTTATAAAGCACAATGAAGCAAGACTTCTGATTATTATTATATTCATCGAGAAATTGATACATTACTCTTTATTATCTACCTGTACAGACTTTTGTCAATATTTTTGTTTTCCAGAGACGAACCTATAGCCATAAGTAAGCGGTGTCTGAAAATGTATTGTAGATCTTAGTAGGTATGCATATATTTTCTATTAACAAGTTAACAATGTAATATTTTACACTTGCTAAAGGCGATTTCCGATTGATATTGATAGTCACTATTACGTTTGTCCTACTAACATTTTGAAAGTGCAAGTGCAACAGAAGTGTTGAACTGGTGTTGAGACAGTAAATTACAATCGTGTCTAAAGCCTAGATCATTATTTCATTTGCTGGTATTAAATCGTTTACTAAATACTAGTTTCATCTCAGAAGTAAACTTCGTGTTTTTGGTAACAATGCTACGTATCAACTTCATAAAACGTGTGTTACTATTGGCAATTAAATTAGACATGGTAACATTATACTCTAACCAGTCTCAACAAAATTGTGCTATTCGTGACACGACTCGGTCCTTCGAGCCGGATTAGTTACAAAACCGTAAGAAATCATGTACGTAGTCTACTTACAAAGGTTTTTAAAAAGATTAAGATAAACACAAAAGATCATTTAACCCTCAAAATCAGGTTTGACCGTTGTCTTGTAATATTCTTGGCCATTTGCTTGGTTTACCGACCAAGGCCACTAAAACAGTGTTGAGGTTAATGTACTCGATGACATAATGCTTCGTGAGTCACTACTGATTTGAACTTAGCGTGTTACGATTTGAGATTTGATGTTAAAATCGACACCTTCATTGTATTAGCATAAAGGCGTTTTTCCGTTATCTACTTCACGATCAAATATTTGTTTGCATGATTTCTGTCGATTCAAATAATATCTTCTTAATCGTCGTATTCGTCACAGGGAATTTTGTTTGCATTAGTGATATCGTTTTTCGTTTTGTTTTTATTTATGCTTTCGATAAATCGCTGCTTGAGATTTGTAAGTTTTCATATCTTTATACTTTTGTCAGAGTTTAGTTTTAGATTTGGAATAGATTCTTATCGTTGCAGAGAAAAGTATGTTAAACATCAATCTTCTAAACCCTTGCTTAATCATTCTTTTTCAGCGCTGTAACTTCTGTATAACCATAAAAAACATTTATTTGTAAGTCAACACTAAACTAAATAGCAAAATCCAGTGAGCACGAGAGAATACTCTGTCTTGAAACTGGAATGAATTCAATTCCTTTGACTTCTATTGAATGAAATTTATTTGCAGTCGTTTTAGTGGTTTTAATGCTTTTCTCCTTTCTTTTCTTATCTGTTTTGTTAACTTTGTAAATAGTATACCTACTTACTCTACAATTACAATTGCAACTTGACTAATCAGTTTTATCGGCATAGCTTTCAAGTTTCGACTACCTTTCGCGAATCGATAAGGCATTTACGATTTTAAGAAGTAAAACGAGATACTTTAACTTAACGGTTATTGCTTTTAGGAATTGCCTTTCGAATTTGCCTTCAAGGCGTAAATTTTCAGTTTTCTACTGTTTCAATAATTACTTGCGATAATAATATTATACTACATCTTTAACTAGATTGCTATAGTTACCATCGGCCTTTATACGCTATATGACTGCTTCTCTCACACATAAATCAATGGTTTTTTATAAAAATATGAGTATTTGCGACTACGCCAGTCCTAGAGTAATATTTACCATATGTCGACCAATAATGTACCTACTTTTTATCATATGTAATCATAATAATATTTTCAGCCAAATAGCAAAGATTTAAATACTTTAATAGGTAAATCAACTAATAAACTATTATAAATCTGTAACAGAAGTATGTCTGTACATTGAAGATATTTACAAGACAAAGATGATATGGTTATTATATGTCCCTGACTACAAATCAACATTTTAGAATTTTTGTCTTTCTGTTTGTTTGTTTGTTTATTCGAACATCACGCAAAAACTATTGAACCGATATTCATGAATTTTTGTTTTGATAGCTTATGATTTGACTTAAATTCTGGCTTAGAATTTGTGCGGACGAAGTAAACGATAAACTCTAGTATATTATAAAAATGTTAACATAAAATGCTACTACATCTTTTTGCAAGTATGTATACATATTACAGAAAGGCATCCTATTGTGTTTTTCTAGTCTGCAAACTCTGTAATATCATGATAATAACTTTATTCATGCTTTTACTCGTTTTTTCTTCCACAATATATTTACCATGAAGCTATCCCATATTGCAGAGAAGCCTATACAAGGCACTGATACAAGGCAACCGGTCGTAATTCTACACTTCTAGTGATGTACCATCAGAACTAATATCGATAAATACTAACCTGTTATTTTCAAGTTACGACCAATCAAATTGATTAATGACGTTTCTTTGCTTTTATGGGGGATCGCAAGTAATCTATTTGTCGATGAACGTAAATCTAGATTTAATTGATTGTTTTAAGGAAAATGAAAGAAATACGTGACATTGGAATGAAATGTTTAATGGGCTGTTATGTTTGCTCCATAAGACGTTATCCTTTTATACGAAACAGTAAGAAATATAAACTTACCGTTCTTGTAATACTCAGATTTTAGATAATCAGTTTATTATGATATTTCGAAGACCACGATATTCTCAACCTAGATTACTATCGACAACGTCATCTTATTAAACGTCGCCTCATTTTAAAACCAACTTTCATTCAGCACTATTTTAGATACTTTTTGAACTATCTAGATGCAACGGCTTTTCTCTAACGAGGCCTCATGTCACTTGCCTGTCAATCGTTATCGACTAGATCGCCTTATCGATAAGCTATCTGGTACCTCTCTAGCTACCAGACAGGTATTATTAGGTCTTCCTGCTCTCGATTCTCAGTCTAACACGACAATTGTGTGGTTATATGGCGAGAGTGTGACCAGCTTTTGTGATTTTACGTATAAATAGATTAAGTCATTAATTATTTGTGTCAGGTCCTTTTGTACTCTAAAGTCAGTTAGGTTAGGTCAGTTTTTGTATTTGCCTAATCGATTAGGTCGTCTGGAGGTCAGACTTATAACTACCTGCGTCTCACCTGTTTGGACTGGCAGACGTTTATGTAAATAGAACTTTATTTTATTTGTATAGAGGATACATATTTAATTAACTTAACCAACCTACATTTATGGAGTTGGTGAACTGTTGGTTGATGAATAATAATTGTTGAATTATGAATGTTAATAATGTGCAAATGTCGAATATCAGTCACTCAAGAGGAGGAAATATATGAAGGGAGTTGAATATTGATTTGATATTACATAATACCTATATACTCATATACTACTAAATACTACTAGACATAGACGCGTCCTTCAAAACAATCACCATGTTTCAAACTCAACTACTTTCATGATATTTGAATATTTGTAGTTCAAACATGAGTTTTCTAAATTTACATTTATCGAATGCATCAAATCAATGCACTGCTAGGATGACTATGAAATGAAATTTAATTTACGTATAAACGTTGCGATATTACTTACTATACAAATTATGGATTAAATTAAATGGTGATTATGATAGTACTCGTACGTAACTTACTTTTCCTATTGAAGTTTCTAAGTATACATAGTGTTTTGGCAGCATAGTAAATACATAATACAGGGTAGTCGAGTTAAGATGATCTAACGGAAATTCTGGTGTAGGGGATATAGTTATCAACCTATTAGGTATCTATTTGACTTTGTTGCTTCAACTATTAAAACATCTGCAATATCAGTATTACGTAGTGATTTATCAATAAACCTACTTCATTTCGTTTCAATAGTAAGAGCAAAAGATACTGACTGAAGAATTAATTGGACACCGTTAATGGAATCATTAATTCATTCATTTCACTTAACAACGTGCACGTATCATTATTTTTGACATAACAGAAAAGGAAACCAATTCTTCAGTGCCTCGTGTCTTGTGTCAACCCGATATCTATGTCAAATTGAAAGTGGCTGTCACGTTTAATTGAGTGTCAACCCCCTTTTTCCAATTTAATGTCTTGTAAAGTTTTGGCATTGCGTAAAAATATTCTCATTTCGACTGTCATTCAGTCGAAGGTACTCTTGCTTTTATTTCGGTTTTAGATTTGGACCGTTGTTTTTAGGAATGTGCGGATGTATCTGGACTAGAGATTATTCTATTTCAGTATTTGGTCTTTTCAAATCGTTTTGCCTCATTTGACTTGGTCAGTAAAGACTAGACTTATTTTGTTGTTCAGTGTCTTTTCTGCGCATCATTTCTCTTCACATTTATACACTTTATGAAATTATTTGTTTTTTAGGCTTAGTATTTCTGAATAAATTTCGATATGGGGCAAATTATTTTTCGCCCTTTTGTTGTTGGTCTCATAGAGAAAGATGTTCAATTTGATGGTCTGATCATCTTCTTTAAAAATCGTCAGCATATTAAGAAGGATCCGATATTACCACTGCATCTGCATGGTAAATGGTTAAACATGCAATAAGTTCACTTAATGTACACAACGGTAAACAAAACTATTTATAGTAAAATCGTGACCCTTTCATTTGGGATTCTCGATCCAAAAACATCATTAATGATTATTGTGATATGGCGTCATTAATTTTATCATTTGTAACGTTACACCTACGCCTTCCGTACTAGAGGAGAATAGGCATGTCATGGGAAAGACATTTCGGATACTGGATAATGGATATTCATTCAAAACTAACTGTGCCCGGCATGCGATGCAATGCCCCTCTTTTCCTGACCCACACTTTGCCGTTTTCCCCCCATTAAAAATTACATGTTCATATTCTTTAGTTTCCTGAAAACAACAGTGGTTCGATAGTTAGTTTCTGGCGTGAGCTCAGATGTGGCTGGAAAATTGAAGCACATGAAACTAATGAGATCTTAATTATTATTATTGTTTTAAATATGATATCACAAGTAGTATTATATACAGCAGCACAGTTGCCCAGTTAGTCAGTTGAATTGTAGTGTTTGTACGTGGGTTTGGGACGGATCTGTGTTGGCGTTTGGCGTCAAGGGCTCTCAAGTCCAATCGAGTAGTCGACATGAACTGTGTTTAGGATTATCTTACTTATCAATATTTAATGGCGGGACTGTCCAGCTGTGCTTAATTTTGAAGTCACTTATATAAAACTGTGACAATTATTTTAGTATTATCAGATGAAAATTTTATTTAGAATTTAGATTCATTTAGTAATTTTATCGGATACGTATTCGGTATTTTCGGATATGGTACTACTTACGTAACATCTCTATTTACCTTACAAGAGTAATAAAATAAGTTAGTTTACATTGCTTGACATCGATTGTGTAGGGCGTTGATAATTTATAAGATTTTGAAACCGGATTCAACCGGTTCGGAAGATTTGATTTCTAAGATTGGTTCTTTATTGTTTTAATTATTTAATGGCCTAACAGCGGAAAAGTCGTTTTAAAACTGGAGACAGTAATGGCGTTGTAGACTCATTATGTCCTATGACATTAATTATAGCCAATGATTTCAATAAATACCTGCGTTTTTGAAAATATCGCATATTAACTGTAGTAGCTGAATATAGATTAGGAAAAAGTAAAAGCTGAATTTTAGAAATAAATAAGGAATCTGACCTTCATTAGGATTTTTACTTTAGGTCACAAAAA
The DNA here is from genome assembly GCA_963924505.1 of Agonopterix alstromeriana. Classification (NCBI taxonomy): domain Eukaryota; kingdom Metazoa; phylum Arthropoda; class Insecta; order Lepidoptera; family Depressariidae; genus Agonopterix; species Agonopterix alstromeriana. The sequence goes on along the minus strand of OZ004672.1, from coordinate 15,262,593 downwards.
AGGCTACTATAGATTTCCATAGAATCAATTAGTTTAGGCTAGACGTTGGTTAGTGCGTAGTGTTGAATATTTCGGACTCACACATTGTTTATGTAAATTCAAAGACTGACGACCATTATCCCATTAGGGGTGGTCAAAAGCTTTGAATTAAATTAAATTACATTCATTTGCATCAACAATGAACTTTTTAAGCATGCCGATATATCAGAGCTAACACTAAAGGTTGTTATCAATTCAGAAACATAGCGTTATAAATACAGGGTCCTTCTTTATATGCTGACACTTTTAAGGGGATGATCAGACCGTCAAACAGAACAACTTTCTCTATGACACCAACAACGAAATCGCGAAAAAAAAATCTGCTGTTCCATACAAAACTGCAAATCTACTCGAGCAAATTGTTGGGACAGCAGATTTTTTTTGACGCGATTTCGGTGTTGGTCCCGTAGAGAACGTTTTTCAGTATGATGTTCTGATCATCCCTTTAAAAAAGTGTTAGCATATGAAGAAGGACCTTGTATAATGTCGTCTTCTCCCAAACTACTTACTTTAAAGTATCATTAAAAGTACTACTTTTATTAGTATTAGAAACTAATAAACTCAGGAACACCTAAGTAGCAAACCTAGATATCGATAGTAAATAGCTAACGCACTGCATTTAATGCCAGCAATCGACTTGTCAACCCCGCCTCCAATGAGCGGCTAGTGCTGTCCGACAAACCTAATAAGAGTAATCGATAGTCGATAACTCGATAACTAGGTCGAAACGCCTGTTGAGCAAATAAGGTAGAAACGGGGCAAAGGAAATGTGATGATGTAGAAAATTGTGTGGTCTTAAACAAGGGATACCTACAAAGATAGATTTTGATTATAATCGCTTTCAATCAGACTACATACAAAGTACCACAAGCGCAACCTGAACTAGACAATAATAATATACAAGGTCCTTCTTAATAATTCTGACACTTTTTTAAGGGGATGATCAGACCAAAGATTTGACGTTTGATAAGTGTGCTGCAAGATCCTATATTGAATAAATTATATTGACTTTGACTTTGATCAATATAAACAACTTTTTCTATGAAAAAAACTGCTCTCAAATATATTTGGCTCAAGTAGATTTGCAGTTTAGTATGGAACATCCGATTTTTTTTCTGATTTAGATGTTGGTGCCATAGATAAAGTTGTTCAGTTTGACGGTCTGATCATCCCCTTTAAAAAAAGTATCAGCATAATTAAGAAGGACCCTGTATATAATCTTTCATGTATCGTTCTAGATCTTTTGTTGCACAGATTCTAATCAAATAAATTTCCAAACAAAATTATACAATCAAGTCTACACTTGTGTTGGTGATTACTGATTACACAATCGTATTGGTAGAATACGAATGTTATTATAATACACAGACGTATTACTGTCAGCTAAATGGCCTATCTAATATTCACTGAAATAAAAAAATTTAATACATAAGACTCATAAACAAGATAATATAAGTAACGACACTTCAGGAAGAACAGCGGGAACATAAAAAGAACTTAAAATTTAAAATAAATAAACTCTTGTAACCCTTTCACACAATCAGATAGCAATATCACATTCTACATGAAGTAAGAAGATCCAGTTATAAAGTACCTACATCACGACAAGAAAATATAACTACTCTGCTGCTTGTAAAGCGTTCATTTTTTGCAAAGAAAAACAACCTCCGGTGAAATTGTTGAATGTGTATATAGAGTAATATGATACAAGAAAAACAGACGCGATATTGTAGACACAAGTAATGGTTTGCTTTATACTGGGAAGATATAAAGTAAAAACAATTATATAGAAGACAACATGTTTTGACGAATTCTGCACGTTGTTTATACTCGTACAGAGTCCAACAAAATATGCTGACAGTTTTTTAAGAGGATGATCAGACCATCAAAATGAACAACTTTCTCTTTGGGACCAACATCGAAATCGCAAAAACAAAAACCAACTGTCCCATACATTTGGCTCAAGAAGGTTTGCAGTTTTGTATAGAACAGCTGAATTTTTTCTCGCGATTGTGATGTTAGTCCCATAGAGAAAGTTCTTAAGTTTGATGTTCTTATCATGAAAAAAGTGTCCGCAAATTAAGAAGCACCCTATATTGTACAACCCAAAGACCACACTCACAATCTAAGTAGGTATTGTTTTAAATTTTATACATACATTATTTATTCATATCTATCAAAACAAAAATATACACACATTTATTTAGAGAAAGTTTGACGAGTTTTTAAAGTTCACAAGCTTAAATTGTCTCAATTAAGTATAGAAAGATAAAATAAATTCTAGATTAGAAATACTATTAGACTTCATTGAAATTGTAGAAAGTTGAAAATAAAATACTAAGATTGAGCTTAAAAGTAATTAAGTAATTGGCAAACTAGTAGAAAACGTAATTCTTGAGAATCATACATTTATTGAAGAAGAAGCACGATTTTAACATCGTTAGAAATTTCATACATTTTTTACAGAATTTAAATTAAATATTACATTCAAATTGCCTTGATAAATATTTGCAAAGTCAAAAAAGCTTCACCATTTCTCACATCAGTCCGTATGTCACACAAACGCATACCGGAATGTGCTCTTCGCCGAGTTTTTGTGTTAAAACTTTACAACTCGGGGTTTATAGCCTCGTTCTAGAGCTTCGTGCCACGGTGAATCACTTGTGTTGCGTTTAAGTATCCAGGTAAAATTTAACTGACATGATACCACACTATATTATCTACTTAAGTTTAGTTTTAACTTCAGTGAAAATACCAAGATCATTCACTGTACTTTTTACCAGTACCTACTTCAATTGCTAAATGAAATTCAAACAAATGAAACGTTGTCATTAAAAAAAAATTGGTTCCACGACACTGAATGAATGGCGTTATAGACGTGCCAATTTAGCTGTCAGATCGAAAGTGTAATACTTTCGTATTTTTTTGGACTCCCTAATTTTAGGAAGCAATTTGTCAATTCGTTAATAGGATTATGAAGGTTATAATGTGAAAGACGTTTTAATACTTTGCATTAATCGACTTTTTGTGCAGTTTATGTTCATTTTACATATAACAAACTAACATTTTCGTTGCCATGGCGTATTTACTGGTAGTGAACAATTTATCCATTGGCAACACCACCTGTCAGACTTGATGCGAACTATAGACAAACAGCACTTTTTACTGTCAATGTGACAGGTTTTTGAGTAATTTTAACGTTGCCATCTAGTGATTTTTCGATTTACTACTCCTTGAAAACTGAAGTAATTACGCTCACAACCAGCAAGCTCAACATTACAATCTTCTGATCCCAATCAGAAGTTCCAAGGTTTTTAATTTATTATGGAAACTAGACAATACCGTTCTGAATGCAGAACTGAATTTCTATAATTGATTTTGTTAGAGTCCTATAAGACTTCTACAAAGTTTAGGTAATAGTAATTAGCAACAGGGGAAAACTTAATATGCTGACGGTTTTCCATGACCATCAGAAGAAGAAATCGTGATAAAAAATCGGCTGTCCAACACGAGTAAAAATTGCAGTTTTTGAAAGTTATAGAAAACTTGTTTTGTGTGTTAGTAATGAAATTAAATGAATGAATGAGTGTCCTCTTCGAATAAACTAGCTTTATTAGAAACAATTGCATTTTATTACGCAAACAACTAACACAAAAGCTCGAACGTAACAAATTGCAGCAATTATTATCTTAAACCTATGTTTTCACAACCTGTGAACAAATCAAACTGTGCCCTAGTAATTGACACTTTTGTTCAACTAACAATACTAAATAAATTACCTGTTGCCAGAATAGTAACTAGCACGCCTTTGCATTGGTTTAATATTATCAATCAATTGCTTGGTCAATATGTTTTGTACTCAAATTGTTTGTAAAACATGGTAGGCGCTGGTTTGAAGGCTCATAAACTCCAAAAAACTCAAAATGTGTTATTCAAAATAATATGATAGCTTTCTGCCGTCATTTTTGACTCTACCACCGCGTCGGAAGGTGTTCCGTTGTAGAGAAGATGTAGCCAGAAACTATACAGCACACATATTTTAAAAAAATATATACAAAGTACAAATAAAATATAGAATTAAATAGTGTACCATTGTCATACAAGACATTTTGGTCATTCATATAATCATCGAGTTTATACTAATCTTTATTACAGAGGACTTGCTTGACATTGGAATTAAGCTTTTTGTCTGGCAAGTTTAGAATATCTTATATAACTTTTACTACGATAGCAAATAACATCTGCTGTGGACCAGCATTAAACACTAAACTGCAATGCCTACTTGACTCAAGTGTATGGGACTGCTGTTTTTTTGCTCTGACAGGTTTGTTTCCATAGTAAAAGTTGTTGTTTGATGAGCAGAGTATGTGGTTTTGAAGGTTAATGATACTTTTCCTTACACCCTGTAAAATGGATGAAAGTAGGCAGAAATGCATGTAGTATGAACAGTTACATGTTAAAGAATAATAACAAGTATAAATAAATAAGAAAGCTCTCCTACATACCATTTTACTACTTGAACTACTTTAACGTAACTACAGTCAATTTACTGCGAGAAATAACTAACAATAAAACATAATTATCGTTCTGAGAAAACTAAACGTTATCTCTTGGGGGTACGATTTACATTTCCTTGAAGAAAACGTCTAACTAGGTACACTAATACCTGTATTAAGACATTCTGGAGAGAAGTGCACAAACAATTTTTGAATTCTAGAAATAACGAACTTTATCTAAGGCTGTGTTCACATGGTAGGCAACGACAAAGATCACGTAATAATTTAATGCGATGATTTCATCCTGACACAAAAATATTAATTTACTTATGTTTTTAATTAAAATTGGGATTGTATTTGGTTGTAGGTACATGATGGTAAATGCAAATGAAGGCGAAGATAAAGCCCGTTAGTTTCGAAATGCCTGTTTTTATTCATTTGTCGAGGGAAACAGAGATATATGAAGACGTAGACACAGCTATGTAATACAGATTAAGGAGCAGATTTGTGTTTTGTCTTATCAGAAAGTCAAGACACTTGCAGAAAGAAGACAGAATTAGCGAAATTCACCGACAAGACCAAATCTTAACTAAGATAATTTAATCGTTCCTTAAAGTGATTTGGATTGTAATCGGCTGAGAAATAATTTGGAATACAATAATGACCAAGCTAAATATGAAACTGAATGTAAAATACTATTACAAATGTTTATTGAATTCATCCTCAACAACAACCTTATTTCCACACCACTCGGTAGTGGCCCTAATAGACTGGGATTATTCAATTACATGGTAATAAGGATATACCACGCTCACAATAGACTTTATGTCCTATCCCAAGGTGATAAAAGTTAGAATAGGTTTATAGAGGAAACAGTCGCTAAACGAATTCTTTAAACGCAATGGTTGTTATTGCAAGACTCGGTAAGAAATGACACGAAGGAAATTTATCAAATACATTGTAAGCCTACTATGTATACAAGGTGTTACAAAAATACAAATAAATATTTAAGGCCCGGTTTAGACCATCAAACTGAACAACTTTCTATATGGGACCAATATTGAAATCGCGAAAAAATATCAGTTGTTCCATACAAAACTGCAAACCTACTTGAGCCAAATGCCCATACATTTGGCTTTTTATGTTGTGTTTATGTGGACGAAAGGCTAGCCACCCCTCACCACTTGAAATGTCATTCCACCCTGAAACTTAAATTGAGCATTGCTACAACTACATTCTTAAACAGAAATTTGTCAGTTGTAGCAATGTTTCTGATGTTCTAAAAGGGATTACGGTCGTGAGTTTATGTATGTATGTTGGCCAATTAGGTAACTATCAAAGCATTTTAAAGCAGCCCTCTCCCAATAGCTATTTTTATATTCGTGTGTTTGGTGAACGTATATTTCCTTTAATCATTATTCGTACCTATTTGGATTATTGTAACTGTCCTTCGATTAGCAAATTTAAGTAGTCAACCCTAATATGGTACGATCTAAAGAGCCTAGTAGAACTTAACTCATTTAACAACCAAGTAAAACCAGATACCACACTGAAATACCAAACTTATTACTTATTACTAAAATTATACCAAACCAAATTGAATATCGAATTCCAAATATTTACGTCCAACTACATTTAGATATCAATACGTTATTTAAGTTAATAATCTCTCGGTTATAAGGCCAGCTGCCTACTGCCATTTTGCCGACGTATTTGCTATAAAACTACCTACTTTGTAGACTTCTAAAACGAGAGAAAACAACATGTCTCAAAGTTGCACACAATTTTTGAAAATCATTTAAGAAAGTCTACGTCCAGCAGTGGAGACGATGCCTATAATGATGACTGTAGAAACAAATATCATTTATTTTTGAATAGACTTGTACACTGTATTAGTATATAACCGGATAATCTACTGTTTATGACCGCGTAAAATTGTTAGGGCTTTGCTTATAGAGCGAAGTATCTAGCGAAACCGATGGAAACGTAAGGAATCGGTAAGGACAAATCTCTTTGAGTCATAATGTGCCGTATTATATTGTTCCATCCATTCGATGCGCAATAGTCACCATTGACTTAGGAAGTCTATAGGATAGGTAGTCCACAGTATTTGCTTACTAGTTAAGCTGGGTTTATATTATGAATATTTTTACATTAATAACTCCTTTGCCTAATAGGGGAGTGAGGTGTGAATAAACTGGCTTTAATTATGTCTCCTTATACTTTATCATAATTATAGTGCCTTCCTGCAATCATGTGGTGAAACAACACTGTGAAGCAAAGCTATGTTGTTACGGATTACTAGCACCAAAGAAGAATCAAGCTAAAACAATTTAGCAGGAAAAGATAAGAGATTATTGGTCTTCTAATAAAAGATTTGACTTGGTGTAAGTATAAAATAGGTAAATACTTGGTGGTGGCAACATGCCTAATAAAAAGGGCCAGGTCAGATCTACCTGAAATCGACGAGCATGCATGAAAGGACTAATGAATTTGGAGGAATCTAGATAGATCTGTTAGGATTGAAGCAGGTGGCGTTTCGTTGTTTCTGCCTACCCATGTATATGTCATGCATATATGTCACTAATAGTACTGTAGCCCTGGGATTTTTAATCACCAAAAAGATTACCGATTACCCTTTAGATATTGTTGTAAGGTACGAAATTACTAATATAAAAACCTAAGTCTTAAAGCTATAAGACCAGATGCAAAACTCAATTTTGATCGGTCTTATAGCTTTGTATGGAAACTTTAGACAGTCTTACTATTACGTATGGGTATTGAACTAAGGTGAAGAACATGACATTATAGAAAAAAAAACGGTAACCTCGAAATTTAAAAATTTCGGTGATTTGTGATCTGTAAGACTTAGGTTATTATATTAGTAATTTCGTACCTTACAACAATATCTTAACGGCCATCGGTAATCTTTTTGGTAGGAAAAAATCCTGGGACTACAGTGCTATAACGCTAATTTGACATGACTTTGAGGGCACTACTAATAGCATCCATGACATGATTCGATGCAGTTTTGTTCTCAGTGCGGAATAATGACCATCACACCAGCCTCGATATCTATTATCCAATCCCAGTAATTTGATGTACATAATAAGTTATTAATCTAATAAGCAGTAAATAATCGAGAAAAATAATTCATACAATGTTTACCAAGTTTTTAAATACCGCATTTGACGTAAAGAGTATGAACATCTCTCGACTACTCGAAGGTATCATTGTTTATGATGATGATCATGTCATTAGAAATACGCTCGTCTTGGCAGGAACACTGCCGTGCCCCCAGATTCTAAACTAAACGATCGTAATGCTATTCTGATCTCTAGCGTCGCTTTACTAGTGACAAACAAGCTTAAAAGCGTAACTCGGTTGCAAATTTACACCTTTTTAACTTAAAAGCTTGTTATATTGGAAACTTACGAGCAAACTGTCAATATTATGATCCAATGTTTAGTAAGTGGTCCGATAATTCTAATAATAAGGCTAGTTTACAATCTGTGTTACAATTATGGTACTAGTGTTGCTATTAGTGTATTATAAGTTTTCATACAACCTTACCACATTATCATCGAAGTGAACTTTGAATTTAAATGACTTGATGAAATTTTATGGTAATAAATAATATTTATAGTCTTCAAAAGTACGTTAATTAGCCGTTTATAAATAGTACTATCAAAGATATTATGTAGTATATTAACATCGGTTAAGTGCGTTTGAAAAGAAACAGCTGATATTAAGTAGTAAATGCTATTAACGCGTAGCATTTGTCTCTGTAAATAGTTCTTCCATCCAATGGTTGTCTGGAAGAAATCGCTTTTAGTAATAAGACCGCCCTTTGTACCCTTCTCATTCTTGTTTTAAATTGTATTTTTCTATTCTTGGTGTGCAAATAATGAATATTTATCTTATCTTTATCTTAACTAGACCCATGTATGTACTATATTACTTATATTATAATTATGTAGAAAATAATAATTGGGATCTTAAACAGGATATATCAAAACCACCTAGGAATACTTAAGAGGGTGCTTCAGACCATCAAACTGAACAACTTTCACTATGGAGCCAACATCGAGAAAAAATAAAAAAATCTGCTGTCCCATACATTTGAGTCGAGACGGTAGGTAGGTACTGCGGTTTTGTAAGAAAAAGCGTTTTTTTTTTCGTGGTTTCGATGTTGGCTCCATAGTGAAAGTTGTTCAGTTTTATGGTCTGACGCACCCCATTAAGTCTTACTAGGGTGCTTTGAAACATCCTGTACACGTTGGAATCGGGGATTTTGAAGCCGAAACAAAGTCCACAGAACATCAAACTGAACACCTTTTCAGTATGAAGAAAATACCGAAATTGCGAAAAAAATACAGCTGTTCCATAGAAAATGTATATAACTGCTGATTTTTTTCCGCTTTATAGTTGGTCCCATGGTAAAAGTCGTTCAGTTTGATGGTCACAAGCCCCCTATTTTGGCTTCAAAACGACCCCGATTTCATGGTGAGTAAACTTGTGATCAAAACGTATAAGTTTTATTAATACTAAATATATTAAATAGTATATTTGTGCGAGAATCAGACAAATAAATAAGCATTAGTTAATTAAGAAACGAAGTCTGGTGATATTTTCAATACTGACCGATTAAACTCAATAAAATATTGCAGAAACAATCTAGAAACAAATCTCTATGCTTGTATCGTGTCAGATTTTCCTTAAAATGAACAGTTTTAAAGTAACAGTGGCTTAAAGATTTCCATACAAATCTTAAATTAAGCCTAGCATTGAAACTATATATTTTAACGAAAATGGCGTAGAGATTTGTTCCTAGATTATTTCTGCAAAATTTCATTGAGTTTAATTGGTTAGTATTGAAAATGTCACCAGACTTCGTTTGTATGCGGCGCGCATTTACGCATTCGGAATAAACTTCTCTTAAAATATATCGTCCTAACTGTTTAGCGTCTTCATTACACCATTTTGCATATGTAATTAAGTAGAATTAACTTTTAACAGTTCTTAATTTAAAAACCGAGAATTAACATTAGAATCTAGGACAGTTTTATAAATGATCAATTGACAAGTTAAAGCCTTTGAATACTATATTAAAATGGCGTCCACTTGATTAGTATTAGCATAACATTTTAATTAATGGAATTAATTAAGCTTACGGACTTCTGGTCTTAGTGTGTTCTGTACGAATAATTAATTACCTGAAACGAAATCATTTTGTCATTAGTATTACGAAATAATAAATCAAATTGTTGAAAATACAAATGGATAATAGATTATACATTGGATAAGGATAGAAAAGAAGGACATTATTATGTTAGAAAAAAGCGAATGCTGAAATCACTAATAAAGACGAATGGAAGACAATGACATTGAAGTCATAAAACATGTTATTTTGAACGATAAGAGCAAGACAATGATAGATAAATTGTATGATGAAATACAGGGTCCTTCTTAAAATGCTGACACTTTTTAAGGGGATGATCAGACCATCAAACTGAACTACTTTCTCTATGGGACCAACGTCGAAATCGCGAAATGAATCAGCTTATTAAAAAGGAACCTGTATAATAAACGAGTAAAAAGTACGACGGGATAGCCCTAAACGACAAGGTTACTTAAAAAAGTTACAAATACGAAGACTAAAGAGCAGAGCACGATCATCGTTAAAACAATATAAATAACTAGTACATGAAATAGTAATACAGTTTTCAAGAAATAGTAATTTATTTCCCTGAAAATCGTGAAATTGTATTCTTGTGACTTAAGCGCGGTTTATACAGAAGAGACGTGTCACGTGTGGCGGTAGCGAATAGTCAAAGTAACACAATTATAAACCTTAGGCGCGGTTTATACAGAAGAGACGTGTGGCGGTGGCAGATAATCTAAGTAACACAATATAAACCTTATAGTAAGTAGTATAGCGTCGTTTGGAGAATTACGCGCGCGCCTCCAGGCGACGTCACCTGGATGCACGAGCGCGATTCTCCTTTACGACAAAAACGACGCTATTCTACGTCCTATAAGGTTTGTATTGTGTTACTTAGATTATCCGCCACCGCCACGCTTCTCTTCTGTATAAACCGTGGCTTAGACATACTTGATTTAGGGAACTTACCTACGCAATGTTTAGAGTAGAAACTTTAGAAACGCCCTTATAGATTCTAAAATGAGTGTAGTGTAGACAGTTCACAAATCTTTAAAAGATTTAAAAAAAACGCTCGATGAAAACTTAAAAACAACATTGACACTAATAAAAATAAGGCATAAATTCCTTTAATGACAGCTGTACAAAGTCAGACCAAATGTGCCAACGCAGAACAATTTTGATTTAAATGACATTTAATAACGCTGTAACTAATCCGCTCAAAGAAATATAGCTTTAAAACGAGATCTGTTTTATGTAAGTCTTTAATCATTACTGTAAATGTAAATATAAACAGACAAACAGATGGTATCGTATTGCTATTTTTGGAACAGACTAATATGGGTTTGAAATTTTTATGTATATTTATTTAACATGTGGTCAAAAGCGGATATAGAATACAGGATATTACCACAAATGGAACGTAAATTACTTGACATGGTAGTTTTAAATTTCAAAAATGTTTGTTAAGTTTTTGCAAATTTTAATACATGTGCAATTTTGGAAATATACAAAAACATGAGAGAACAAGACCAACTGCTTGATGTGCCTTCCGAAGCACGGAATCTCTCGAGACGAAATACCACTAAACGGTCACCTATTCAAAGACTGACCAGACCTGACGTTGCTTAACTTCGATGATCGGTCTATACATTCATTTTAGAATCTATAAGGGCGTTTCTAAAGTGTCTTCTTTAACTTTGTGTAGGTAAGTTCCCTAAATCAAGTATGTCACTCGGTCCGTTTCAAGTACGTTCATTAGAGTTAATCCTACATTACAGCTTTTACTACGTCAACAAGACAAAAAGTGACAGCTAGAGATTTAAAGGAGCATTAACTTTAATGAACGTACGTGCAACTGGCAGTAAGTCACAAGAAAACAATTTCTTTTGGCGCTTTAGGAGAAACCGATCATAGTGAATTTTCAGCATATAACAAAAGTTGCGCGCGCCGATGTAACATTCCACGAAATTATTTGTTTTGTGCTCTATGCAGTGAACATAGGCCCAAAACATGTTCGAGTATACAGTTTATATTTGACTCAGTTCAAATTTGTTTGAATGCGTAATTACACGCCAAAGAAGTATGGTATAAAGTCTTGACCATTTTAAGGAATTTGGTTTGAGCCTTTAGTCAACTTAATTGTAAATGGGTATGAGTCAAGGTATTGTAATTTTTTTAACAGTCGCGGCCACCCATCAAAGTATTGTATTATTATAGTACTATAAGAAACAAACATATTGTAATAAATCCTTATGGCTTAGTTCGCATCGGAGCTGAGATATTTGACTCTTAAATTCATGAAAAAGTTAAGTTAGTTTAGTTAAGTTTAGTTCTTCTAAGTTCATGAAAAAGTAACCAAAACCTTTAAGAATCAACTCATTTTCAATCAATCAATCGAAACATATTACCTACTGATCAAAATATACCGTAAAGAAATACAAAAGATACAAAACAAGGCGGTCTTAGAAGTTATTTGTACCTTAATAGCACACCTCCGATGCAGCCTAGCATAGAATGTCATGTTTTTTAATGTATTTTGAAAGGTCCTCTGAAAACCTTTATAAGTTTTAATACTGGCCCAAAAAAAAAATTTTTTTCTCCATACAACCTTACTCATATCCATTTCAGTTTACAAGACAAGGTTTCTTCTGTTTCACACACTTTTTTAATAATGACGTGCAGTTAATCACGTTTTATTTGTTTACTACCCGGAATTAAAAGCATTCCTAAATTGTCACGCTCAAAAATTTCTCAATACGACATGATCTCACAAAAAACAAACGGCTCACAAAATAGTAAGCAAACAGTGAGTCAGACAAAGATGGAATGATCACGTACTACATCCCGTTAACTATAGTCTAAACAGAGATCCTAAGAAATACCATAGTGCATCAACAGCTGGGCAAATAAAACTTTATGGTATAAGTGATAAGCGGTTGCTTGAAAATGTGGCAGAAACAAGTTCATTGCAGTTTTAACTTTGACAAAAATTAGACAAAAATCTATTCCAGGTAATTATATTTGAGGATTTTAAATAGGTACCTTATACAGCGTCCTTCTCAATATGCTGACAGTCTTTTAAGGGGATGACCAGACCATCAAACTGCACAACTTTCTGTATGGGACCAACATCGAAATAGTGAAAAATAAGTCTGCTGTCCCATACATTTGGCTCGAATAGGTTTGCAGTTTAGTATGGATGATGTTGGTGCCATAGAGAAACTTGTTCAGTTTGACTGTCTAAAAATCCGTTTAAACAACTGTCAGCATATTAAGAAGGGCCCTATATATCTATAATATAAATTAGAGGCACAATATCATTCTTACGTAAGTTTTATCACAAAAAAACAAGTAAGAAATTTAAGTAATATGTAATATTATGCTTATTTTATACCTATCGTCAGGGTATCCATAAATGTTCATTATGCATGTGTTACATGGTTCAAGTTACACACACTTGTTTTAAGGGTGTTGAAAGGTAAATTATACTAGACAGTTGACAAGCAGCTTAGCTAGGAAAATACCAACGCTTATTCTTGTGACTTACGTTACTCTGGAGAAATTCTTGACATTTGATAGAGACATATTTTTCATACCAGCAATGATTGTATGTAATCAATGCTGGATAAAGAGAACTCGGGTTATTATTCCAATCTTGTTTTCTCTGACGATACCAGCCTGATGTTGATTTTAATACTTCAAATAGAGAGGACGAAAAACCTTGTTTGTTTTGCTTCTCGTTTCCTAGGTAGATTAGCAAATCTTACCTATATTTTTAAAATGTATTTTTCTGACAGTGTTATGTATCACAAAATTCAGTTTATCTGGATTTATCCATTTATCGAGTGAGGCTATGGATATCCTCAATAAAATTTTGCCCGAAAGAAGAATATTTGCTAATTTACGAAACATGATTAACGCCTGCCACACAAATGGGATTCCGATCCGTAATTGGGAATCAGAATAGGATTTCGAATGGGACAAATCGCACCCTCCAGATTTCCGGTCGGAATTTTAAATCCATTCGAAATCGTAATTCCGTCTGGAATAATTCCACATGTTTTTGGCACGCCTAAATCATTTCAATGGTTATAAATAATGTTGTCTTACGATTTCGTCTTAATTATGTTTTAGTCTAGGTCTTGATCAGATGATCAAGCATAAATTTGATACTTTAGTTTAATAAAAAAGGATATTAAGAAGGACCCAATACAACGTGTTAATGAATTAACGCAAAACTAGAAAGTAGTTTGTTTAGAATCGAGAGAAGAATCGAATTATCCTGTTTTTAACATAGGTAATTTTATTCAAAATATTAAATATTTTGTTTGTCAAATCAAAAATTTACTGAACTCGATCTCAACCCACCGCACGGGCACACTCACCCTACTTTATACCAAAACAAGATTCTTAAAATGTATCCACGAGCACGCTAGCGCTTTCATTCATTGCTGAAATATCATTTCAGCCTGAAAACTTAAAATGCGAATAAATTTAAATATTAACTAGTAAAATAATGAAATTATTGTTTCAATCTAATTATTTTGTTATTTCGCATTCCGGTAAAAGAGGCCTATGCCCAAGCAGCTTGGGCATAGGCCTCTTTTACCGGAATGCGCCAGAAGGAAGATATTTTTTTATTAGGGGTTAAGGTTGGACAGCACAGAGGCACATAAACAAATGCCTCCATATACAACGTGTTAATGAATAAGCGCAAAACCTCATCCACCCCAACTGATTTATAACAAAATAATTAGATTGAAACAATAATTTCATTATTTTACTAGGTAAAATTAAAATTAAAATTTAAAGTGGATGTGGAAGTAATAAACATCCATCCATTCATCCATCTCATTTATAACAATAAAATACGAATTATGACGACATTATTACGTAATACTAAATAATTACCAATATGTTTAAATCAGTGTTTACCACGTTTCATATATTTATTGATTTTGATATTTAATAGTAAACTTGTCTTATGAATATTGATGATGTCCAATTAGAGGTATAAACAAGTCTGTTTGATTGTAATTTGTTTGCAATTCAAGCTATAACTTGACCAGAATTGACGGTACGTTTTCAATTGGATATGTTTAACGAGCCGTAATGATCTTTGTTATTTGGAATTTAGTTGACCTTTTAAATAAATATTGTATTTTGAAAAATATGAGGTTAGGTCAGGTTTATTTGAAGTGTCTTATGACATTTTTTTTTGCGAATAAATTTATTTTCACAAGTACATTGCGAACGCAAATCAAACAAAAATTACTTTCAAAAGATACTACTATTTTAATAAATGATTTGAATTGAATTGAATTCAACCCTCTAACGTAAGCCTTGCTACTAACTACTAGCTTAAAAACTTAGTTGCTATAGTGTAGAGTCCCAAAGGGTTGTTATTAGGAATTTTTCCGCCACCGCCACACGTCTCTCCATTACATACAGGGTGTAGAGACAGCCCTCCGCAAACTGACACGGTGAACTCAGACCATCAAACTGAACAACTTTCACTATCGAGTCTACCTAAGGAAACGCGAAAAAAATCTGCTGTTTCAGTCAAAACTGATGTACCTATCCGACTCAAATGCATGGGACAGCTGAAAATTTTTCGTTTTTCCTGAGGGCGGATCCATAGTGAAAGTTGTTCAGTTTGATGGTCTGAGTTCACCGTTTCAGTTTGCGGAAGGCTGGCTCTTACACCCTGTGTAACGACACATATCGACAAAATGTGAGAAAAGAATTTATTGAACAGTGACTATGCACCTGTTCCGGTCATGAAAATTTTCTCACATGATTCATTTAAATTGCTCAAAAAGGATGATTCATACAAAAATGCTAATGGTCTGTCGGTGTCTGTCCATTACAAAAAGAATGCTCTTTAGGTCATTTGGAAACACTAAAATGGTTTTTTCGAAAAATTTTAGAACTAAACGATTTCCGGAGGTGCGAAATAAAGGTGACGACGGCGGACGGCTTCCCATACTAAATTCCATTTTTGTATGGACCCGCCGTCGTTTTTCACCGTCGGTAAATGTGTCTCAACTCTAATGTAATGCATTTAAATTTCTTTTTAGATTTTGGATAACGCTGTGAATATGCTATAGCATAACTATAATAAGGGGACTTAACTTTTTTAAGGGGATGACCAGACCGACAAACTGAAAAACTTTCTCTATGGCACCAACATCGAAATCTGGAAAAAAACTGCTGTTCCATACAACACTGCGAACCTACCCCAGCCAGATTTTTTTTTCGCGATTTCAATGTTACTCCCATGAAGAACGTTTTTTAGTTTGAAAGTCACATCATTCCTCTTAAAAAAGTATCAGCGTATTAAGAAGGACCATTTATAACTTATACAACGTGTTAATGAATTAACGCAAAACTAGAAAGTAGTTTGTTTAGAATCGAGAGCAGAATCGAATTATCATGGTTTCAACATGGAAAATTTTTGTTAAAATAAGAAATAATTTGTTTGTAAAGTTTAAAATTTACTGAACTCGATCTCAACCCACCGCTCGGGCACACTCACCCTACTTACTACCAAAACAAGATTCTTAAAATGTATCTATGAGCATGTTAGCGTTTTCATTCATTGCTGAAATGATAAAATATCATTTTTGCCTCAAAACTTAAAATGCGAATAACTTTAAATTTTAACTGTAAAAATAATGGAAATACTGTTTCAATCTAATTATTTCGTTATAAATCAGTTGGGGTGTATGAGGTTTTGCGCTTATTCATTAACACGTTGTATAGCATAACTATAAAATATAAATATCGTAACAAAAAGTGGCAACAAGAACCATTTATTTAACCCCTTATAGGACCAGTGCATTCGTAACACCATCAAATTATCTCTGTATTCTGTCTGCTTACCATTTTCGGTTAATATATGCAGCTAGTCACATTTTAAGCAACATTTACACCTGTCACAAAGTGCATAGTATATCGTTTTACACCATATACAGAAAAGGTAGTCTCGATATATCGAACTTTTAAGGACCATGTGGAATTATAGGGGTTTTGAATTGTTGTAAATTTTAGAGGTGTATTCCTAGGACTTTATGGATACTAAAAATAATTCGTTAATGTTTACACAAAACAAGCAAAATAATACAATAGCCGGTAATCAGCAACATTCTTCGACAAAACCTTAAATAAACACTTAGAGATATTATAGTCCTAAATAATATTAAAAGAATCTAATTTCTGATTAGAATCAGTGTAACTTATTTTCTCTTATGGGAAAGGTTCAAAGATTTATGGCCATTTTCTCCATAAGTACATAACTTTTTACAAAAGGCATTACCTGGCAAGAGTCATTGAAGTACACTACTACACACACACCTACAACAACTTTCAATTATGTATCGTTATGTTAGAATCCAAATAAACGAGGCTTCCTAAAACTATTTAGTGACGGTTTATAGAGGTTTCTAATTGCCAGGGTTCTAAGCGAAGTTCCACTGTAGTGACTATTCAGCACTATTACCATAAATGAAGCGTCCGCTGTGCCGGCGCAGGCGCAGGTCTTGGCGCCTCTGACTCACGGCTACTGGATTCAGGTGACATTGTTTATGTTGGATAATTGGAGAGGTTACGTTTACTTACGTGGTTAAGTTATTGTATTAAGTTTAGCTAAGTAAGGCTATTAATGTTTTTCTTAGAATTTCGTTGTTTATGCCACGATGTTGCTTTTATTATGTGTAGCATAGTGGTTTATCTTCAAACTAAACAACTTTCACTATAGAGACAACATCGAAAAAGAATAAAATGCTGTTCCATACATTTGCATGCTGGATTTCTTCTATTTTATTTCGATGTTGGCTCTCCATAGTAAAAGTTGTTCAGTTTGATGGGTTAACTCCAAATCATCCCATCGCCACTTATAATGGACAGTGGGTACAATACATGCCTCGAAATTGAAGCATGCAGGTTTCCTCACGATGTTGTCCTTCACCGAGAAGCCTGTGGTGTTACAAATCGTACATACTCGTAAATTCTGAAAAACTTATTGGTACGAGTCTGCCTGGACGGGGATTGAACCATCGCCTCCCAAATGACAAATATAGGCTATTACACATGACCATAAATGAAATTTCTGTTTAAAATGTCCACAACCTTGCACCCACAACGTTTTGAACACGGACAATCAGCGCACGAGCGGAAATGCTAATTTGTATTGTGCGTGACGCAGTGACGCACATGTTCACAAATGATAACTATGTCATGGTGACAGAGGAATTTATCTAAATTTGAACTTATTTGCCACAAGCATAGCTTGTAAATTTTATTAAGAACCGTCCAAGTGCGAGTCAGACTCGCGTACAGAGAGTTCCGTATCACCACACAATATATTAACCAAAAAAATTTTACTCGCCGGGAAGCCTAGCGCGATCCAGACTCACACTTGACAGGTTTTTTAACTTTACACTATGATCAAGGACCAAGGTTGGCGCTTGCAGCTTACCGTTTTTAAGATAAAACAAAAAACATTGAAAACAAAAACAGTTTTTTGTATGGGTATGTTTTGTATCGTACCCTTTAATTTTCTACTTTTCGTTTTTTCATATTATTTGTGTTCAATATCGTAATGATAACAGTCATTCATTTTAAACCGCCGAAGGTATTAATATCACACAAAGTCGTCTTTTATGAAGTCTTGCACATTTTTAACCCTACCTCAACCACGACACTTGAGTCAGAAGAACACATTATGAATATTGAACAAGGGCTGACGCATCAACAATTTAGCCCACGATTCTGTAACAGGTATCTAAATACGGAATAGCCAAGTAGATCAAGTGGGCGATTTCCGAAAAAGTAACAAGCTACTTTTGCTTTCGTTTACGGTGTGTGTAGAATACTTGGATAGTTTCGAATACGGTTAGAGGAGTGTCATGCAGTTTGTGATTTTATGGAGTACATTTTTCTGCTGCGTGGGAAGAGCACGGTGTCGTTCGAGACGATTAAGGGATAAGGTTTCCTTTGCAGTGTTCTGTGGGCGAATGACTAGCCACCTGTTACCTTAAATGATGTGTCTCTTCAACCTTAAGCAGGATTAAATTGAATAATTTTATTCATAAATTCAACAACGTCCTACAAAATTGTACCCTGTTCAACGCCAATAAATAATTTCTAATTTCTGATTTCAAGTTTTTGACAACGCCAAAATGGAAAACCCAGAGTTTCGGCTAGTAAAACGTGGATGTTGTGCGTTTTCAGAATATATCTGACTTTCCCTTCGCGGAATACAGGGTGTAAATAAAAGTATCATTAACCTTTAAACCACATACTCTACCCATTAAACTGAAGAAACCAGACAGCGCATAAAAAAATCAGCTGTTCCATGCTAAACTGCAATGCCTACTCGACTAAAATCTATGAGACAACTGATTTTGTTTTGTTCTGACATGTTTGTTCCCATAGTAAAAGTTGTTCAGTTTGATGGGTAGAGTATGTGGTTTAAAGGTTAATGATACTTTCTTACACCCTATATAGTTGAGAACATAATGCTAATACGGCCGTGTGTTTATGACTATTATTTGTCTCCCTTCCGAGATTTATCATCATCATCATCATCAGCCCATCATCGTCCACTGCTGAACATAGGCCTCTCCCAAGGCGCGCCACAAAACTCTGTCCTCGGCCTTCCTCATCCAATCGCTCCGAGATTTATAGGTTAAGGTAATTCGGATTTTTCTTTTTGTAATGGTAATAACGATGCAATTAAGTTAGCATATACTTCCTTAGGTAGGTACTAGGTCGTAAAAGGGTCTAACCGAGTTATAGCTGAAAAATACTAAAAGTTTTCTAAGGTTTATATTTCGGAATCAATTTGCGGAACTCTAAAACTGCCTAGAAACAAAAGCGCAAGTTGTTGCGTAGACAATGCATTGTTTCCAATATTTAAAGTACAATTAGAATAAACTATACTTCATTCTAAATAAGGACGACGAGATTTTCCAATTCCTATTTAGCTTTCTGTCTAATTCTGATTACCAAATGTAATTAATTTATTGGATACATATACTATCCGACATATCTTGGATGCTACTAAAGCTGTTCTAAGAATAAGTGAGAGGAAGTGTTTCAAATCTGTAATGCAAAAAATAGCCTTAAAATTTCGTTGCTATTTTTAATGGGGTATACACGCGACTTTTTCCGTACGTAATTAGGAACAAATTTTTTAGTAGTTTTTGCGTGATGCTCGCACAAACAAACATACAAACATACCGACAAAAATTCTAAAAAAGGTTGATTTGGAGTCAGGGACATCTAAAAACCATATCGTAATCTTTTATTGTAAATATCTTCAATGCACAGACACACTTCTGTTACAGTTTTATAATAGTTTAAAGAATAAAAACAGGTTTAGAACCTGTACTATTTAATTTTTAACATGCATTATTATAGGTAGTTTATGTTTCACCATTTCCAACTAACCCACTGTAATGTGTGGTAAATTTCTCTGAATCTAAACCAAGTTTTTATACAATTCCCATAGAATTAAAGGTAACACGCAAACTCGAGTCTCTAGACGAATGGAACCCGTACCGGTTTCCTTCCAAGATTTCTAGAACGAATAGCGAAAAAAGTGGACTTCAAAGCAAATAACTGGTTGTATGGTCTTCGCCTTAGGCTGTGGCGATGGACCCCTGATTGATTGAGATTGCATGGTTCGTTCTATACGTAGCTTGTTGGGTTAGGGGTCATATTCCTACAGACTTATTTGCTTTCCTCTGCTACATAGAAGCCTTGTGGAACGTTTTAGGATATTTTGCATAAATTCAACACGTGTGTTATTGTAGCATAATGTGTTAATTTTTGGTCAATTAATGATCTTATAACATTTAATGTTACTTAATCTTAACTATTATAAAACTGTAACAGAAGTGTGTCTGTAAATTGAAGATAGTTAGTAACATTTTTTTTTTTTTTTGGAATGACGTATACAGCTTTGCTCAGGGAGCATTTACTGCTTTTTACTACGGACTATTGGAGGGACCAGAAGGGTCACCAAGCCAATTGAATAAACTTAAGCAACCGACCTAGGGGCACCCCAGGGGGGTACGGACCTCGGCATAGGACGTTGCTGGGGCTACGCGGCGGATTGGGTAGCTGGGATCGGTGAGAAGTTAGTTACATGAAAAAGATTACGATATGGCTTTTAGGTATCCTGAACTCCTAATCAACCTTTTTTAGAACTTTTGGTCTGTCTGTTTGTTTGTTTGATTGTTTGTATGTTTGTAACAGCATCACGCAAAAACCACTGAACCGATTTTGATGAAACTTATTTTGTTTGATAGCTTATGATCTGACTTAAAATCTGGTATATAATTTGCGGGTAACCTCTAGTTAACATTTCTTATCATCTTTTATGGACCACCCCAATTCATCCCGTGGGTGTCGTACGAGGCGGTTAAGGGATTAAAGGTTTCTTGTGCAGTGTTTATGTGGGCGAAAGGCTAGCCACCTCTCACTTGACAAGTCATTCCATCCTGAAACTTAAATTGCTAAATGTGAGCATTCCTACAACTACATTCTTAGAAAGTTGGTAGTTGTAGCAATGTTTCTGACCACCGCGAAAGGGAATAACGGTCATGAGTTAATGTATGTATATGTCATATTTTATGAAAGAAGTATTCACCAATACTTTATGATTATGCTTTTGAATTTTCACATACTATGTTCGTCAAAGCTATACAGGGTGTAAGGAAAAGTATCATCAACCTTTAAACCACATACTCTACCCATCAAACTGAACAACTTTTCCATAGTAAACTGCAATGCCTTCACGACTCAAACGTATAGAACTGCAGATTTTTTTTTTTCTGATCGGTTTACTCCCACACTGAGAAAAAAATGCTACGTATTCGTAGCATAGTAAAAGTTGTTCAGTTTGATGGGTAGAGTATGCGGTTTAAAGGTTAATGATACTTTTCCTTACACCCTATACAGCCTTTAACTTACTTTTTTTTATATTTGTCAAAAAAACGTATATGAACTTACATTAAAGCAAATCGAAAGCTTGTAACACGTACATGAAATAACTCATGTAATTGCTTATTGACTTCTTTTGACAATTGAACAACAGTTAGTTAAACGAGATGAGAAAGTATTCCAAGAAATGCGTGTGAAGTTCAGTTTTAATCTGAATGTTTAATTAAAACAAGAACGTTTGTTATATTACACAGGATCCACCGAAAGCAATTTATTTAATACACAGACCAGATATTACTAGCTGTAAATCAAGACTTTATTGACTAAAATCCAATCTGGCCCTTCGTTGGTTAAATAAAATTTTAATCGCTTCGAAAATTGAGCTCTTGAATAATTATGTGGATATAAAACTAATATTTTTATAGGAGAAGATAGAGGAAGGAATATGATTCTTTGGAGGGTTTTAACAAGGCATTTATTGAAGAATCTCGCCTTATCACATCACGATTTATATTACTATTTATTTTTATTTAATAATGTTTTTTATTGTGTACAAAAAAAGAATCTAAGAAAGAAAATAAAGAGTTAGACACATTGATATAACTAAAATATTAAACGATACATTTGTGCTATTCAGGGTGTAAGAAAAAAAGTATCATTAACATTTAAACTATGTACATACTCTACCCATCAAACTGAACAAGTTTTACTATGGGAGCAAACCAGCCAGAACAAAAAAAATATCAGTTGCCCCATAGCATACTTTTGAATCGAGTAGGTATTGAAGTTTAGTATGGGACAACTGAATTTTTTTATTGTTACCATAGTAAAAGTTGTTCAATTTAATGGGTATGGAGTATGTGGGTTAAAGGTTAATGATACTTTTCCTTACACCCTGTATACATCGCATTATTGCAATGGTTGGATGAGAATCAACCTCTTTACTTTCTACTCGAATATATTTCAATTGTTTTAATCTATACATATAAGGTACTTCTTAATATGCTGTCATTTTTTTAAAGGGATGATCAGACCGTCAAACTGAACAACTATCTCTATGTGACATAGAAATCGCGAAAAATCAGCTCTCCCATACAAAACTGTGAACCTACTCAAGCCAAATATATGGGGCATCTGATATTCTGTTCGCGATTTCAATGTTGGTCCCATAGATAAAGTTATTCAGTTTGATGGTATAATCATCCCCTTAAAAAAGTGTCAGCTTATTAAGAAGGACCCTATATAATACAATCAGGCAAAAATCTTTTCTAAGTTGCATAATATGCTTCTCTAGGGTAGGTTCAAAAACATTCTTTGCATTCAATTACCTCCTTCGCATCTATTTCGACATTATAGCGAATCTAAAATAATAACATCGAAAGCCCATCGGCAGCCTGTCATAAAATACCTAACGAACGCGACCTCACGATTGGCACACCATTGTATGATCAACAATGTTTCACATGATTTGTGTGCCTTTCTCTTTCTGTAACATTTCTCCGTATCTCGTCGTCTCTTTCATGTCATGTAATGGCAGTCAGCGTGGAAATTGAGCTTATTACATTTACATGGCCAGTTTTGATGGAAATTTCTCTATTATATTTGAATTACATTGCTGTTTTAAAGGTCAAGATATTTACTTTTAGAATAATATTAAAGTAACGGGCACGATTTACCTACTAAGATCAAGTAAAGGATTAGACAGCTATCCAATTTAAGACCTCATTATCGAAACCTTAAAAATATACATTCCGATTTTGCAATAAAAGAAGCCAAACATGTGGATGAAAAGCCAATGGCCGCTAAATCTGTAGATATGAACTCTATAAAAACTGTTGACAGATATCAAATACAAAAATATCCATCTCTCACAACCAACAAAAGTTTTTATCAAAAATCATCAAGTCATGTTCATGATTTTGCCTATAATAGACATATAATTAAGTTTTATTATTAAAAACTTACTTTCTCCAGCCAATTTTATTGAGGTTTGCAATTAGATCTTTGCTATTTTTTCTAAAATATTATTTGTTATTGACCTCATTTTAAATTAACTTTTGGCCATAACAATACCAGTGAGTACTACAATACTGTCTAGATATTTCCATATTTAAACTCATTAGCCTACTCTCTGGGAATATATTGATGAACATCTTAGAGATTGACTTCGTTCTTATTATTATATTTACCGCCTATGAAAGCGAAATGCTGCTTTGACACGAATATCTAGAAATTAGTATAGTATAACTGTATATTTAAAATAATTTTTCTAATAAAGTATTTATGTTGGTGTCAATTAAATTCAATGTAATATGACATCCTTAATTTCATTTTCATCTTATTTAATTTTCTTAAGAACGAAACGAGCTTACTTGTATGATATGATATTATACAGGGTCCTTCTTAATATGCTGACAGTTTCTAAGAGGATGACCAGACCATCAAACTGAACAATTTTCTCTATGGAGTCCCATAGACATACAAATCGCGAAAAAAAAATCTGCAGTCCCATATATTTGACTTGAGTAGGTTTGAAGTTTTGTATGGAACAGCGTTGTTTTCGCGATTTCGATGTTGCTCCCATAGATAAAGTTGTTCCGTTTAACGGTTTGATCATCCCCTGAAAAAAGTGTCAGCATATTAAGAAGGACCCTATATTGACATTTAATTTTATTTGTATGAAAACTGTTTCATTTAGAGGTTTTTGATCTGTCATTTTCCTGCTAATTGGATTACTATTTTAAAATTCTCACATTCGATACGATGGCAGCACGATATTTACATTAGGTATTATTTCCCATTACCGTACAGCTATATTTATTTCCTTATGATTCCAAAGACTCATATAATGACGAAGATTGCTATGAAGCTTGTTACTTATTTCTTTCATATCTTTTTATTTAAACTTTGCGAGTGATTAATAATCATAGTTTAGTGTGTGGTCTGCATGTTTATTATCAATTAGTACATCCGTAGTTAAACCTTAATCCGCTTTTATGTTTTCTTAACTTCTCATGCTTTTATGAGTTTATCAACTAGTGTTGTTTTTGTGTTCCTTTTTTATCTTTGTCTTTTAATAGTTATTGGGGTTCCGTATCCCTTGAAATATGTTTTTGTTCAATGAATCAGAATCAAGTGTTGTCAAAAATTCTGATTATTTTATATTATGCTGATCGTTTAAAAATTTAGTATAAAATCAATGACATTATAAGAATATGCTTCGGCATCTCTTCAGTAGGTACATGCTTCGCCAAAATGATATTCTCTGACAAGTTTTAACTTATACTTACCTTAAAATTGAATTGGGTAGAGTACCGATTTTTTTTGTTTCTATCAACAATGTTCCCTTTTCCTTAGTTACAAATGGTTCTAGCTAACTTAATTTATTCTATATGTTTATATTTAAGAAAAGCCGTTTGTTTCTGTTGCTACTGTTATATTTTGTTATGGTGCGGCTATTCATAGAGCATTATATTGGAAATATAAGTACATAATTCTTACGTAGTCACATTATTATTTCAGCGAGCTATGGAGAGAGCTATGCTCGGTGTTTCTCTGAGTGATCAAATCAGAAATGAAGTGATACGTCAGAGAACTAAAGTGGTTGACATAGCTCAGAAAATTATCAAGCTGAAGTGCCAATGGGCTGGTCATATCTGCCGAAGAACTGACAACCGGTGGGGTGTCAGAGTTCTAGAGTGGAGACTGCGAACTGGTAGGCGTGGTGTGGGATGCCCTGCTGCCCGCTGGACAGACGCCCTAAAAAATGAGGATGAGGAAGGCCGAGGACAGAGTTTTGTGGCGCGCCTTGGGAGATGCCTATGTTTAGCAGTGGACGATGATGGGCTGATGATGATGATGATGATTATTATTACTGTCTCTTTCATTCTACACATTTCTATAATTACCAACTACTCTCACAGTAAAAGTTACTGTAACTTAATCGTTAATTTTCAAAGAAAGCTTTAACATGTATAGCATAACTCAATTCAGTCTAATCATTGCTTTTAAAATGTTGGTTTAATTAGTTGACCTTAATTAGTTTGAAGGGAATTTCTTTTGATATCGGCATTTTGGGAGGGCCTATTCATTATGTTTTCTTTATTTTGATTACACGTTCATAAATATCTATTTGAATGGAATGCTTTCTACATAAGATATAGCTTAATGATGGTTTTGTGGTAGGTAGGTAATAAATATTTTGTATTAGTGTAGATTAATAAAGGTAGAACGTTTGCCGTCAGATTTTTGCCTTACGATAGCCAACAAAGTACTTTGTATATAACGTGTTAATGAATTAACACAAAACTACAAAGTAGATTGTTTAGAATCGCGAGCAGAATCGAATTATCATGGTTTCAATCATCAAAATATTAGATGTAAATTAATATATTAAAGGTAATAAAAATTAAAAGTAAAATTTAAAATGTACTGAACTCGATCTCAACCTATCGCTCGGGTACTCTCACCCTACTTACTACCAAAACAAGATTCTTAAAATTGTCCTTGAGCATGAAATGATAACAAATAATTTTTGCATGAAAACTTAAAATGCGAATAACTTCAAATTTTAACTACCATATAATGAAATTATTGTTTTAATCTAATTATTTTGTTATAAATCAGTTGGGGTGTATGAGGTTTTGCGCTTATTCATTAACACGTTGTATATGTATAGACCCCCCGTTTCCTTACCTTGGTGTTATACGAATATGAGCCAACCAAGGAATTGGGTTTCTTTTGCTAGCTGTGCGTTTGAATGCGTATTTTGGAAAAACTAGTCTTCTCTTCAGTATTGTATGTATAAGTTACATACATACATACATAATATATACCCACGACTATATTCCTAGAGAAGTCTGAGATATTTTGAAACCACAGAACATCCACGTTTCAAAAGTACCGAAACTCTGTCCAGTGTGACGGGGAGTGAGCCTATCGCCACTTGTAATGGACAGTGGGTGCAATACATGCCTCGAAATTGAAGCATGCAGGTTTCCTCACGATATTTTCCTTCACCGAAAAGCCAGTGGTGTTACAAATCGTAAATAAATTCCGAAAAACTCATTGGTACGAGTCGGAAAGGATATTTGATGTATTGTTAATGGGAATTATTTCGTCAAACTGTTAATTCTTTTTAGTCAAAAGCAACGCATAGCATTGGCATTAGCATATGCTCACGACTATATTCCCCGTATTCTGAAACCTCAGAACATCCACGTTTCACTAGTTACAAATTGTACATAAATTCCGATAAACTCATTGGTATGAGCCGGCCTGGACGGGGTTCGAACCATCGCCTCCTACACGGCAGGCAGGGTTACTCGCCACTGGACTACCACGGCTATACAGGGTGTAAGGAAAAGTGTCATTAACCTTTAAACCAGATACTCTACCCATCAAACTGAACAACTTTTAATATGGGAGCAAACCTGTAATAACAAAAAAAATAATATCAGCTGTCCCATACTAAACTGCAATACCTACTCGATTCAAACGTATGGGAAAGCAGATTTTTTTTTTCTGACAGGTTTGCGGGGTGTACGGAGTTTGATGGGTGGAGTACGTGGTTTAAAGGTTAATGATACTTTTCCTTACACCCTGTAAGGGCTAACATTTTGTGTATGAAAGTTTTGTATAATTTACAACAGCATTACTCTACTTACCTGAATATCATCTACACTCAGCGTCTACATTGTTACACCAACAGTTGGAAAAAAAAAAACTGCATTTTTTTTTAAATTAGACCATGACCAGTCATTCCACTTTTCCGCCATAATACTGGAAGTGACACCTCTGCATACACATGGTATTAAGTATCACAAGATGCATCTGAAGATAAAACGCATCGCATTACGGACAATACTGCGCACAATCGTGATGTGCGCGCAAATTGCGTCGAGTGGTTAACAAGGATGTTGTGTTGGATGCTGGAGAACTGTCTAGATGTGACTTTATTTACATACAGGGTCCAACTTAATATGCTGACACTTTTTTAAGGGGATGATCAGACCATCAAACTGAACAACTTTCTCTATGCGACCAACGTCGAAATCGCGAAAAAGAAATCAGCTGTCCCATACAATTCGGTCGAGGAAGATTTCAGTTTAGTATGGAATAGTTGATTTTATTTTCGCGATTTCAACATTGGTCTCTGGTTTTTTGCCTCAAAACTTAAATGAGAATAACTTTAAATTTTAATTATCGAAATAATGAAATTATTGTTTTAATCGAATTATTTTGTTATAAATCAGTTGGGGCGTATAATTATTTTAGGATCTGACTTAAGAGGATATAATTCGGAGCGCGCTCCATACAAACGTACTATGGTGATGGCATTGAAATTGTATATTTTAACGAAAATCTGACTATAGATATTTGTTTCAAGATTGTTTCAGTAAAATTTAATTGACTTTAATTGGTTAGTATTGAAAATATCACCATAGTACGTTTGTATGGAGCGCGCTCCGAATTATATCCCCTTAAAATCTGGTATATAATTTGAGCGGAAGAAGTCGCGGGAAAACGCTCGTAATTTTACAAGTCAATATTTTTTCTCATAAACTGCTACCGGTTTTACCGGAATACATTCTTTATTATACTTCACTTCCATAAAGTCCTCTACATCAGTGTTATAGTAATTTTCTGTGTCGCACAATAGTGTTTATGCAAGACATCCTGAATTTAAGCGCCATTGCTGTTGCGATCCACACCGTATTGTCATTCTACGCAATAAGGATGTTATTCATGTTGCTAAATTATGTTGTATTATCTGTTGCCGTATCACTGACTATTATTTTAGTTGGTTATTATTATCTTTTTGGAATTTTGTGTGAAGAAAGTTTAGATTTGGAAGCGAGATTGACTCAATTTCGTGTCAGACTTTAGAAACGAAATTGCGATTGATCTTAGAAGTTAAATGTATATATGTAGTAATAGATATTCTTTCTTATACTGTGATTTAGGTACCTTTTTTTCTTAATCTCTTGTTTCTGGTTACAACGTGTTAATAAATAAGCGCAAAATCTCATACAGCCAAACTGATTTATATCAAAACAAAAATTTAATTATTTTATTAATTAAAATTGAAAGCTAATCGTATTTTAAATTATTATGCAAAAATGATTTGTTATTATTTCAGCAATGAATGAAAGCGCTAGCGTGCTCATGGATACAATTTAAGAATCGTGTTTTGGTAGTAAGAAGGGTGAGTGTACCTGTGCGGTGGGTTGACATCGAGATCAGTAAATTTAAAATTTAACTAAAAATTAATTAATAGAATGAAAGAAATACTTATGTTGAAAACATGATAATTCGATTCTGCTCTCAATTCTAAACAAACTACTTTCTAGTTTTGCGTGAGTTCATTAACATGTTGTATGATGTCCTTCTTAATATGCTGACACTTTTTTATGGGGAATATCAGACCGTCAAACTGAACAACTTTCTCTATGGCACCAAAAACGAAATCGCGAAAAAAATCTGCTGTTGCATACAAAACTGTAAACCTACTCGAGCCATATGTATAGGACAGCTGTTTTTTTTTTCGCTATTTCGATGTTAGTCCTATAGAGAAAGTTGTTCAGTTTGATGGTCTGATCATCCTCTTAAAAAACTGTCAGCATATTAAGTTAGACTAAACATTTGAATTAATAAAAATAATTACTTAGTCTTAATCTAAACCCCCTGTAACGAAGATCCTATGATTATCTCCTTTTACACGAGCTGTATAGGCTTGTCCCAGAAATTCTGCAGTAAAAGGTAAAGGAAATGTTAATAGGCGGTTACAACAGAGGCTGTCTCAGTATCATGCTATTTAATTAGTTGAGATATTATAATTAAGGTAGGCGATTAAAATTGCTAGCTTTCGAAAGGGCCGATATTTTACGTATTGTGGTTTGGTTATGGTGTGGTTAGAAAAGCGGTTAAGGGGATATAATTCGGAGCGCGCTCCATACAAACTATGGTGATATTTTCAATACTAACCAATTAAAGTCAATGAAATTTTGCTGAAACAATCTTGAATCAAATATCTATGCTTGTATGGAGTCAGATTTTCGTTAAAATATACAGTTTCAATGCTAGGATTAATTTAAGATTTGTATGGAAATCTTAGAGGCACTGTAACTTTAAAACTATACATTTTAACGAAAATCTGACTCTACAAGCATAGAAATTTGTTTTCAGATTGATTGTGAAAAATTTCATTGTGTTTAATTGGTTAGTATTGAAAATATCACCATAGTACGTTTGTATGGAGCGCGCTCCGAATTATATCCTCTTAAAGCAGTCACTTTATTCTTATAGGTGATATTGTGGTATTTTAGTATTAATAAATCAAATGTTATAGACATTAAAATACAATCAATTCTCTATTTTGATTTAGGTTAGGTTAAGTTAGGAAATTTTTGTTGCAAATACGAATTTTTTCGATCAAAATTAAATTATGAAAATATCATAAGCGTATCAAAAAAGCATTTCAAAAAACAAAACAAAACAATTTCCTTTAACTAATCAATGAAATATTTAAAGTATCCTGAACACCTGCACCGATGCAATCAGACCTGACACAAACACTTCGATTTTTTCAACAAACGCTCATCGCTACCGCTTATCGCTTTCTCATGTATTACAGTAGTGACCTAAACGTACGTTTTCTCCCATATCTTGTAAGGTCGATGAGGTTATACCATCTTGTTTGACAACTGACATGTAAGGGAAGGCTTGTTCAAATGGGTATAGTAAAGAACGCATTGTACTTATAGTAGGTGTTTGTTTAGTAGTGTTTGAATAGTGACGAGGAAAAAGGTCTTGGTTTAATGCTTTTGAGTCGAATGTTTGGAGGGCAAGAAAAGGAAGGGATTTTAAAAAAAAACGATTTTTTTTTTATAAAAGTTGTTCAGTTTGATTGTCTAAACCACCCCCTTAAATATTTATTTGCATTTTGTAACACCTTGTATAACTTAATATTCTGACACTTTTTAAGGGGATCATCAGACCATCAAACTGAACAGCATTCTCTAAGGGACCAACATCGAAATCGCGAATAAAATATCAGCTGTCCCATACATTTGGCAAAAAAAATCTGCTCTTCCTTACAAAACTGCAAACGTCGAGTACGGAAGAGCAGATTTTTTTTCGCGATTTCGATTTTGGTGCCATAGAGAAAGTTGTTCAGTTTGATGGTCTGATCATCCTTTAAAATAATGTCAGCATATTAAGAAAGACCCTATATAGACATATAAAGTGTGTATATGAAGTGTGTAACTTTAAATAAAGTTTTCAAGACGGCGCGTTTTGCTGACAACTCATCAAAGTATAATTAAGTTCTTTGTTGTTTATTATAGTATTGAAATTTAGTATCAAATCCATCACATTATTCCTACTTAATGGTTTCCTGTTGCCTATTTAAAATTTAAGATACATCATTAGGCCTTAATAATAAAAGACAAAATTTTGTATTGCTCTGAAACAATGATATTTTAAACAAGATATGTTACCTTCATACAAAATAACGCGTAAAATTTTGCTGCGCCACAGCCGTCATGCACGTAGTATAGTTTGACGCGGACTATTCAAAGTCATCCTAATTAGGTCTTTTTCGATTCTTCACTTTGCGCGCGCTAGTAACATAATCTGCTTCTTTTTGAGATACAAGGTCACGATTTCTATGTTGGTCCCATAGAGAAAGTTGTTCAGTTTGAAGGTCCGATCATTCCTTTAAAAAAGTTTCAGCTAATTTTATTAGACCTTATACAAGGTGTTACAAAAGTACAAATAAACATTTAAGGGGGTGGTTTAGACCATCAAACTGAACAACTTTCACTATTTGACCAATATCGAAATCGCGAAAAAAAATCTGATGTTCCATACTAAACTACAAATCTACTCGAGCTAAATGTATGGGATAGCAGATTATTTTTTTCGCGATTTTGATGTTGGTGAAATTTTTCAGATTGATGATAAACAACCCCCGTAAAAGTTTTAAATTTTTGTTTTTACTTTTGTAACACCTCGTATAATATCATTACTCTTAAAGATATCATCTCGAAAAATGAATACGACATTTTTTTTTATTTCTTAAGTTAATCGTATGTCAATCATAAAAACATTAAAATCCAAATATCTGCCATTCAGTTTATTATTGCCTATAAAAGTCCTATGTCATGACTTCACGAGAGACAAGTTTCAAGAACCAATTTTGCAAATACAGTAACTGTATATGCGTCTACTATCAGCATTTAAACAGTAATGACCTTTAATACAATAGTCATAAGGTAAAAATTTTAGGTCCTTTCGACCTTATATTTGTGATAGACATCTGGATGGATCTAATTGAGCCTATTGATGTTCACGCTTTGAAATTGATGCCAATAAATTGGCTGTATAGTTGTATGCAAGATTTTATAAATTCTTCGTGTTGAAAATATTATCAGGCAAATGTATTCACATTTAGGTTGGGTTGCACCAAAAAGTATGTAGGCTTAAACATGTTTAAATATGATGCTGTCACTATCATTAGTATGAGCAGTGTGAGAGGATCCTACTTATTATGCTGACACTTTTTTATCGCAATGATCAGACCGTCAAATTCGAAATCGATGTTTTTTTTTAGTGATTTCGATGTTGGTGCTATAGAGAAAGTTGTTCAGTTTGATTGTCTGGTCCTGCCCTTAAAAAAGTGTCAGCATATTAAGAAGGAGCCTGTATAAGCATTAGTGTAAGTCAGCCTTATCTATTTAATTCGAGATGTAATGTAAGTGTATGTAGGAATAGAAAAACGTTTTGATGCATTCGTTACAACTACGATACATTAGAAGATAGTCAAGGAATTTTGTGAAAGAACCAAAAAATATTGTAAAATTTTGAAATATAAGCATAATTGCGTCGATTAAAGACGATATTGATTAAACAAGTGCAATAAGAAACTTCACTTATACTTAATAATAAAATATCCTGAATTTCAGCGAGTTGAATAAAGTGTCACTTTTAGTATGGAAAATGACATTTCAAAACACGATTTCTATTGATATTTTACAAAATTTACAATGAAATATAATGTTCAATATTTCCAAAACCATTCAATAAGACATCACAAAGATCTTATCTGCGAAAGGAAATGCATTCATTCGTCATATCGATAATGCAATTTTATTAAATCGAAGCTCAAGAGTCGATCGTTCATTTTAACTGATTGATTATTCGCTTGCAAGTGGCATGTTCATTACAGAGGCGCCAGACTGTTGTGTAAACTTTAGGTATTACACGTTTTAAGTTTGGAATTATGATTAAAAGATATGGCTGATAGATCTCTTTACTATATATCTGTAATATTAGTACAAAATAATATGTCTCAATCTTAGACTACTTATATGAGGACAAGTTACGCGTGTAATTCTACTAACAAACACTTTTTGCGGGCGGCGGGGTAGCAAGAGTTACGTTATAAGTTCGAAATTATTGTTCCGCAATTATAGGCTGTCGCGTTTAATGATAAGGTATAAAATTGTATGTAAATGCGTAAGATCTTTTGATCTTGCACGTTGGCAGTGGGGAAATACTAAGGCGAGGCGGGTCCGTTTATAATTCGTCTAAGGTCTCAATACTTAATAAGGGTATATGTTCAACATGAATAGATAATCCTTTCTATGATGATCCTTTCGCTCTATAGCCAAAGTAACCACTAATCTATTCTTCGTCTTGTATAATATTAATAATAGTATGAAAAATTCTTAAATTTTTCCCCGAGGTAAAATATGTCTCTACCCTTTCATGTTCATTGTGGTATATTCCTAAAAAAACTGGCGTCTTATAAAACTTTTCTGTTTTAGACAGTCTTTCAGATTACTTTTCTAGAGGTAGGTAGGAGATAGGAATTTAAGAGATGCGTGCCAATTAGTCGGACTCAATTCCAGTAGATACATTGCCTGATTAATTATCTATGTTTTAAAAGTGTAGCGATCGAAGTAAGCAATGTATGCCAATTGGTCAGGATTTATCGAGATTTATGCGGTTAATCTATTTTCATAACACCAAAATTGTATTCTAGAAAATTTCTTCATAGAATATTTTATTCGATCATATCTGGATTGAACTGGACTTTTTTTCGAACGAATTGATTAAATGTTTATGGACAAGATTTTAAAATATAAAAATATTAATACCTAGGTACTTATTTTAGAACATTAATATGTACTTATTTTAGAACATTAAAATTTATAGCTAATTATAGAAATACTGCACTCAGCATTACACATTTTAAACCCAGACGTTATTTCAAGTCAAGCATTCCTAATCCAATCGTAGATCAAGTTAATTGCTTTATTAACTCCAATAAATCTTATCGCCGTTACACGGTAGCATTTAGATAGGTACTTATTAATTATTTTTTAACTTGAACATAAATCATGTATTTGGATTTTGAGAGGAATTCGGGAGTTAACGTTTAATGGTGGGTGGAGCTTGTAGAGGTAATAAAAGTTTTCATGTAACGGTATTATGAAAAATATGATGCATTTAGCTAGGTGGTTCCAATGGACGACCTCATTTTTTCTTGTCGTGAGTATCGTACGAGACGGCTAAAGGTGCACTTCCGATGCCAGCGGCCGATGCGACTGACGCGCGCGTCTGACGCGGGGTTCTGTCATATGCCATATGTCTATCGCATCGGCCGCGCGCGTCTGACGCACGCGTCAGTCGCTGGCATCGGAAGCGGCGTCATAGTAACTAGTATTTTCGCATCTTCCGTCGGCTGCGAGCAGCGCGCGTCTTAATTAACGCTCATTATTAACCTGAAAAATAAGTTTCTGGCTGAATTTTCTATACAATGAAACACCTTCCAACGTGGGGGTAGATTTAAAAAATACGTCTACGTGACAAAACGTGCGCTTTGTATGAAATTTGTACTCGATTCTGAGTTGTGACGTCATCAACATTTCATTTCTTCTTAAAGTTTATCTTGATATTAAAAATAAGTATTCAAGCTAAAAACTCAATGAAAATGGGAGTTTCGCGATATTTTCGAATCTTTTTTTTATTGAGACGATAAGAATAAAATATATTGTACGTAGTCAAATACCCAATTTCATAAATAGAAAATACACACAGCTATCTAACCTAACCCCTTCAAACAATCTACGAAATTAGGTGCAGCCTAACTTAACCTTTTTCAATTAACCAAATTACAAATATCGCTTTACTGCCTTAATGGAGGTAACGCTTAAGAAACGGTATTAACCGATAAAATGCCTCGTAAATCTGTCTGTCTGTGCATACTTATCTTAGTACAGGGTTTATCAGCCCCGGTGTATGTGAAAGCTTGTATTGAAACTAGACATACATAAGTACCTACTGGTCAATAGATAAGCAAAAGCGTTCGAATAGTGATAACATGACAGTCGGAGATAGGGGTTTTTGTAAATATGTTTTGATCTTTCGCGTTTTAGGATTAAAGTTTAGCATAGCATATGCTCACGACTATATTCCTCAAGGGGGTAGTCAGAGACATTCTGAAACCTCAGAACATCCACGTTTCACCAGTTGTACCGAAACTCTGTCCAGTGTGACGGGGGTTGAGCCCGTCGCCACATAATGGACAGTGGGTACAATATATGCCTCGAAATTGAAGCATGCAGGTTTACTCACGATGTTTTCTTTCCTCGAAAAGCCAGTGGTGTTACAAATCGTATATAAATTCCGAAAAATTCATTGGTACGAGTTGGTTTGGACGGGGATCGAGCCATCGCCTCCTGCACGGCAGGCAAGGTTACTCGCCACTGGTCCATCACGGCTATATTAAAGTTTAATAAGAATTATTTACACTACAGGGTGTAACAAAACATCCTAGTAACATCCTTATTGTAATGTCTTTTGCATGAATAAATGAATTGAATTGAATTGAAGTAATACTTAAGGGGGTGCTTCAGACCATCAAACTGAACATCTTTCACTATGGAGCCAACATCGAAATCTCGAAACAAAAATCTGCTGTTTCAAACTGCGGAGTCAAGTCGCTACTGCAGTTTTGTATGAAACAGCAGAGAAATTTCTGCTGTTTCATTTTTCGCGATTTCGAAGTAGGCTCCATAGTGAATGTTGTTCAGTTTGATGGTCTGATCATCCTCTTAAAAAAGCGTTATCATAAGTTATTCAGTTTCATCACCTTGAACCACTCCTGAAAATTTGCGAAATTCCAACGAACAATTGTTGCTATTAGGCATACTAGCCCATTTTTTTTTTATTTCGCTGAAGGAGCGCTATTCCCCACACCACCACAGATCCCTTAAACCAAATCACCCATTTTCAGTAAGGTTACTCAATAATTATCACAGAATGCTATCACGAAACACTCTAACGAATTCGCCCTCCACGACACCTATTACTTAGTTTCAATTTCAACGCAAGCGCAGGTTATCTCTGTAACCCAGCACATAACTTACACCGTACTTACTACTTAACATTTGCCGACTCAAGGAACTTAATATCTAATAACAGCAGAACGGAAACTCCCATGTTGCATGCAGTCGCCATCAGATATATCATAGCAAAAAAGGTGGTCAAATATTTCCAAGCAGTTCTTATTTTCATTAATTTCTTGACACAGAACCGATCAAAAATATCTGAACGCCTATAAAATTTCAATTTTAAATAACATATTCACATATTTATGACACAATATACGTTTCGATATAATTAGTAACACGTACTGTAAAGAATTTATTGAAAATTAGCACTGCTCAAAAATATTCGAACACCTTGAATGCTACGATATATCTGATGGCGATTGCACACAGTACTAACATACCATAGAAAACACTTCATAATTATTCTGTTTAGCTATACCTACATGATCCTTCTTAATATTCTGACGGCTTTTTAAGTCGTTGCCAATTTTTTGCGATTTACTGCGATCCCACTCGATCCAAATGTTATGGGACAACCAATTTTAGTTCCAATAGAGAAAGTTGTTTAGTTTGATGATCTTGATCATCCCCTTATGTCACTGTCAGCATATTAAGGCGGTGTATATATTTAAGCTTCCACAATTAGATCAAGCTCTATGTGACGAAGATAATCAAAACTTATTAAGGTATTATGCTAACTTTAATAATTTTAACGGGTTTCTCACCATGGCTTAATTAACAACCGCGTTACTTTCAAAAACTGTATTATTAAGGTCTTGCCTGAATCCCAAAACCCTGACATAACATTTTTCTTGGCGCTAAGCAAGCAGTACAATAGTTTCCTTTCTGTATTTAAGTTCACTGTGTTCAAGGCCACAAAAAGCGACGCGGGCGCACCTAAAGCAAACACTCCCATTTCAAGCTGTTTGTCGGGATCAGTTTAGGTTTTTGTCAGTCTCGGCTTTTTGTTTGAAATCGTTAAACGAACTGCATCTTGTCACAGATGGCAATGCCTGCTATGTTTAACCCTATAATATTCCTAATCGGTCTCTTTAATGACAGACAGTTAGTATGTGAATGGTTATTAGCACAACGTTCTTACTAGAAAAATATAGTTACATGAGTGAACATCCTACAGAGAAAAATCTTCCTACAATCGCGCTAAGATACACTACAACAAGGCACGGCGGTGTGTGCGTGACCTTTTACCAACGAGTTCACCTACGAGACGCCCGTGGACACACCCCTGACGATTTTCATTCATAATTAATATTCATAGAGAAAATATGACCCAAAATCAACCCCTTAAGGACATAAAAGAAACAACCGAAACACATCCAACAAATGAAAATTTTATTGTTTATTAATTAAACCACAGATATTCTAAAAACATTATTCGCACCGTTATCAATAATGTTAATGCTAACGATAAAGCTAATTAATTAAATCATTATAATGATACTACTAATTACGACCAAGATCCTGATGGCCCACTGAAGCCGGAAAGCACTGTAAACCTGACATTGCCTTATTCGAAGCAACGGTAAGGTAGGTAATGAGACATGAGACTAGTTGACCGATACCTTTAAAAGATGCGATTGCAATTACAAGATCAGAGTTTCATCTTGAGTATTCTTGGACAAGTTTTTTTTGGCACTCACACGCTGATTTATGTTAGGCTAATGATGCAAAAACATGGTGGAAGTATGCATGTTAAAGAGAGATTTAAACTATCACAATTTATGTACCTACATACTGGTTAGTTGTCTAGTGTAGGTAGTGTTTCTGCTAATTGAATCGGATGGTAATAGAATCGAAAGTTATTTATGTTGTGATATTGACATTGATTTTGGTTTCTTTCAAATTTTTATCAATTCTTGCTAATTTCATTTTGATTCTATTGTTGATGTTCTGATAACTGATCGAATAAGTAAAATATCGAATAGGAAAGGATCGAAAAAAGAAAATAAATTGTAAGTAATTTCTCTCCAACTTGAAATTCTTTTGGTACTGGAAACAAGAGAAATTCATAAAGATTGTAGAGCTGAATTACCACTAAAGCATTATAATTAAGTATAATCTCGTGACAGACATTAAACCATAAAAAAATCGACGATTTATAGAGAACATGTTTATGTGAGGAGGTTAGATATCTCTACAATGTTTTAACCCAACGACTTTATTACAACGAAGGAAGGATTAAAATATATCACAGGACAAGATGAAGATAAAGAAGAATTTAACCTTAAACCGTTTCCGAAGTCCACAACAAACAAAGACAGACATGGAAGTCCATATTAGAAAAGAATTTTTAATCTTTATAGCAGCTGTTAAGTAACGTTATGTACAAACAGTTTTACTATTCCAAGCGTAATGTAGTCCAGTCCATAACTGGTAAGTACAAGATACGGCTTTATCGAGCGAGTTAAACGTGTAAACAGGAGCGTTTCTTTTGCAAGAGGGTTAGATTCAAAATGTTTAGCGTGAGAAAATGTTGGGTAACTTAGGCCTGGTTTGGTTTTGTTCTAGCATCTTGGTTAGAATACCTATCGGCATGTCTGAGATTTGGTTGCGAAAATGCACTTCATCTGCATCGACTCACCTCGTGTCAAAAAGCTATTGATACTACAGATCTTGAAGATGAAAAATTAATGGTTTTGTAAACGACAATCAATAGATTGTCTTGTACTCGTAATTAGTGGAAACCCTTAAATACGATGTCGATGATATTTGAAAATAAAGTTGTAACATAACTTAAAAATGAACATCTTGGCAGACAATTGGTATTTATTTTTGGGTCATAGATATACCACAACATCAACATGGAAGTGTACTATTGTACTTTACAATAGAAAAGGCTCTTTACACAAACCATACAAATATACTATGAACAAAACAGATGTCGGCGTAAAAGATTGACTGGCTGTTAAGCTAGATGTATTTGCAATTTCTGTCTTCATAAAACAAAGATTATTCAAATCTTTACTTTTTAGTAAGACGGTAATCGCCTGACAAAATATGAATAATATGTGACTGGGTACCAAATGACTAATATAAATAAAACTTACCTATTATCTAGTTACAGTCAACATTTAACTGGTGTTCCATTTACTATAACTGCGCTGGCTCAGGGATTCGAAGAGGGTCAAATTACGCCCGTAATTTCTCCTCTGTGCCGTCTCAACCCAATTGGGCATCTCCATCTCCTAGAGATCCTAGGTTACCTGACGACCACTAACTTTTAAAACGCAATCTTTTAAACTTTTGAAGATTTAATTCAAGATGGAAAGATACAGGGCGTGGTTATTTTATAAATCAATAGTTCGCAAATTATATTTAGCAAATTGCCAAATTTCAACTGACACGGCATCGTAAACCCCAGTGAAATGCTGACTATTTCCTTTCTGGCATGTTCAGTGTCTATCTCAAACCCTAAATACACGTCCATCACGTAATAAACTCGATGTGTCCACCCCATAAATATCTTCTTTCACTTTCGTGACTGCTTGCCGTGAGGTCTGTCTGTCTGATACAGGATGTTGATTTTAAAAGAGAACCATCACTTACATGTTTGCTTGTTATCGAGATGCAAATATTATAGGGTGCTCCAAGATTTATGACCCAAAGGTCATCAGTTTCATGAAAAACAGAAACAACGAGATTTCTCTGTCAGGATCGTAGCAGTTAGTATTCCGTTATACTACAACACCCAGAATACAAAATTTAATACATTTTGAGGTACCTTGTTATTGACAACATTCTGGTACCTAATTATGTAGGAATAGGAGAACCAGTTATTTTGTAGATTCAATGATTTTTGAAAAATTATTTGATGTATTGTTAATGGGAATTAATTCTTTTTAGTCAAAAGCAACGCATAGCATTGGCATTAGCATATGCTCACGACTATATTCCCCGTGGGGGTAGTCAGAGATATTCTGAAACCTCAGAACATCCACGTTTTACTAGTTACAAATTGTACATAAATTCCGATAAACTCATTGGTATGAGCCGGCCTGGACGGGGATCGACCCATCGCATACTGCAAGGCAGGCATGGTTACTCGCCACTGGACCACCACTGCTTTTTTTTAATGATTGAAAAGCAACGCGCACTGTATAATAATGTCTTCGACCATTTTAACTTATTCCTGTTATGTTTTATGTCTCTCACCAACTGATGGACGAAATAGATTAAATTATTGCATAGAAACTTCCTCGATGTGATTATGCTTCAAAAGCTTTGCTACTGTTTTGTTACCTAACCTGAATAACTAGCTCATTATTTGACAGTAGCAAGCTGTTTTAGCTTTTATTGCTTTGACTTTAGAACTTTAGCTTATTTTGCATACCTGTTAGGTAGGATTTTTGTTAAATATTCGTTGATTTTAAAAATGTTACACTATCGTCCAATGACAGGTATATTTAGTGGCTCGCTGTAAAATAAATACGCTTTAAAATAATTGAATATTTACATAAACATTATTAGTTTCATTTTCAGGTAGGTACGTATATAGCTTGGCAAAACTTTTAGAGGCTTGATTAAACCATCAAACTTGGCATATTTAACTATGGAGCCAAAGACGAAATCGCAAAAAAAAACAATCTAGGTACTGTTCTATAAAAAATTGAAGTACCTACCAGACTGAAATGTATGAAATAGATGATTTTTTTCGCCATTTTAGAGTTGGCTTTTACATAATCTGGTGCCTCTATTCTTTAATTAGGTATCTTTTCACCCGACTACTTTTGTATTTTTGTGTGTTTGTATATTATGAAAACACTTTTGGGCAAAATTTATCTCTTAACCTTTCCTGTGATCATCTTAGCTAGATGAAAGTATACTTATGCATATGATGATAATATCTTTGTCTTGATTTAGCCTTTTCTCACAGATAAAATGTTTTAACATTCTTTGAGGTCTCGACTTTGACGCCACAAAAAACAGTTTAGATCAAACTGATAACCTCTTTTCATGCCATTTAAAGTCTACATATCTCTCATAGTTACGGTTAGTACTTTTTTGCATAAACAGTTCATACCTATTCAAATAGGCCGTACCATTTGAATGCTTTCACAACCCGAACTCAAAACTATAAACTAAAATCACAACAAGCCGACACGACATGATTCCGCATAAATTCACCGTAGTCGAATGCAACGAAATGTTCTTTATATCTGATCGAAGGTTGTCAATGGGTAAAATGGCGGGCCAAACAATATCAGCAAGAGGTAAATGTCATCGGACGCATCGGAAAGCGGGCGTGGTCGCTCTCGGGCTAAGAGAAATCGAAAAACGTACCCATTTTGTTGTACAAGACCATTACAATGTATAATTTAGATATCAGTTTAGCGGTCAATGGTGGATTAGTCACGTTTCGCGATCGAGGCGCTTCCGTGACCCCTACCGTTTGTTTCTTTTATTGTTATTGTTTTTTGTGAGTCATTTATGAGTAGAATTAAAAGTTCTAAGTCAAATGAAGAAGATTAAGGTACTAGTAGGCAGAACGTCAGCGTT
This sequence comes from Agonopterix alstromeriana, assembly GCA_963924505.1. NCBI lineage: Eukaryota > Metazoa > Arthropoda > Insecta > Lepidoptera > Depressariidae > Agonopterix > Agonopterix alstromeriana. The sequence goes on along the minus strand of OZ004672.1, from coordinate 15,221,023 downwards.
AGCGCATGTGAGTAGCGATATGGATTTTGAGATATACCATTTACCTACAAATGATGCACATGTGCCTAGACATAGTACTAAAATATGGTTACGTCGATAGGGACAGCAATAAGGAAGCGATCACCTTTTTTAACTAGAACAAAATTTGCTATATGCATTTCTTATTGAGTGAATAGGACAAAACACGTACTGACCTCTATGCCTTCCTATCTATGTTGTAAGTAGTACCGCGATTGTCATGACAACGTAAAATGTCATAAAAGTTACATACATTGAAATTCGCATCTTAATCCGTTCAATAGTTTTCGAGATATAGCTAGAATATAATGGATAATGATTGCGTATGTTTCAATAATTATATTCAAGAATAATTACGTAATCATACTCGTAATAATATTAAGTACTAAGAGAAAGTGCAAATAAAATAAAATAAAGATGACCTCAGCGAGCTTTAATTAAGGCTTTAATTTGTGGCAAATAATTTACTTAAGAACTTAATTTACCCAAAAATTTCATAAACAGAGGTTAACACGTTTATTACGCATAAGTAAACACTATTATTACAATCTCGTACTTAAGATATTAAGTTATTATTATTAATTAACTTCTGAATTACGTGCATGGTATGCAAGGACACTTCAAAAACGAAACGCATAACCTTTAGGTGAGAAATACTTTACTCCATTTCAAAATGAGGATTAAAATAATGAGAACCGGTGGTAATATTATAATATATACCTACCGTGTCGTCGCTTTCAATTTCGATTCTTAATTGATTTATGTTTCTGATAGCTCTACAATGTGTCAGACAGAAAGAAAGCTATCTGTTAAGGCTGATATACACTTGATTAACGCTTCGTCATGCTTTATAAGACAAAACTCTTTCACTTTTTAACCTCCGACATAAAAAGAAGTGTTACAATTTGACACTTATACTCTTGCTTGATATATCATCAATAGGTCAATGGATTTTGATGAACTTCTAGAGTTTTTTATTGTAAAATATTAATTGCATTAGTTTTTTTTAAATATATTGTTAGTCGGATCAAGGTGAAAGACAAATAAAGTCCAAACAAGAAGAGAAGACCTAAACATAAACAAATCGGGTTGTGATATGCATGATGTCAATGCTATACAATGATTCTTCTGTAGAATAAATTAAAGATTATGAAATAGACAAAGAAAGATAGATCAACAATTTAAGAGATAGTTTTATTTGGCACCGTCATTATCGTCTCTTTGTGATTCACTGCAAGGTATATAATAGAATAGACGTTCCCATATTCCAATATGCGGGCTCAGTGCGGTTTGGTGGATAAAAGTTTGTGGTCACATTATTTTAGAGCTTAGAACCCTCTTCTTAACTTAGCTTAAAGCTTAGTTTGGACTATGCAAGTAATTTACTAACAAAAAAGCACACGCTACTCGACTAAATTGTTGTAGTACATACATGTCATGATTAGCTATTAAAACACTCGACTAAAATACTCACGTAGCCCGACCTGCCCGAACCAGGCACTATCTATTGGCAGTATCCCGTACTAAATGTCTTGCGAAGTACATAATGTGCTGAAGATGGAATACCTTTACGTTTTATTTGCTTAGCTATAATCCAAGAAGCTTTTCACGATTGTATTGGTTTCTGACGCGGCATGCGTCAAACATTAACGTGACTGCGTGAAGTGTATTTGTGGCTTTACAACAAAATGATTTATTATAGGGGTCGATGTACTTTCTATATGCGAATTTATTCTCGATTTGCACTAGAGGCAATACAATAATTGGCTTTCGTTAACAGCTCACGTTTGAAAATGATAGTATCGGATATAAATTATAATATGTCGAAACATTTATGTATGGTCTGGCTAATTCATCGGTAATAAAACGGTTTATGATGAATGGAGTGTATGTATAAAAAGTTATGTAGTTAATTTATTGAAATAAGGATGGGTAGAGATTTGACTTTAAAGATTTGAAACTTGTTTGTTTTGTTCACTAGCCGTAGCTCCTTCTTTTGCGTAGACTTCCATTTTCGAAATTACGTTCGTACTTTAATTAGAATTAGACATATTAAACAGACGAACGAACACACTTTCGGGCCGTATATCAGTCTAGTAAGTGTAATAATTGTTAAAGGCAGAGGCAGACGTCTAAAAGGCAAACAGTAGATGGTACACGTTTTATGTTGCTGACTCTAAAACCTCTGTAGAAAAAATCATACAGCCAATAATAGTAAGATTTAAACGGCTGATGATGATGATGATATTTAGTAAAGAGTGGATTGTGCATTGAACAATGATAACTGCCAATATTACAACCGACGAGCATACATAAAACTAATTATTAGTTTTGGCCATAGAGGCGTGTCAACTCAGGACCATAGATTAGAAGAAAGCGATGTGTACATTCCCAAATGTAAAATTGGTCCACCTTATACAGGGTGAAATTTATATCATTAGCATCCTTTTAAAGTAAGTAGCAACTTTTACTATAGGAGCAAACTGATCGGAGCAAAAAAAAATTCTGACATGTTTGCTCCCATAGTAAGAGATGTTTAGTATTATGGGTAGACTCTTAATTTAAATGGATGCTAATGATATCAATTTCACCCTGTATAACCCCACGAATATATAAACTATTAAGGAAAAATACTAGAAAATGGAATTAAATTACTATTTGCCAATTTTCCAAAAGATTCTATAAGATTGTCGCTAATTACATAACAACGAATTCCCTTTCACAGTTAATTGAATTAATTCCCATAAAACTCAAATCTCATTGCCCTAAAACCACTGAAAGCGATAGGATAATAAATAACCCAGCACGTTGGACGTCGTTTTGGTCACGAATAGAGCTAAACACCTTTGCTGGGAAGATTTATGGTGTCACCTTTTCTCACTTCACTTCTAAGTAAGGGATCGTTTATAAGATACGGTTTTTGCTAGTTGTACTAATTCTCCCCAGAAGTTGAGAGAAAGGTTCCTTGCTTGCCTCGCGAGGCAGACAAGGATCGGCCAAATCATAACTTTAAAGTCAATAAAAAAATATTCAGTGTAATAAAATACATATAGTATTATTATGTATTTCATTCTATATTTATTTAATCAATCAATGTACTAACTTACTTTTTTTTTGCAAACAAACAAATTGGCACATTGAAGTTATTTTTATTGACATATTTTCTAATTTATTAGTATTATTCTGAGATATAAATCACTGTTGCACAATTGTATTTGTATTTATTCATTTATGTAAGAAATATTACAGTAGTTTAACAACATATTTATTGCACTATCTTGTGACCATTGATGTCAACTTATCTTTTTGCAACAAGCTAAATTAGAAATAATACATTTGAAGATGCTTCTGATGATACCAAAAACGTTTTGCTTGTAAAATTTTATTATAATTAGTAGCAGAATCGCCAAATGCTGTCGCGTCACCTGGTTTATGGCCCACTCGATCTCAGCCTCTTTTACCCTACAGTGGGATACAACAGCTTTTAACCAACTTTCTTATTATACAACGTGTTAATGAATTAACGCAAAACTAGAAAGTAGTTTGTTTAGCATCGAGAGCAGAATCGAATTATCATGGTTTCAACATAGGTAATTTTTTTCAGAATATTAAATAATTTGTTTGTAAAATTAAAAATTTACTGAACTCGATCTCAACTCACCGCAAGGGCACACTCACCTACACTTACTACCAGAACAAGATTCTTAAAATGTATCCGTAAGCACGTTAGCGCTTTCATTCATTGCTGAAATGATAACAAATAATTTTAAATTTTAAGTATAAAATTAATGCAATTATTGTTTCAATCGAATTATTTTGTTTTAAATCAGTTGGGGTGTATGAGGTTATGCGCTTATTCATTAACTCGTTGTATAGTTTATAGAAAACCCTTTTCGCGTATGAAGCAAATTGAGAAATAAAGTACTTAGCAACCAGAAGCAACCTTAAGGTCAGTGTAGGTATTATTTGTACCGCTAACTTTGTTGCAATATTACAAACATTGATGTTTTCTGAGAATTTAAACACTGTTAAACACGTTTAAATGTAAGGAAGCGTGAACTGGTTAAATAAATTAAGTTATCAACTGTAAAACACAACTAGAATGTTACAAAATTATTTGTTTCTGTTACAAAACGACAAAACAAAGTAAAACAAACCTTATCTTGATAAAGAAAAAGTTGGGTCGACAAATTTGAAGATTCAAATGTATTTTTGGTGAAATTCATGTTAGGAACAGATAAGATAATGTAAAAGATAACATTTAGATTTGTTTGAAGCGTTTCTCTAACTCGAAGTTAAATAGTAGCGGCAAAAGTTAACTGTTCTAACTCACTTTTAAAACAACAGTGTGTAAAGTCTGAGTCACACTTTGGAACTGTCTCTGTTGCCGGTCTGCTGGAAGAAATCCCTTTAGAGATAAGCTCGCCCTTTATACGTGTCTACTTTAATTATTTTTTTACGTAATGTTATGTGTACAATAAAGTGTTATATAAAAAATCGTACCGTTATTGCCAAAAACAATTATCTGCACCAAAATTTTACCAAAATGTTTTTGATATTTAAGTACTTGAAAGTTGGACGACACAACAATGTATTATAATAACGTTTATTTTATATATTAATGGTTATTTATAAATAAGCAATTATTTTAGTTTCATTAAGTAGGATAATAATTGAAGAAAACTGACTACATTTTCTATAAAATCAGGTATTTTTAAGAGGATATAATTCGGAGCGCGCCCATACAAACGTACTATGGTGATGTTTTCAATACTAACCAATTAAAGTCAATAAAATTTTGCAAAAATAATCTATAAACAAATCTCTATGCTTGAATGGAGTCAGATTTTCGTTAAAATGTATAGTTTTAAAGTTAAAGTGCCTCAAAGATTTCCATACATATTTAAAAATTAAGCCTAGCATTGAAACTGTAAATTTTAACGAAAATCTGACTCCATACAAGCATAGAGATCTGTTTCTAGAATGTTTCTGCAAAATTTCATTGACTTTAATTGGTTAGTATTGAAAATATCACCATAGTACGTTTGTATGGAGCGCGCTCCGAATTATATCCCCTTAACTCATTTTTGGTAAAATGCAGATAGTTAGTTTTTGCAATATGGGTACGAAATAAAGGTTTATATCTTACCTACTAACAAAATATATGGCTGTTGGTCTAAATTCATGGTTGTCTTACCTGAAAGAAGAAAACATTCATTATGATTATTCATGCTTATTTCCCCGTTGATACGAATACTTCTTGAAAAACTAAATACAGTGAAATTGAGACTCATTATAAGTTTTGTTACACGGTTAAGCCTACATAGGCTAAAGAAGATCATCTGCATTAGGCATGCGAGGTGGACTAACGCCCATAGGGTAGGCCTGTACCCTGCAGTGGTATACAAGCTGTTACAAAAGTAAAAATAAACTTTAAACAACTTAAAATAACTACTTTTTTTATTTTTTTTTTATTTATAATGAATGGACTTTTTGCTTGTGCGTTAGCACCGCATTTCCGCCAATGTCAAGTAGTTTGTGGGAGTATCTATCCTAATCTCAGGGATTGTTTTTGATAAAGAACAAGAAGAGATTAAGGAATGCGGAGCCTCGTGGCAGGCAAAGACGCGACGCGCGAACAACACGCGAGACAAGTTCTCGGGTCAGAACCTGCAACGTGACTCCTTTAATACTTTTAAGGGGGTGGTTTAGACCATCAAACTGAACAACTTTCACTATGGGACCAACGTCAAAATCGCGAAAAATTCGCTGTCCCATACATTAAGCTCGAGTAGATTTGTATTTTAGTATGTAACTTCCGATTTTCTTTTCGCGATTTCGATATTGGGGCCATAGTGAATGTTGTTCAGTTTGGTCTATACCACACCCCCTAAATGTTTATTTGTATTTTTGTAACACTGATGATGATTACACGGTTACAGTAGGGACTCGAAACTGTAACCTAACTCGCAATTCGCAATTGCTTTTGGCTATAATAGAGACGTGTCATCTTCTGGTCTTATTTCTAACTACCGATCATATTACAACTTTTCTTGTGAGTCAAGAAGCTTAGGTATAATATGGTAATAGTGGTTGACCACAACATTCAATGGCTAGGAATCAAATCTGCGATTTTACGTCGCAATTGATGCCTTAACCACAAACCTCTGGTACTTTGAATATATCCAAATAACAATAAACATTGAATGAGTTTTTCGGAATTTATGTACGATTTGTAACACCACTGGCTTTTCGGTGAAGGGAAACATCGTGAGGAAACCTGCAGGCTTAAATTTCGAGGCATGTATTGTACCTCCTGTCCATTAAAAGTGGCGACGGGCCCACTCCCCGTCACACTGGACAGTTTCGGTACTACTGGTGAAACGCGGATGTTCTGAGGTATCAGAATATCTCTGACTACCCCCACGGGGAATATAGTCGTGAGCATATGCTATGCTATGCTAATAAACATTGAAATCCTATGCCAAGGTAGAACTCAAAACTGCATACAAATGAATATAAACAAATCGATTACGAAATGAAATCATCGCGATTACGATCACGATTAAAAACTAAAAATAAACTTAATGTAAACAAAGGAGACAAAGAGAACGAGTAAGTATTTTTACAGAAAAATATGCGGGTATTTCCAGTTTTGCATATTCAATGTAAGTACCATAGAATAACTATTTATTAGACAGATATGACATTGACATCAACCGGTTTTTGCTTTTAAAATTTTCAGACTGTTGGTTGTGCGAGTGAATTAATCAATTCAAATTGAAAAAATACATACGCATATTTTTTAAATGTCCGTGAGACTTGACCTAGACAATATAATTTAAATATAGACAAAAGTAATTATCCTAATGATGAAATTAATTAAAGAATTGATATTTAATCACAAAAAAACGTTTGTAAAATAAGTTGAATTATAAACACAAGCCACATCATCAGACATTTATGATTCGTATAATATACAAGGTGTTACAAAAATACAAATAAATATTTAAGGTGGTGGTTTAGACCATCAAACTGAACATCTTTCACTATGGTAACAATATCGAAATGGCGAAAAAAATGTGATGTCCCATAAACTACAAATGTACTCGAGCTAAATGTATGGGACAACAGATTTTTTTTTCGCGATTTCGATGTTAATCCCATATTGAAAGTTGTTCAGTTTTATGGTCTCATCTAAACAAACCCCTTAAATGTTTATTTTTACTTTTGTAACACCTTGTACAGTATAATATTATACATAGACACATTAATAATCATGAAATTAATAATGAAGAAAACATTTTATGGCCTGGCTCCTGAGGATGTCAAAGTCAAAGTCAAGTCAAAATCAAAATCAAAGTCAAAGTCAAAGTCTATATAATTTATTCAATATAGGAGCTTGCAGCACACTTATCAAACGTAAAGTTATGTATACAATAATACATAGTCTATTTAATAAAATAATTGATACTATACATTAAAGTAAAGAAACTATAAGCTAGTGACCTCAGACCCAAGCGTTTTGATCATTTAAATAATCATCCAGTGGCCACAGGATCACAAAACAGTGTACCTACCTAATCAGCTAGCGGGGCTGAATGTGAAATGAAAGTAAAGATTGGTTTTCTTCTTATCGTCTAATCATCCACGATTCATCAGAAAAGTTGTTCTGTCATTGAAACTGAATCATCTAATGATAAAGAGATACTTGATAACTCTACAGGGTGTTAGGGTAAACAGTTTCATTACTTTAAGAGGTGATTGTAACCATGATACTGAAAAACATTCCCAAAGAAACCTATAGGAATATAGTAAAGATAATGTTGGTCTTCCCGTACTAAATGTAATAGATTTTAATTATTTAGTGCTAGTGAACCTCAGCACAACCGACGTTTTATAAGGCTGTTTCAAGTTAGATAAAGTTGTTCAGGGGTAGAATCACCCCTTAGGGGGATATAATTCGGAGCGCGCTCCATACAAACGCACTATGGTTATATTTTCAATACTAACCAATTAAAGTCAATGAAATTTTGCTGCAACAATCTTGAAACAAATATCTGTGCTTGTCTGGAGTCAGATTTTCATTAAAATATACAGTTTCAATGCTAGGATTAATTTAAGATTTGTATGGAAATCTTTGAGGCACTGTAACTTAAAACTAAACATTTATACAAAAATCTGACTCTATACAAGCATAGAAATTTGTTTTTAGATTGATTGTGAAAAATGTCATTGAGTTTAATTGGTTAGTATTGAAAATATCACCATAGTACGTAGTATGGAGCGCGCTTCGAATTATATCCTCTTAAAGTAATGCAACTGTTTACCCTAACACCCTGTATAGCTTCGATTCTATTAACTATATAAAATACTTAAATGTCTGTGCATAAACTAAAAATTTTAATGATATTTGCACGACTCTTTGTTAGTCACGTTTATCGTCTAAGTAGATAAAGATACTTGGAAAGAAATAAGGAAAAACTGTTTTTCTTATCACGTATTTCCAATTTCATAGAATTTTTGTAGCACATCGAATAATGACTTTTGCATGTAAAAATCTAGTGTAAAAGTACCTAATACGTGACTAATCGGAACTATACAGGGTGTAAGTGACATTCAAATACTGAAACGGTAAACTTAGACCATCAGTATGGAGCCTACCTCGGGAAGTGCGAAAAAAAAACAGCTGTCCCATACAAAACTGCTGTACCTACCCAACTCAAATGTATGGGACAGCAGATTTTTTTCGCGCTTCCTGATTTAGGCTCCATAATGATGGTCTGAGTTCACCGTTTCAGTATTTGCTAAGCTGTCACTTACATTACACCCTGTATAATTTTATTTTAGTCTGATCGTCCCTTTAAATAACCATCAGCCTACTAAGAAGGACCCAGTGTTGACGTATGATGAAAGTTATTGCTGATGATGATGAACGAATTCATAACTATATTAAAGATTGAAAAAGTCGGGCGGCGCGCGGGATTCGAACCCACGACCTGCCTATCCGGGGCATGCTTCTCTCCAACAGAGCTGTCGGCGCCCCGCAGGCCACGCCGAAATTTTAAATTTCTGTTTTTTTTTCTTTAATTTTATTTAACATGTCATACATGCAGAATTAATAAATTCGAATTCATAATTTTCCTTTAATCCTGTTATGTTTGTAATGGGATTTCAACATTGTAGAACGTATTTACCTTTCCACTATGTGGGTTAAATAATACAAGAATTTACTTTGTATGTGACTTTACATGCGCAAGCGCTCGATTACTGCTCTACTATTTATGGCAAGGAATGTCTTAAGAAAATATAACGCACATTACATTAAACCTAAAGCAACCGATTTTTAACCTTCAATCTTAGGAGAAAGAGATTAAAACTGATTAGCTAGAGTACACACATGCTGCATTGTAGATCTTGAAACAATGTTTTTATTTGCCACCTAATAAGACTTTGTTGTTTAAATTTAGACTTACAGCTTCTGTTTTAGGATACAATTTTGTTTATAGATCATACAGACCATTGATAAGGTTTTGTAGGATATCTGTTCATGATAAAATCAAACTATATTCGGAATGTATCAGCTATTTCTAGCTAAAACACACATATTGGACATTTCTAATAAAATACAAGTGGCCCAATTAAGGAAATATGCGATGTGGGCCATTTCGGACTAGGTTTACAATGATTTTAGCTTTATTTCAAGTCTTGTTATGCGCAGAATTTGCATTACTTTCGAAATATGGGCTTACCTATATGGGGAGTACTATAATTACCCTATATCATTAAAATGGTGCGACACGGGATCAATATTTGTCATTACTATAGGTAGATAGGTTTTGGGCATTGCTAGTAAAATCTGGATATTCTATATTTATGTTATTATCCAAAACCTCTCTATCCCCCAAGGAATATTTCAATGTAATTGGTACGGTTTATACGTGAAGATGGGCATTAATCCTTCAAACAATTAGTGCTATTATAAGTTACAATATAACTCTTAAAACGAGAAGTAAGTGTTGAACCAACTACGAAATCGTTACATATCAAAAAACTATGTAATCTAAATTCTACAATATATTATCAGTGATAACAATCAATTTATCAGAATCAATGAAACACAATGTTTAAACTGGCGCCAATAAGTCATATGGCCGCCAATTGTCAACGATAAGCTCAAAATAATCTTTTACGATAACGTTATCCAAGCATGTAATATTCTAGGAAATATTCGTACATAATTACAGCCAATAAGTAACTCTATTAATACCATATCAAAGTCTATTCTAGTTAGGTGCAAAAAGAATCACGATTATTCTGACCATGAGACATATTAATGTGCATATCAATTGAATCGTCTTTCTGTATGCTATTTCTATCATTATTGCTATAAAGGACTTTGAGAGTACCAATATTGTCTTTCAACCAATCAGATAAATAAACTCGTAGAAACTTGTCACTTAATATAAAATGATTTTTTTACGGACTGGTCCTAATGATGCAGTTCGTATCAAAACTAAATCGAAAATGGCTTCAGGCGATGTAAGTCATTCAACAAACTCAAAAGATTTTAGAAGATAGCTTTCCATTACACTATGAGTGGTTGTCATGCGATTATAACTCATGCTGACAAGAAAGAAGATACAAAATAACTGAAAAGAAAAGAACAATTCCAGTAGTCTAGAATTCTGTTAAGTAATATTGAAGCGACTTTCAAAAAATTGGGAAAATTTTATTCGGTCTAGAATTTTAATGGGTCCTGACTGTTAAAGTCGCTTCAATATTACTTAACAGAATTCTGGACTACTGGACTTTTTTTTCTTTTGAGTTTTTATTTAAAGTTCACTTTTTACGCAGACATAGGTTGTTTTATTTTTTAAATGTACTTTTGTTATTTTACACTTTTTAGTTTTTTCAACTTTAAATCGTTATATATCCTAAATGGTCATTCGAAATGAAAAATGATAAGAGAAACCTAAAGATGTTTTTCAAATACCTATTCAATGAATCTTCTTAGTTCGTCAACATTATTTTTTTTGTTTTTCACAATATGGCGTCTGGTTGTCGCCATATTGAATTAAGTTTACCGTCATGTCTTTAGTGACACTCGCAAGATTAAGACAAAGCGATTGGCGTAAGAATCATCAAAATCGGCCCACGTGTTTGGTCTCTAGTGTGCCACGAAGGAACAAACTTACATACAAACATACATACATACATAGGCTGATAAACACATTACCCTTCCTTTGCGTCGCGCACTCAGGTAAAAAAGATAGCAGATGAATTTTCCATTTTGTCGGTAGGACACCACACAACACTAAAGTAATACTACCGTACGGAGTATAGGTTTTTACTCTTATGGTCCTAAATCTTCAAATAAATTTCTAGCTATTGCCTATGCATATTTCTTCACGTACCATAATCCCACTAATTCCCACTCTATATAAAGCAAAAGCTTAGATAACTCCTGAAGTGTATTCATAATTTCCTGTCTGTCTGGACTTATCCAATAAAACATGTCACTCACAATATCATGATTATTGCTTTACTGATAAAATGACCTCAATAGATAAAACTGTATCTTCAATTCCTTGTTTATTATTTTGACTAAATATAAGTATGTTTTGTTTCTGAGCTGTAGCATATTATTATACAGGGTCCTACTTAATATGCTGACAGTTTTTAAGAGGATGATCAGACCATCAAACTGAACAACTTTCTCTATGGGACCAATGTCGAAATCGCTAAAAAATATCATTTGTCCCATTAAGATTTCAGTCAAAGTATGGAACACCTGATTTTTTTTCGCGATTTCGATGTTGGTGCCATAGAGAAAATTGTTCAGTTTGGCGGTCTGATCATCCCCTTAAAATAGTGTCAGCATATTAAGAAGGACCCTGTGTACAATATTCAATTCTATATATGGCTATCGTATCGCCCGTCAGTACCACCAGTGGATATGGGGATAGTTAAATATTTACACAACTTATAACTTCATACAAATAACTACCTCCATGGTCTAATAGTTAATTCTATTGGGCTCTTGACACGGAGGTCGTGGGTTCGATTCCCACGGGGGACACCTAGAGATATGTCACTTTGTGCGTTTTTCCCCAGTTGGTTAGGACATTTCTGGCTGAATCACCCCATTGCGACCCGGTCCCGGAAGTAGTACTAGTATCTCTGGTAGTAGTAGTCGTTACATAAAAATCACGTCAGAGGCCGTAAGGCGGTTTGAATAAACTCTGACACCAGGGCTTGCTGCCCACACGATAAGAAGAAGAAAATTCATACATCTTTTGGAAACATTCAATGCCATGATGATGCCTATGAAAACAACTTATGTTAGAGCTACAATAAGTTAGTAGTTTTTCACTCTATTGCCGATTTTGATACATTTTTATTTAATTTAATATGGCACACCAACAGTATACATATTTTAACATTTACAATAACGTAGGAACATTACAAATCTATTTCTAATACATATACATATGACAGGCGCACACATTATTGGCCATTTACACAAGTAATCTATAAATAAACAAATAAATCAATACAACATCTTACAAAATTTTAGAAATTGTCAACATTTTAATAATCTAAAAATCGAACAAACACACAGGAAAATAACAATAATTACAACAATAAAAGAGAAGGGAATAAAAATTGTTACCCATCCCATCGCACTATTGGTTGCTGGTCAAATACCTCAGCACCTTGGATTTAAACCGAATCAGAGAGTCGTGAAAAATTACCAGATCCTGAATCTCTTCACCAACGCGGTTATATTTGCGACGTATAAATTTGTTGATGTGGTGAAAGAGTTAAATATTGTCTTCTTTCCAAATCGCTAACTTAATTACTGTGAAAGTTTCATAAGCTCTCGTCCATCGAAGCTTGAAAATTAATTACTGTTGACTTGACCGGTTCGGAAAGTAATTAAAAATATTAATTGAAATGTTGACTTTCTTCCTGCAAGTTCATCAATCTGCAATTTTGAAGTCTAAAAGTGACCTTTGATACATGCCACACGCATAGTTCATGAACAGTATTTTAAACGGTCTTGAGAGAGTCGGTCTAACGGTGGGATGATGAGTACTATAGTTACTTCGGTATCTTATACGTTCCTATTCATCAGCTGATCGCTCTTAAGGGTCTATAGGTTCGGACGAATATTTTCTATGAGAAACGTGATTGCCTAGCCCTTCGAAAAGTACGTGCGTGTGCCGTATTTTCAATTAAAAATAATGAACCAAATTACTTTATACATACAAATATTTTTTTATGATTTCACTAGATAAAACTAGTGGTGTATATACCAAAAATCGGAAACTATTTTAAGTTTTTTTAAAACGAGAAAAATGTTTAAAAACATTAAAATACGTCATATTTGTGACGATTTTCTGTCGAATGAAGTATTTCCAAGTGTGTATTCAATGTATGATTTCACTAGATAAACTAGAATACTGAGGCACAGAATAGGTAATAAATATACAGGGTCCTTCTTAATATGCTGTCACTTTTTTACGGGGATGATCAGACCGTAAAACTGAACAACTTTCTCTATGGGACCAACATCGAAATCGCGAAAAAAAAATCAACTGCTCCATACAAAACTGCAAACCTACTTTAGCCAATTGTATGGGACAGCTGTTTTTTTTTGTGATTTCGATGTTGGTGCCATAGAGAAAGTTGTTCAGTTTGACGGTCTGATCATCCCCTTAAAAAGTGTCAGCATATTAAGTTGGACCCTGTATAGTTCTATATAACTGAGGTATGACTTTGGTTTTGGTAAATTGTATAAATCTAGTCTAAAAATAAAAAAATAAAAGATGTCTCAGGGTATTTCGTCCTACTATTGCGCCTTAATACAGCCATGCATCAATTTTGATACAAAAGTTCAATTTTGTATGAGAAAGTGTGAATATTACATTAAAACTTACACCAGATGTTCTCTAATTGATTTTACGTAAAAAGTTTCCACTGACATAGCTTGTAAATATTGGTCCAACAACTTCACAAATAAAATGATAAAGGGCCGGACTGGATAATGAAGACGAAAACGAATTTCTACACGTCATCTTTGTTTATTTATAGGACTGCCTTTATCTTAATAAACATCAGAAAACACGATATAAATCAACAAGTAATCACAAATTCTTACCAAATTAAACATTACTTAACATGCCCAAGTTTGTTTGTTTCCCTTAAACATATTAATGAGGTTAATTTAAAGTATCGGTAAAAAATCGTTTACTTAATGAATTAATGTTGCATCGACTATCATTTAATTAATCTTGTTAATTCAGAGCTTTGCCCATGATATACGGAGGAAAGCAAATTGTAATTGCTCTTCTGTTTTTACGATGTTTTGTTTCTTTATCTCCTTGTCTTAAAGTTTATATTGGTCTGCTTTTAGTTATAAGATTCGGCCTTTCCTCACTTTTGTTATCAGCTTTCTTGTTTAATATTGTGTTTATTGTTTTTGTTAAAGATCTTTCGCTCGGGGAAGTGGGAAGCATTTCGAATTGCAGTATTCAATTGTGAATTTAGTATTCGATTGAAATTAGTTCCTGCTTCATAAACTATAGAAAATTACACGGTCGTGTGTACAATATTATAAAACCTATTTACAAAGTTTTATTTCTGACTACAATGTTTTTATAGAAGTTTGTAAAAATGTATACCGGTACCTAGTTAAAGGAATATTACAGTTGGCGCGCTCCATACAAACTAAATCTGGTTATATTTTCAATACTAACCAATTAAAGAAACCATTTATCAGAAACAATCTAGAAAGTAATCTCTATGCTTGTATCACGTCAGATTTTCGTTAAACTATATAGTTTTAAAGTTACAGTGCCTCAAAGATTTCCATACAAACCTTAATTTAATCCTGGCATTGAAACTGTATATTTTAACGAAAATCGGACAAGATACAAGCATAGAGATTTGATTCTAGATTGTTTCTGCAAAATTTCATTGTCTTTAATTGGTTATTATTGAAAATATCACCAGACTTCGTTTGTATGCAGCGTGCATTTATGCATTCGGAATAAACTTCTCTTAAAAACGCTTTAGCTTTACTTAACTTTTGAAGCTTTACATTAATGGAAAAACTAAAGAGTTCATTCTTTAATATTGCTGTTCTTTTTACTTAGGATATTATCGAAAACTGTATAGTCATTGAAACTTTTCTCGTTATGTTTTTATTTAACCTTAACCCCGACAAAACTATATCTAAACCCATTTCCAATTCTTCCATTCGATCTCTTTAATCACCTTTTTGAACTGCACTGATAATTCTCTCCAACGCTTCGACGCGTCCATCCTCTACATAACTATCTATAATATCACGCAGCATGTTGTCCATTATCGCAAATCTTCGACTAAGGAAGAAAGCGGTAGATGTAAAAGCAGAAATGGACATTAAGTTGAGCGTTTGACACGATTAGCGGATGTGGCGACGGCGCCAAGCTTATCGGTGACACCTTGCACAGCTGCGGTTGCTATTACTTGCTAAGTTATAATAATAAATATTATTTTATGTCGCGCTTTATTTTGTACATAAACTGTCACCAATTGTATTACTGATTCCAAGTTTAACATATTTTCATTTCACTAACACACACTTTTTATTTTATATTTTAAAATTGTTAAATAGGTAGGTTAGTAAATATTAGATTCATTGGCTGTATTCGTTATTTTAGCTGTAATTTCATTTTCAATAGGTACTTAAAATTTCTTTAGCGTTATTACTGGCATGTTGACTCATAATAATTTTAACTTCGATCACTCGGTGTCTGGCTCAATTGTTACTTTTGCCTGATTAATCGTAAAGAATTCCCGAGATCTTGGCTTTCCGCAAGCGGAGTCCATTGTATCATGGGCAATGACTTCTTTTTGTTAATAGATATTTGTGTTGTATTGTATTTCAATACTGAGTAATTCATGGATCATTGGCCTAATTTTTGATGGTGATCCAGAAAATGAAGTTCAAACTGACCAGCTTTGAGTAAATGTGGGTTCTTTCATAGTTTTTAACCAAGAATCTGTTTTTTGAACTTTCTTATTTTTTTGTGAAAAATATCGCTAAACAACATTCTTACCTCTAATAGGAGACCTCTTCCATTCCAATAGAATTTCACTAGCGTTAAATTGTCAATTCACATCAATCTACTCTACAAGTCCACACATCCTTCCTAATTCGATGCTGTTAACATTAAAAAGGTAAAAACGAGTGAAGCAACCAGTTCCATAATCACTCAATCAGTAAAGCTTGGTCTCTATAAGAAGTCCTAAGATGAGAACCATTTTGTTACTTATGATGGAGATTATAAGACTTCTGTAGGAGACGTATGTGGACTGCGGCTGGGGGCAGCTGCTAGATCTAGTCCGCACTTGTGATTCTTATCAGTTCTGCACACGCTCAGCTTTATCTTGTTTTAGTCTTTTATGCTCAGAAGACACGTTTGGTATCATTATAATTTAACAGTAATTTCTTAGATGATTTTATACTTCTTTACTTGCAGCTGGAGTAAAAGCACTCTAGCGTAGCATCAATGTATAAATATCTTAGACATTGTCACACAAATTATCTAGTCACATTTAAAGTACCAGAATCTAGCCTGGACTTGTATTATGATGACTTGACAACGATATAGAGTACAATATACAGCGTGAAATTGATATCTTTTAAACTAAGTCTACCCATCAAACTGAACAACTTTTACTATGGGAGCAAACCGATCGGAGTAACAAAACAAATCAGCTGTTCCATACTAAACTGCAAACCTACTCGACTCAAATTGATGCAAAAGCAGATTTTTTTTGCTCCGATCGGTTTGCTCCCATAGTAAAAGTTGTTCAGTTTGATGGGTAGACTCTTCGTTTAAAAGGATGCTAATAATATCAATTTCACCCTGTATACATAGATACAAACGTCCGTAACTCGGGTAAACATTCATATTCATCATACAAATGGAATTCGAAAATTTTATTTCACATTTTGGACAACGAAAGTTGCTCAAAATGTTATTTAAATCAAAATATAAACAAAAATTTAAGTACAACGTTGTGTCTTGTGTCGGGTCTGATACGCGTGTCGTTTGAAACGAGACCTTTATGATTGAAAGATTTTACATTTCGTAAAGCGCTACCATTGCTCAAAACTTAAATGCTCATAACTGTACCTAGATTACAAGATTTGTGCCAAATTTCAACAAAGTAACCTACAAGACTTTCCCAACGTTTCGAAACAATCGACCTTAAAGACAAAACCGTTGTTTTATTCATCGTTAACATTCATAAATGTGTTATTCAGATCTTTATCATAAATGGCATCATCGCATGATATCATTGCGAATTCCATCCCAGTGTCGTGCTGACTATGGTCTATTAAAATATTTACTTTTAAAATTTGCAAAGTTATTCTTGGATTAATTATTACTAGACTAGATTATGAAGATTGGATAACGTTTTTTGTGTCGGCTAATCGCACCTCGAAGGTCAGAAATATGACTTTATCGAAACTAAAATCATAACGTATTTTTGTAGAATAGAATGGAAACTACAACCCGCTAAACAGTAGTTAGATAGACTGAACCACCATGCGAAATTAGACTAGTGACAAAAAATATAGAATGAATCTAGCCTAGTAAAACACAAGCTTCGTGCATCATAATACAACCGCCGGTAATCAGCAACATGTTTCGTCAAAATCTTCAATAAACAGTTAGACATCCGCAACATGCTTCGTTAACATACCAAACTAAAATCCCCCCCACGCTACGTCAGTAACATAACAAAAACAGACTTAAATACCCTCCGCACCACGGATCCCACCCGGCTCAAAAGAACTCATCAGTCTATAATATTTATAGCAGCATTACCACGTTGAATGGCTAGAGAAATCCTTTGGACTAGATAAGAACCCGAGCGGGGATCGTTCCCGCACTCAACAAGCCTCCTCTCCGCCCAGTTCTCGCACAAAAGCCTTGGCCTCACAAACCCAAACACCCGACGTTTCGACCGCTAACGGAACAAGCCTAGCCTGGTCCCCAGGCTCATTGCAAGATCATTATCCCTACCCTTATACTATTATTTGGGATCAATGCAATATATTCATATCGCATAATGTCGACAAGAACCTTATTTAATACCATCTGCCACTCCTAAGAAACCTTTATTAGTTATTTTTCAGCAGTGAAACGATGAGTCTATGATGATGATGATGATGATGATACTTAGAAGTGAAATTTATCACTTGATGATGATGAATGAATATCATTTGTTTGGGTGTTAGAGTAAACAGTTGCATTATTTAGGGGTAATTGTACCCATGATACTAGGAAATGTGTAAAAAAATTTTCCGACTTTCCATACTAAATGCAATCAGCTGAGCGAACGTTTGAATGCTAAAGCCAAAAAAAAACTACTTTCCTATAGTTTTCTTAGAGAAAGTGGTTCAGTATCATGGATACAATCACCCTTTAAAGTAATGCAACTGTTTACCCTAACACCCTGTTTAATTAAACAGTGAAAGACTTGCGTTTTTTAAATTCTTTTCCTAACATCACAACACCACTTTTTAACGAGATACAATCAACATATTTCAATTTAAAGTTGTCACAATGAAAAATACAGTTTGCAAAATTTTTATTACGTTTTTTGCACACGAAATGAAAAGGTTTCACGCGTAATTAAGAGTATTCATACAATACAACTGATTCAAGTAAAATAAAAATGTTATTCAAAAAGCAACGGCCATTGTTGTGACCACATCCTGTATACCAAACAAGGCTGAATTTAAACACCATGGTATGCTATTATTTACGAATACTGGCAGACACATAATTAACTATCATATCAGGTTCAGTGTACCAAAAGTTATGTGGTGGATTTAGAATAGATCTCAATAAACCATAGATTTTCTTCCCATATCTTAAATATAGTAAGTACTACAGTTAATCCGCGACTTCGTCCGCACAATTTATATACCATCATAAGCTATCAAACAAAAAAAGTTTCATCAAAATCGGTTCAGTAGTTTTTGCGTGATGCTCGCACAAACAAACAAACAGACAGACAAAAATTATAAAAAGGTTGATTTGGAGTCAGGGACATCATTCATTGTAATTGTTTCCGACACGAATCTCATTTTGAAACACTCAATCTTTGCCAGCTGAAGGTTTTGACTAACCTAACCAAAAAGAAAAAAAAATCTATGATAATCTTGTTTATATTTTATTTCTTTCCTTTCTTAATATGTATACAGTTTTTTAAGGGGATGACCAGACCAGATCTTATCTTATCTAAAAATCGAAATCGCGAAAAAAAAAACTCTGCTGTCCCATACATTCGGCAGTAGTTCGAGTTCGAGTAGGTTTGCAGTTTCGTATGGAACAGCAGATTTTTTTTTTCGCGATTTTGATGTTGGTTCTTTCTATACAGAATGTTGTTTAGTTTGACGGTCTGATATTGAGAAGGACCCTGTATTTACCAAATATTATGATTGTACTCAAAATTGATTAACTACTTAGAATATAAATAAACCAATTAAACGAGTTTTTGTTTATTTTTGTAAATAACTTCTTTAATTAATGTCGAAATTCGTTTAAATTCATTGTTTCAAGTTTAATTTCGGGTCTCAGAATAACATCCTTACGTAAGATGCAAAATGAGAATTAATCGGCAGACAATTGGGGTCGTTTTTCAATGACCACCGACGCAACGAGGAATTTGCATAATGAGGCAGTTAATAAATGGACGCGTTTTATAAAACGACATCTTTTTAGGGTTCCTTAAATATTTTTAAGAAGTCCATTAAGTTTCATTATACAGGGTCTTT
Source organism: Agonopterix alstromeriana (assembly GCA_963924505.1). Classification (NCBI taxonomy): domain Eukaryota; kingdom Metazoa; phylum Arthropoda; class Insecta; order Lepidoptera; family Depressariidae; genus Agonopterix; species Agonopterix alstromeriana. The sequence continues at coordinate 15,201,153 of OZ004672.1, read as the reverse complement.
CTTAATATGTGGACGGTTTTTTCAGGGGATGATCAAACCATAGAAATTAACAACTTTCTCCATGCAAGTCCTGAAAAAAAAAACAGATCCTATATGTACTTATTTGTAAATTATGAAGTAAATCCAGATTTACTTTGAAGAGTTTTTGTGGCCCATAGGCTAGACAATACCTAGTTTTTTTTTTCTCTACATGCTTGCATTTGACTCCCTAATTCCTCTTAGAAGTACTTTCTGGCTTAAGAACTAGGCTTGACGTGTGAATGTTTCAGTATGAACACCACCTCTCCCTGTTTAGGATTACAATTTCCAAGGTCCGGGTAGCCCCAATGATAGCCAGCCGGTAAGGAGAACGCCGCCACAAGAAGAAGAAAATGGATACAAAATACTACTAATGCATCTATACTACTGTGCAGATCAAATAGTAAAACACCTTTAGCATTTATTCAGTAAAAACGTTTTACTGAATAAATGCTATAATGATACCAATTACTATTTGAACTGCACAGTAGTATAGATGCATTAGTAGTATTTTGTATCCATTTTCTTCTACTGTGTACCTACACTGAAGAAAAAAAATTACTAACCATTGAACGTTTCAAGTGAACCTAACTAAACAAAAACGTAGCGATGTACGGAACCCTGCATTCCCGAAACAGACTTACTCTTTTAATTTTATCACAGCAGAGCAATGACCGTTGGGAAAATTGATTGTGAAGCCTATAGGGGGAATTTTGTGCAGTTTTGCATTGTTGCACAGTTTCATTAAGTACAAGTACTTGTTAGTTAAATATTGGGTTTAAACATTAATGTTTATTGCCGTGTAAACTTTCATATTTTCCATAAGATGTTCAGTAAATGATTCTCACAGGTTGACCATATAATTATGGTCCATAGCCTACGCAATGTTGTAATCATTTGAGTAGAGAAAGGTAGATGCACTGACAATGTACATAAGAAATATTTTAGCTGGATTCCAAAAAGCATGAGGCACTTATCAATGGGTTCTGCAGTATACTGATTTAAGCCTAACTTATATCCTATCCATAAAAATTTCCTTTGTTCGATTATTATGATGGATGGACGAATGGATGAGGTGAGGTGATATCTTTGTGTGATATTATTCCAATAGTCACATTCTTTTTAGTATTCCGTACCCTAAGGGTGAAAGCGGGACCCTATTGCTAAGCCTTCGTTGTCCGTCCGTCCGTCCTACCTATTTAGGGCTGTAACTTTTGAACCGTAATAGCTACTCAGATTAGAGTTTTCACAGAATATGCATTACTACGTAAAAATGTTAAAAATTAAGGGGGGTCCTCATACAAGAAACTAGTTTTTATCAACGTTTTTTCTTCTCGCTCTATCGTAAAAACGGTAATACATACATGCGTCAAAGTTGGTATTATTATAGAGCAAACTCTACAGTATAACATCAAATAATTAAAACTGGCAAAGTGTGAGTCGGTCTTGCGCTAAAGGTGCCAACGAAAAAAAAATGTTTTTGTTAATTTATATGTTGTTACGTATGGTGCTATACAGAACCCTCGATGCGCGAGTAGCCCGTCTCGCACTTGACCGGTTTTATTTTTATAAGCCTGTATAATCCCAATTCTGGGCAAAGGGGGAGGCCCTTATCTGTGTCTGACCTGATCGGTTCTTTTAACATCTAGAATGCTGCGCTCCATCGCTCTCTGCTAAACCTTGAGCTTGGACTTTTGAGCCTTAGTTAGTAAGTGAGACATACGACAAAAAATCGTACTCGTATCGTAATCGTTATCGTTTTGTGTACGTTTGAGGACGGTAACCTAGGATTTGGAGGATACGCATGTCGATGAAAAAGACAACTTTAAATGTATTTTTGATTCGGTGACTTCCTTCGGTGACGGTCCTTAAGAGGATATAATTCGGAGCGCGCTCCATACAAACGTACGATGGTGATATTTCAAATCTAAAAACAAATTTCTATGTTTGTATAGAGTCAGATTTTCGTTAAAATGTATAGTTTTAAAGTTACAGTGCCTCAAAGATTTCCATACAAATCTTAAATTAATCCTAGCATGAAAACTGTATATTTTAACGAAAATCTGACTCCATACAAGCATAGATATTTGTTTCAAGATTGTTTCAGCATAATTTCATTGAATTTAATTGTATGGAGCGCGCTCCGAATTATATCCCCTTAATATCTCGAATGTTTTTCCTGGAATATCTTTAACGTACGCAGCTCTTTTGCAGGTCTAGACAAATACATTTTCAATACGTTCATTTCTAGTTTTCTACAAGCAGCGCCTTGCTTTATCGTTCCTGATAAGATAAAATCAGTGAGTTCACGAGAGGTCACTTCGCTGTTCGATTGTTTTGAAATTTATAGCAATTCTGTTTAAATTATTGAAGTTTCACTCAATGTCTTCCGTCTTGTTATAATTCCTGATATAATTTTTAAGGAATCTGTTAAAAATAAATGTTTTGCCATTATATTAATTTCACTACCAATGTATTTTGTAAATACTAAGTATAAGCCATGTGGTTCCGACTTAGAATGTACTACCTCAATTTTTCCCGTGGGGTCTAACGAGGCGAGTAAGGGATTATGTTTTTTTTAAATGTAGTATTTTTTAGGAAAGGCTAACCACCTATTACCACGAAAAACATAACGAGAGGAAACCTGCATACCGCAATACTCTGTTATTCTATGGCGTATGAGAAGTACACCCTCGCTTTTCCCAGCAGTCGGGACGTCGAGTGGTTAATGACCATGAATGCACTATCTACAGATTGAAATTAAAGTCGTTATCATCCATACATCAAATTTCAGAAAAAAAGTCATAAAATAGCTTTTAGACGTAATTTTTTTGACTCTACCACCGCTTCCGAATGTGTTCCGTTGTAGAGAAGAAGCGGCCAGAAACTTTGATGGTCTTATTCATAGATGCCAACGACATAAACTACACCCATACAATTTCTTCTTTAATCAAGGCGTTCATATATTCAGAATACCTGTTTAAACACTATAGGCGAATCTCTCCATACACGCTTGCGCAGTATTATAATGCGTGCACAACACTGCTCACAAATCAAACTTTATACCGGCACTTACTAGCCAATGGCCGGTGCTGAAGCCGATGAACAAAGGAACCTTGGGATGCCTGTTACACCGTTACGTGCAGGTTATTCTACTATTAAAGATTTAAGACCCTCTATTATTTGTAAATTCTCGCAAAACGCTCTGAGAGGGCCTTTACCTCTGGATACCGTAATTATAATCTTAACTATTATAAAACTTTAACAAAAGTGTGTCTGTACATTGAAGATATTTATAAAAAATAGATGACGATATGATTTTTAGGTGTCCCTGACTCCAAATCAAAGTTTTTTAGAATTTTTTTCAGTCTGTTTATCTGTTTTTTTGTGTGTTTGTTTGTGCGAGCATCACGCAAAAAGTAATGAACTGATTTTGATGAAACTTTTTTTGTTTGATAGCTTATGATCTGAATTAAAATCAGGTATATAATTTGTGCGGACGAAGTCGCTGGTTAACTCTAGTAAATCATATTTTTATGTAATCGCTTTAATTGTGTGCCTTGTAAATATCTGGATATTATGAATATTAATTAGGCCGTAGTGACAAAACATCTAGTAAGCTTTAATTTTTAACTTTGAGCTCAAATATCGAAGCATTCTAACGACTTAGTTTCTAAGTATTTCATTCTATTTTATAAGACCTACCCAACGACACCTTACTCGATATGGTAGAGAAAAAAAAATGCCAACCCATTCTTTCGTAATATAATCCTACGGGAGGAGGGTCAAAATAATGTTTTTTTTTTCTATTTAACTATCACATTTCTATATCGTATTGTTGTTGTTTTTTGTGTATTTTGGTGTGCGAATATTTATCTTATCTTATTTCTGTTTTTAGGTTATTATTTTCTGTCTCCATGGGCATACAGACAGAATGGACGAAACTACAAGGGATCCTTGTTTAACTATCGAACCCTAAAAACATATCAATGTACAATACTATACAAAAGTTTTACGAATTTGAAGTGTTGTAACTCGTGGTTTAATTAATAATCTAATCAGCAAAACGTTACGCTTTAAATGTAAAACTAATTGATGAATCAGTAAATCGATAAGACTTTATAAGTAGTCGTAAAATACTGCTTGCTAATCGTAAACGTTTTTCTTCTTGCCTTGTTATGCCATTACGTAAAGAGACTCAAATTAAAAGAGAATTAACATATCCAATTGGAACAAACGTTTTATTTCTAATCTGAAATGTAAATAAGTAAATAAAAAATGATGTTGGTATATCTGTTTACGGTTTGACTCATTGGTGGGTTGTTATGTTGTATGCCTGGGAAGGTTTATGAAGTTTACTTCTCTTCTTGAAGAGAAGAAGGAAGAGGTAAAGATTTTCGTACATAACATTTATTAATTCTAGTTACCATAAGTTAGGTTTTAAAAATATTAACACATTTACGCCGTAAACATTGGTTAACTAATATGAATTTCATTGTTCGATTTCGCGAATCTCACCATTACACATCCGTGTAACAGGCGGCCAAAATAAAACCGTTTTATCACACTTCCTATGCAAGTTCGCGGCAACATTGAACCCTTGCAAAGTTGCAACGCACTATACTTAGCTAATGCACTTGAATAGAATACTCGCTCTATTGTTTTACTAGATTGATCAGGCTTGGAATTTAAATGGAAAATGCTTTAAGACAGTGGGAATAATCGTAAACTTTGCAAGCAAGTGTAAGTCCGGATAGAGCACCAGAAACCTATATGCAATGTACTTTCTTTCAAGGAATAGAAGATTTGAATTGATTTGCAGAGGTTTGGGTCGTCTAATAACTGACGAACGGGTGACGAATGAATGATATAAGACCTGACCTAGTATGATTTCTCTACTCGCGCGCGACGCGCCTTCGCTGCATAGACAATTACCCCTTCCCGAGCATTTCATTCGCGCTTGCCGCGACGTGTAGTATGGAAAATGAACGAGTCGCGCGTATGTAGAAAAATTATGCTAGAGGGTCAGAAGGCCTATGGCTTGGAGACTAACAAGTAACAATTTTGATTTCTAATTTCTGATAATTAATTCCTAGATTATTTTGACAACTCCAGTTCACCACTCTAAAATATTTATTTGAGTAGGTACTTTAAACTCTTTTCAACTTTCTTAAACAAGTAAGGTAAGGTCCTATAACAGCGATGTATCTCTAACTGCATGTGTGGTGTGGATATTTCAATGATATACACATATTAAATGCGTTGCTATGCTTCTAAGTATATGACAACCAGAAAAAAACCCTTTATCTCAACTTTTCGTCGCTTCATCGTTAAATAACATCGCTGTCAAAAACAATGAATATCTAGTTAGACAATGAAGCATATTAACCACATGGTGCATTGACACGATCTAATTTAATACTTCCTTCCGTTAAAGCCACGTGTTCACAAGAGGGTTGCCTGCTGGGCTGTTATTTTTTTTAGATTCCAATGAACACCGTACCAACTTGACACTCAGGCATGTCGATCGGAATGAATTAAGTTACTCGTAGAAGATAAATAAAGATAGCAGTTATAATAAGCTCAAATGAAACTCCTGTTTATAAATCTCTGTTTGCGTAAGCGTGAAGCTATGTTTGTTCATTGGGTTCCATAGAAAAATTGCGGTTCCATAGAAATCTCCCTGGATCGCCAGCACATCACATTTACGCCGAATACTATTAAATTTTCTATTATTGTATCTGTCTTGGACTAATAATTGTATATAGGGTCCTTCTTAATATGCTCACACTTTTTAAAGGGAATGATCAGACCGTCAAACTGATCAACTTTCACTATGGGACCAATATCCAAAAGGCGAAAAAAAAAATCTGCTGGTCCATACAAAACTACAAACCTACTTGAGTCAAATGGGTAGGAAAGCTGATTTTTTTTCGCCATTTCGATGTTCGTCCCATAGAGAAAGTTGTTCAGTTTGACGGTCTGATCATCGTCTTAAAAAAGTGGCAGCATATTAAGAAGGGCCCTGTATAACATAAATATAAGTGATCTATCTTCCTTGGTTCGACATCGTACTTATTGTATCTTTCATTAAGGATAAATATTTTGTCTTTTTCTCTTCGAACACGAATGTTCATCCTAATGTTTCTTTTTAAACATTATTTCTTTTCCATCTCAAATAAGAACAACACAATTAAAATGCCACATTTTGATACGCAAATAGCCTTATTATTCTTAACTTGATTAGTCGCAAAAACTAAGTAGGTACTTAATTTTATTACAATTCCAGAAGTGTCAAAGAACTTGTTAAAATTCTCTCAATTTCGCGTTAAAGAGAAACAAATTAACATTCAAGCACATGCCAAAATGCTTGAAGAGACCAGGTTTTCCATGGAAGCCATTTTATGACAAAACCTTTGCCATTTAAACATATAAAACGGCTACTGTTGTTGCCAACAGAGGTTTATCGAGTAATTTTGCAAATGTTTATCATCTAACAGTTTTCCCAAAACACGGTTCGTTGACCTAAAAATGGTCTAACTCATGTCAACTTGTCGAGACAAGTGTCTTGTCTATTTGCACAGATGGCTTTGGCTACTGTTTTTTATGTAACTGCCTTCTTTAAAAATGTTAAGATGTCGAAACATGAGATACAGTCTTTGCACATTTGAAGATTTTGTCATAGAGCGATGAAAGTTACGATTTCGCCATGAATTCACGTTTAGCGATAGCAAGAGAATTGAGGATGGCGCAAAATTTCTTGCAAGAAAGTAATAATTTCTTAATAAAAAACAAATTAGCAATGTAATTTTATAAAAAAATTAACTTATGTTCACGACTCCATTCACAGAGGAGGGAAGTCAAAATCTGTCCAGTACGACAGATAGTAAGCCAAATCGCAACGACAGATCGTAAGACAAAAGGTCAATTTTGTTTCTGATTACCTCGATAAGACAAGAAATATTACTTACGTAGGAATGTTGAATCAAGGATCTTTCCTATAATAAAATCCACAAAATTATTGACCGGTTGAAACTATCAACCATCGATAAAACGGACAAACTGCATCATGAAGAAGAATATAAATACAAAATAACACATTCTACTTTCCTGATGAACATTTTATGTGAAAAACAAAATGTCAAAGGGGTACTTATGAAAATAACAAAAAAAGAACTTTATGAAAACACAACGCAAATTAACCCAGTTAAAATGGGTATTTCTTAAACAAGAGAAATTGTAATCGTTAAGCAAGTCAAAACAACGTAACGAGGTAAACTCGGTGTCGTTAAATCAAAAGCTTCCCTTTACGAAAAAAATCGGAACAATGAAGTGTTACGACACATAAATTGAAATTCGGACAAACTAAAGTACATTCGAGAACACAGGTGGTTTTACAGGAATTTTAACAATTGGATGTTATATAAGTGGTTAGCAATAACTATATGACATGATCTTAAGTAGTGGGATACGGTGAGAAAGAAGATGACAGGTTTAGATAATAGCTATCAATGCCACTAATAATAGAATATTATGAGTAACAGATCACCCACCATACTCATGAAATTCAGCGACTTAGAGCATACATTGTTTTTGCAGCTCGCTGGTTAAAATTTCGCTCGCCATCATATTATTTATTCAGTCTTCTTAACAGTGAAATATAGACAAACTCAGACAGTCAGACAGATCAGTCAGATAAAATGATAATGCAAAAATAAAAAGAACGAAAACTACTGGTTCATAAGCAAATTTCAAACAAGTCGAAAACAGTTGAGTGTGTGCTAAACAAGTAATGATGTTGCTTTTCCATCTCGAACATCAAACTTTGAACGAAACGTTAAAGTTATTATCATTATTGACACAACACAGAAACCTTCAAAATATAGTAAAGAGGAATTACACAATATGTTAATCTAGACCTAAACCTGAATGATGGACTAAATATGAATGATATTCGAATAATATATTATTATGCCTGTATAAAAGCAGAAAATTATTGTCAGTCATTCATCAATATTATACAAGTTGATATTGTAATGTAACCTATGTACCCGACTGTATTTACTGGTGAAACCGTTACGCCACGTCTCGTTTAAATGTCAATCGTTATTTAACTGCATGCGCAGGAGTATATTAAAAAGTGGCTTATGAATGCGTCGACGGTATTAAGAATAAAGTGTTCGCGATTAAATTCCGATTCGATTATTTAATGCGATGTAACGAGAGCATTATTAATTTTTTATCCAAACTTACATGCACATGGAAAATTTGATAAATTAAGAGAAACATGCAAATCACTAACTGACAAATGTATTTCCTTTAACGATGGTCAAAAATTTTATTTCTTTAGCACTTCATCTTTTGAACTAGCACTGTATCCGAGAAATCAAGGTTCATGAAGAAATGTATTGACTTCGACATTTGAATCTGCGGCAGAATTCTAAAAATATGATTGTTTTTTTCGATAATTCTCATAATTTCTTGTATTTGGATTGGACGTAGTGCAAAACAACTCGTAGCTTGCAGTTGCAGCGAGAGTCAAAATTAGTCAAACTGTTAGTCTACAAAAAAAAAACTGCGAAACTAATCGCTTCGTAAGCTACCCAGGAGAAGAAATGATGTGATATATTCTAAAATGGAAACCACATCAAACAAAAACACCTGCATTGGAAACATTATCTTTAAATAAAAGTCGTACCAACCATTAGCTCATTTATGATATCTCATGTTCATTATTGCAAGAGCTATTGAGTTGTGAGGGTATTTTATTTAGGTTAGATTTTATACAGCTAAGAATGTCATTGAGTTAAGATGATAATAAACAACACTTATAGCCGATCCTTTTTGTTTTGATCACTTAGACCTGCCTTAAGCTTTTGTTTATTGCACGCATGACTTAATGCACTGAAACTTTATTCGACCTTGTTTTGAAACAGCGGGTGCGTCTAGAAATCGACTGGCATATCCGACATATCCATTGCCTCATTTCCATGATCTCAACTATCGCAATACAGTGTTTTTTATCTTTGTTATTTTTGGTAGAAATTAAAGATTCGATATCAAATCTTAATGGAAGCAATGCTATTTCTACGGTAGCAATAGAATTTTAAAGGTATCAAGTTACGTATCAAAGTGCAAGTAAAAATATCAGAGACAATTAAGAAATCCAGGTAAAACTTTAAAAAGGCGTGATAATTGGATAACGAGCAAACGTTTAAGTTTAATGCGTAACCGATAATGGTGAAAGAATATCATGTTGCCAGACAGTTCGGGAAAGGGGTCAATACAATAAGAAAGCATAGTTAATAGGCAGCAAGTTAAATAAACTGGGTTAGGAGAATTTCAATTTTATGACTGATAATTTTTGTTGATTGGATCAACTAAAAATGCACACAATTTTTTTATTTTAATTGATAGCTTTGAAAGAAAACGTTTTAATAACACTACATAAATAAGTGCATGAGATTGTTAAAAAAAGAAATGAGTGGCATTTTCGGCTAACAAAATACTTTGCTAACATTGAAGATTTACCTGCATCAATATAATTAATTATTTTAACATTTGACTTGTCTTACCGAAAAGAAGGCGAATCGTGAATAATTAAGAATTCTTACCTGAAAAAAAAAACATTGAATTAGTAACAAAGGAAATGATACAGATGAAATAAAATAAGACATTTTCAAGACGATAATAATACAGTCAATTTGCCACCTGGAATTCAGACCCATATAGCGGGTAGCGGTAACTAATAGTAACACCTAGGCATATTGTAAAAAACTAAGCATTTCCATTTGCATCAATATTTTTGTCGGAAAACCCCGGCAATGAGAAGCAAAAATAAAATTCACCTGTTTGATCTAATCTGAAAGTTTAAAATAGCTAACCTGATAAAGACATCAACCCTTTCAAAACAATAGCCTATTTGCCAACTCGCTTGGGACCCCAGACAATGGGGCACCGGTCACCGATAGAAACGTGACAGCTATTATCTCAATTCCCATGTTAGTGGTCTTAATACGCTTTGGCACGCGTATCTAAAAGCCGTGAAGTAACTGTAAAGTTGTCAATATTAATAAAATTGGGAGTTATCGATGGGTGACTTTTGAACCCGTGGGCCGAGGCGTATTTGATTTGGACATCGACCTGTTAGGAATGGAAAAGATTTAAGTTTATCTTTGAAAGCTGGTAGGTTTTATAGGATATGGTGTCTTTTGATTTTTATATGTTTCTTACGTTTCGATACACATCTATATATAGGTGTGTTTTATGTTGTTTACCTTTTGTTTATTGAGATTTAATCACGGATATCTAGGGTTTTTATAACGCTGAAAAGTCTTCAAGGTTTTTCTGTTTAATACCGATCGTTTTAATTTAATTAACACGTTCTTTTTTCTAAGCTCTTTCAACAGTCAATCATAAGTTTTTTAATCATATAGAAATCAGTTTTTTCCTATCAATTAACGACAATAGTAATCGACATCTAAAGGGCACAGTGTGACAACCGTCAACACTCAATGGACAAAAACTGGTCGAACTACAAACTAGTTATCTGTATCATCGAATCAGGCGCGATCATAATTTAATACGTCCGTAATAGCGTCAACTGTCACTTTATTTACATCGCGTGGGTGATTATTTGTGTCATAACTTTTTAATAGATCGTCGAAAAAAAGTTTTAGTGTTTTTCGTGCCCGAAAGAGGATGTGCCAATTTAATAGCATCGTTTTAGTTTGACAGTCGCAAAATATTCAAGCAATTGACTAAAGGATATAAACCAATGGATGCCAATCCTCGTTAAAAGCATCAAAACTTGACAATTGGCCATGGCGGTCGGTAATATTCTTCCTTCTTTTGTATACGTTTCCGTCGATGTTTCCAACGTGTTTACTTTGTCTCTTTCTATACAATGACGCAATTTCCTTCCTCTTAGATTTTACCTAGGATAGAAAGGGACAAAGTTAACACGTTGAAAACATGGACGGTTTATGAAAGAAGGACGAACATTACCGATAGCCATGGCCTATTTTCATGTTTCACCGCTTGTAAGGCAGTCTCTTCTCGAGGTATAGACAATACCTATGCCAGCTTCCTGGGAGACGTCGATAAAACAAATAAAAGTCTAGTGGTTATACATACTTTCTCAAAAGTTATAGACCACAAATAAAAGTAAAAAAACCACTTTCTGTTAAAAGAAAAATAGCATACGAGTTGGATGACGAAAAAATTGATTAACCACTTCCTGCACACCGTAAAATTTACAGTAAAACACAAATTTGTATTAATTAACACGAATAATTTACTAGACTACATCGGTGTGTTTAATCCGCACCGTTATGCGCGTGGGCATAGCTTGCCCAATTCATGAATGGAGTGGTCCGAGTCGAGTCCGCCCACAATATTATTATCAATGAAAACTTGTGTAGAAATGCGCCAGTGTGTCTGCAAACAGTTTCTTACGACACTCGCCATTGAAACTTCTGTGTTAGCTCGCTCCACTTATTGTCCACTCGGGTGCGCGAGCAAATATGTTTTGTGCCAAAATAAAAGATTTGGCGCGTGGGCTTGTTCTTCCGGCCACTGTGCGTTACGTTCAATGTTTTATTTTGTTACGACTGCCTACTGTTTTGGTTGTGCAATACAGGCTTTCAAGCTTTTTTTAATTATTGCAATTGGATATTGCATAAGCTAAAGTTGGGATTGACATTTAAAAGGCTTTTATGAAGATATCAGGAAAAAGATTTCTTCATTGACGCATTAAGCTAAAACCTAACCTAGATACAGCAAAAAACTTTCACAATCGTAGAAACAAATTATGAAACAGTCCGTTGACATAAAGTTCGTATACTGTTATATAGGGTATTAAACTTAAATTCGTTACATGCCTTTTACGTATATATACTTTAAGGAGTGCTTCAGACCATCAAACTGAACAACTTCCACTATCAGACCAACACTGCAATCGCGAAAAAAAATCTGATGTTCCATTAAAATCGTCAACCAATTGTATGGAACAGTTGATTTTTTCTCGCGATTTCTATGTTGGCTCTATTGTAAAATTTGTTCTGTTTGATGGTCTGAAGCACCGCTTTAATTATGTCACGCATTTAAGTTTACATTCTATGTAATTTTTGGAATTATTATGACAATTTAACTATCACAATAATATGGCATGAACTCGTGTAGCTACCATTTACATAAACATTAATTTGCATGATACAAACGGCTATAATGGTATAATCTTAAAATTTTCTAGTACCTAATATTTAGAATACTATTCTATTTCAAACTCTACAAATGCCAAAGCAATTCAACCTTAGAGAAACAGAAAACACTAAATTTTTTCTAGCAAATAAACACTCAACTAAACCACGTCTAGTTGAACCTGCAGACCTATACTTTCACCGTGCCAATTAAAATTTCAATTAAATGCTTAAAACGCTGTCAAATTGAACTAAACCTTTATAACCCGGCTTCACACCTGAAAGTGGTAGAAGTGATTTCAATTAACTTCTAGTTGAGTCTAACAATACTAAACTTTTACTGTACTTTGATGATAGGCATTAATACCGACTTTGCCAACCTCTTTCTCTTACTGGGTACCTTACCTATATTTTCTTTTGGTCGCAACTTTGTTTGGATGTATATGATTCCTGGAAAATACTCTTTTCGCATTTAAATAAAAGTAATCACAGTTTTAAGTTGAATACGGACCATTAGCTTTCGAAAATAAAAAACCATATCATTCATGTTATCGTGATGATCGAACACAGGATTATCATGATAGGCCTTTACATCTGTTACAGATGATCTAGGCAGTGTTTTGGAGACGCACTTTTTCTTCTAGAGTTATAATAGCTGATTAATTATGTTTAAAATAGATAAAAAATCGTATCAGTTTAATAACTAGAGAACTCGATAAAGATTTTAGAGTTATCGTGACATTCTACCTTATCTGAAACCTTAATATGATACACAAAGAAAATAACCTTAAATGCAATACACGCGACCAGTAAGTTCTTCAAATCCTAATCAAAGCTTTGTGACTTTTTCTTACACTGATAAATATAAAAGTCTTCTCGCCAATCACCAATGACTTACACCAACATATTCTTAGTTTTCAATAGAACCAGCGATTCCATTCGTCCAATCACTGACACTGATCAATTGGACTACTTTAGGTGTTAATGTTATTTGTAGAACAAAAGCTCGACCGTAAAACAAAACAAACTTGTCTTTCAAAACATCAATGTCAAGGTACTTTCTGCAGCTGCTAATGAAGAATGGACGAAAATTAAATGAATTCAATTAATTAATTGAATTCTGTAAGAAACTAGTCTTAAACAAAAGGAGATATTATTATACAACGTGTTAATGAATAAGCGCAAAACCTCATACACCCCAACTGATTTATAAATAATTAATTATCTTAAAACAATAATTTCATTATTTTGATAGTTAAAATTTAAAGAAATTCACATTTTAAGTTTTGAGGCAAAAATGATTTGTTATCATTTCAGCAATGAATGAAGGCGCTAGCGTGCTCAAGTATACATTTTAAGAATCTTGTTTTGGTAGTAAGTAGGATGAGTGTGCCCGTGCGGTGGGTTGAGAGCGAGTTCTGAAAATTTTTAATTTTACAAACAAATTATTTAATATTTTGAAAAAAATTACCTATGTTGAAAACATGATAATTGGATTCTGCTCTCGATTCTAAACAAACTACTTTCTAGTTTTGCGTTAATTCATTAACACGTTGTATAGACCTAATATATGTGTTTAGTTTTAACAAAAATAACTGGATAAGCAAAAAGAAAATTCGACGATATACAGTAATGATGTTAATATATCTAACATAACTGAATAAACGGATTATGAGGCTTTCATTATTGCATACTGGAATCTATGGATTCAAGGACATTAAATTATGATAATATGAAAGCAGTATTAAATATCTTTAGTTGACACGTCATTTCATCTTGTAACCGAAATAGGCTAGCACAATTGCAACAATTGGTCAGTAGTTATAACAACGTTCCTGATGTCCATCACGAAAGCTACGGACGTGAGTTGATATTTGGTATCAACCTGTTAAAATAGTGCCGAATAGTGATGATTTGAGAACATCAAGTCGATGAAAATTTTAGAGCAAGTAAATTCTTGGCATAACTATTTAAACAGTTAAAGATGGTTTGTCTAAACATAATACGGATTAAACAAGGATTAATGGAAGGTTGTTGAGTGAATGTCCTCAAAATGTCAATAGTGATTTTATGGTTATGGTTTTAGAATTTTTGCATTAAGAAAGATTAAATTTAGAGTCCAATAAAATAAAGTCAGTATGAAAGTGGCTGTCCAACTATTGTGAATTCAGACATCATCAGTCTAATTTCGACCATTGATAACATCGACCAGTCAAAACACTATTCAACTATTTTTGACCAATCATATCCCAGCTAAAGTGCATATTGCAACATCACTCCAAATGACTGGAACGTATTCTTGCGCAATATTAGAAAATAAAAGAAGCTATCAAGATATTTGAACACATTTGATGGGGTATTTGAAACGCCAGTCAATGTCTGACTGTTAGATAGCTCTCTCTATTGTTGCTCCGATAGAAATATCTCGAGTACTCGAGTATTGATGCATACTTTTATAAACATGCGGCATTGAAAGTTCAAACTGATTTAGCGTATGTACGAGCATTGAACTCTCTAGCTAATGCTATATCTAAAATTAAATAAAAAAACAGTGATCAAAGATTTTAAAGTTAAGTGAAAACAGGTTATTAGGATTAATTTAAAGACTATGGTGAATCAAAATATTGAAATAAAAATAAAACAATTGTATCTTGTGATTGTGCTATTGTCAATGTGTGTGATCACTCATTTTTTGCTTGTCGTATTATTACGTCTAATTTTATTGTAGTAGTATTTGTTGAATACTGTAGATATATTCATGGTGAGTGCATCAATTTAGTTGACCACAATTCTCCTAAGATAGAAAAGCAATGCTCTTTGTAGCGTAAATATTGTTGCAAATATCAAATCTTATTTCTCGTATGTCCTTATCGATTTCAAAATAATAATTCATGAATGAAACAACATTACGGAACTATGTTACTAGTCTACTAATAAAGAGTAAAGGTTATCTTTACATATAATTCGTCAATGACCCGATTTTGACCGTTAATAATTCATTCATAAATTATTTCACAGATAATTCAAATAATATTAAACTTTAACTACAAAAGCGTGACTATATTAATAGCAAAATATTACGTAAAATAGTAAGTCTGGACGTAAATGTATTGAGAATTGAATTATAGCTAAGGAGATTGAATGCCGGTGCACGTTTTGGTTATAATTATGATTTTATAGGTTCTAAATCGTTTCCTAAACAAACAAGGTATTGTATTGGACATACTTAAAGTCGTTCCAAACGGTAGTAAAATTCATGAAATGTACCTCGTAATAACGAAATTTGCTATAAATTTTGTATACAATCTTTGGATCGCTCGAAATTAGGTTTAAGTCTATAAATGATATTTGTTTCTAAATGGCGTGGGTTTTATGGAGAAACCTACGGCAATACGTAAGAGAAACTTGTTAGAAGAAGCTTAAAATATAAACAGCCACAAACATATTTTTGTACAACATTATGAGTCTTATGACTCACGTATTCTAATTTCCGAGTACAAAAAAAGGTAAGAACATAATAGTTAACACTAGCAGCACGAACCATATCATTACATACATCAGAATATATGATTCATCAAATGATTACGTTTTGCATAACACGGTAATCAAAGTAAACGTGTAATAGCAAAGCCCTTTAGAAAACCTTCTGAGCTGTTATTAACTAACAAGGTTAGGAGAGTACGATATGGTAGGAATTGAGGTTAATATAAAAACACCTGTAGATGAACTTAGAAAACAAGTATAAAACATTGTATTTGAAAGTGTAAGACGAGAAATTATTAATCATTTACTAATCTATAATTTATTTATTCCTTATTGAACGTGTATATTATATGAAGTAAGAAAAGGTGAAACAGAAATGGACACCGTTTATATTATGTTTATGTAGGAAGGAGAAGACATAAGTGACTAGATATTAGATCCTAAAAAAAATTTTGGTTTAAAAAAGTAGTGAAGACCATCGTACAAAGTTTCCTTTTTTTTGTATAGTAAATCAATATCTTGGTCATTACAACATAAACAATGGTACAATAAATGATACGATGGGAAAATAAATGATACGATCTGGTAAAGACGAGGACGTGTAAATACTTGATGTGTTGTAATACCAAAAAAACCTAACATGCAAGTGTAATGCAATCTCAAATCGAGCTCTTTACTCATTAGTACAAAGACCAGCATGTAAGTAACAAGTTTTTATCTTTTAAACCAATTAATTCCATCACTAAAGACCATTAAACTGATCGAGATCAATATCAATTTGTAGTCATTATCAAACAGTGATATCTATGCTAATGTTGACATTCGAATCAGAAACTGATATTGACGTAATGTTCTACAAAATGTTTACAAGATGACGTGATCGCAACTTAAAACAGTTAACAAATTCAAAATATTTCTTTGTAGGTGACTTGAAGTCCATGACAGATGAATTAATAAAGGAATTTGCAAGTTTACTTGTTTGTATCTAATTGCTTTTTGATTAGAGCCTTTCAAAAACTGCTAAGCTTGTTTGAAGTGTGGCAAATTACGATGAAATTATTCAAGCTAATGTTTTAAATGCCTATTGCCCGTGTAGAACTAGATGCAATTAGAGAGAAAAACTTGGTCCTAAGAGCTCAAGTAAATGCAGAATGAGGATGGAAAGTGTTTCCTGGAAATCTGTGAGAGATCCAGCATAGGTAATTAGCTCAAAGAATTTAAGAGGTTACATTCTCGAAAGTTTTGTAAAAAGTTCATTTGCAGTCATTTTGCACAAGAGCCCTTTTTACGGAAAATGATGTTTTTTTTTTTAATTTAGAAACTACAAATAGAGAAACAGGAAATAAAACATGCATTGGTACAAATAAGGCGGTCTTGATTGTGAATAATAAACTAATTAGATATAAGACTAGACACGTTTCCAAGTTTTATGCACTTTTATAATAAAAAACAAACAGCTTTAGATCAAAGGTCAAGATTGACCGATAGACCGTTCATAATGCGAATGAATCCACTACTATTCCAGTCTCCAAAGAACACAAAGCATTTAAAACATTAGTTGGGGCATCAGATTTCATTGTTATTAGCAGACAATACTGAAAGGAAACATCAGCTAAATACCTAATTCAAATACAGTATCATGCCATTATTTCCATACAATGGAGAATTTCTCCTAAATGTGCGAAACGAACTAGGGAATACTACTTTGTTTGGGATGAACTTTCATACGATTGTTACCAGGTTTACTTTCTATTTCTAATATAAGTTGAAATTGCTTATCTATGCTATTGATAATCAATATCCGTTATAATACATCATGGAGACGCAACGGGCGAACTCCTCGTCACGCTGTACAGAGTTTCGGTACTATTATTGAAACGTGGATGTTCTGATGTTTCAGAATATCTCTGACTCGTGGGAATATAGTCGTGAGCTTATACATCATTGCTTATTTCGGTCTACAATCTTTGTGCAAATAATCAAATTCCAGTTTGTGTTATGTGTCAATCTTCTAATGTCGTTTGAACAACATAAATTATTAAGGACACCACTTAAATATTAGTAAACAGTAATAAAAATAATCATCTACCTACGCAGAAATGATACATAATAGCATGCGATTAAGACATTATTGCAAAAATCAAGGATATACCAAACAGTGATTTTGGTTGCGAAACTAATTCTACATACATAATAACAGTTGTCGACATTGGGATAGGCAGAGACGACAGAACTGCACCTGCAATGTTCTTGACACACCTCGTTCGCGTTTTGCACATTCATAAGGCATACGCGGTTATTTCGGGCATATTACGTCTTCAAGGCAGTCTATTGTCAATATTGGTGCCGTGTTTCACCCGAAGAGATTAAAGAAAATATTTACATGACGTAAAAGAATGTCTAATACCAACAACCTAAAGTACCTAATCCAGATAAGCTAGGTAAACAGCCTGACATGTTAAAACTAGAGGTAAAATATACTGACACGGGCTCGTAATAGTTGTATCAATCAAGCCAACAATTATAGTGATGCAAACGCCAGGTGGCCAGTTTATATAATCACATTGTTCCATTAATATTAATAGGTACCAAGACACAGTTTTATGTGGACACTGACATGATTTTGATCTGATAAAGATAATTGTTGATAAGAGTTAAGTACCATAAAAATACCATGGTTCCATTGTCGCTGAAGATAAAATCGGATGTTCCCACAGTTTATGTGGACGCTCAAAAGAAACTAGGTAAATATAATGTTACTTTGTTTATTACAAAGTATTATAATACTACATCTCACGTAGCAGTGAAAATAATTGTGGTAGTTTCTTGTACCACGTTTTTGAATCTTTAGCATCAATAATAAATGTAGATTTTACGCTTTTTGAAAAATGTACGTGGGTTATATTTATAACAAACCGATTAATTGAATTAAGAACACCAATTTTACACTAAAAAAATTGACCATGTTCAAGCCAGCGGATTTCAATTTGAATATACCAGAAACATGATAAAACCATTGTATCAAAAACTAAAGTATTCAAAAGTAAAGTCGGGATAATTCATGAGGCATTCAATTCCCAATATGGTTCTTTGAAAGTGATCCCGAAAATGCGGCCTGCTCTGCTGTACGCCAAAAACGGCAACAAACTTATTCGATCCAGTTTCTAAGCATGTAGTTAATGTAATGTTGTTGCTTGTTTGCAATTTTAAAATAACTTCCATTGAATTTCTGAGATTAGAAATGTAAAAGGATTCATGTCTTTGTGAGTTTTAAAAGGTGGTAATTCGGCATTTCAATTTTGATTTTGATGTTTAATTCTAGAAAATCTTTGTAACTAGTTAATTTTTTTAATGTCGTAGTTAAATTCATAGTTAACATTAAAATTTGAAATGACTCTTCAATCTTTTCATGTTTAAAGTCTTGTTTTTTTTCATAATTCAAATTTCTTCTTTCGCGATCACTTCCCGCTCCATCAACTGACCCTATAAAATGTAATTTAACGAAGTTAGTAATTTAAACTGTCACTTATCTATGCAATCTTACCGACTTCATTCCCACGATCGGTGTTATCGGAGGCATCTCGTTCAGTTTGATCTAATTAACTTGCTTACAAATTAAATCTAGCCTGTGACTTAACGGTTCCTATAAAAGCTTCTGTATTTGCCGTTTCACCAGCAAAAATTGTTTTAGTATCTACCATGGTGTTTTTAGGGTTCCCAAAGGGTGAAAACGGGACCCTATTACTAAGCCTACGTTGTCCGTCCATCCTACCTAGTTAGGGCTGTAACTTTTGAACCATAATAGCTAAACAGTTGTAATTCATTAATAATATTCCAGTGTCCCTATTATTCCTGTAATCTATATAATGGTGATATAACAACAGAAACTCCAGAACATCACTAAATCGGCACGAATTTGAACGAAAACTAGAAAAAACACGCTCATTACGCAAGACAGGTAGCCATTTTGTGAATTTGTCAATTTGACATTGACATAGACAATAAAATCTTTTTGTTCATAGTTCTACGTCAATATTTACTATATGGCAGCACTTTCTAAGCAAACTGCATCGGAGAAACCCCCAGTACCCTGCTTAACATGAAGAAGTGTTGCTCAATGATTGCTGCATTGATCTCAGATGTTTAGTTCCAATTACTTGACACACGTCACTGCGTCATATAAGTTGTGGATAAACTAGGGCAGTATTACAAGCAAATTGATATACAGATCAAACCTAAGGAAGTGTCTTCACGAGCCGTTTATAACGTTTATTCGATAAAAATAAGAATACTATTTATTAATCCATAAAAGTCATTGTACAGACGAATTGCTATTGACAAAATATTGATGCATTTCAAATGTGCAGGGTATTAGGGTAGACAGTAACATTACTTTAATGGGTGATTGTTCTCACAATACTGAACAACTTTCAAAAAGGAACAAAGGAAAATTCGAAAAAAATAGGCAACTTTTCATAAAAAATTTTTTTTGCTAATTTCCTGTAGGTTTTTTAGGGAAGGTTGTTCAATTTCATGTGAATCGCCCCTTGAAGTAATGCAACTGTTAACCCTAACACCCTGTATATGCACATTTATAGATCCAGCTAATGGTTATAAGGGTATTCAGCATAAATATGCCTTAGTAATAAAGCATGAGAATTTAACTAGGTGGAATAGTTAGTCGGTTAACATTTAGACATTATTGTACTGTTAATCAAATAACCACTGAGTTATGCTTTGATAACGTTCATAAACTAACATTTGTTGTCTCATGAAATGGAAAAATTTCATGTAGTACAAAAATTGCGACATTCCGATTTTTTATGCTCAAGAAATAGTGCTTCCGGGGAAAAGAAAAAGCCTCATAATTTAGATCTGAATTTGATTAATGTTTCTGGTAGAATTGGTTAGTCACAATAGGTAAAACAAACGATTCATAACGATTAAAAAAGTTACAGTCATAAAGAACTGTAAAATAAGTTTTAATTTAATCTTAACTATGTTCTTTGGGCATATAAGAATCAAGCAAGAATCACAATCTTTAAAGGTTAATTGCAAGTTAATGCAAAAATCATGTTGGTTGTTCCCTTCGATATAATGCAACTTGCGAACTATATGGTATACTCGCTTCCAGAACATTGAACTCTAAGCGTGTACTTATAGGATCGAAAATGGTAGCAATGAAAACTGACTGTAATAAAAGAGGCACTGCAGTTGATAAAGTCAGAATTTCCCTTATTGATAAACGATCAAAAACAAACATCGATATGGACAAGTATAGACATGACCCAAATAGGACCAATAAGAGATAAGCAAGGGAATAAAACATCAAAGCATAGATAAGAAGCCAACGATGGATGTTATGGAGAACAGAATCGATTTGTAATTGATTTAAAAACTTAGGTATAAATGATGTAATCTGTCTTTTTCTCATAGATCTTTCGTGTTAATCGTAATAGAAGAGGTTCGTGTTAATTATAATGGATGAAATATATATCAAGAAACTACGAAAAGGTAAAATAATTTCTGATCTGAGATTGTCCCCTAACTGAATACTGACAACTCTCAAACGACGAATGATCTGGAGTGTGATTTTTGAAAGTCACACGTTCAAATCGGCAGATGAGAAATCTAGAGTGAAACGGAGAAATTAACGTGAAAAAGGTAGTTAGCAAAACCTGTAAAATATATTTTCCTCTATTGCCCCTATCTAGATAGGGTCCTTCTTAATGGGCTGACGATTTTTAAGAGTATGATCCTCTTAATAATACCGCCAACATTAAGTTGGACCCTGTATGTTTAAAAATTAATACTCTTCCACTAACTGACAGCGGTCCTGTTTGTGTATGAAGAATTAAAGAGTGTATTAAAAAATGTAAAACGAATTAAACGGTATATTAAAAAATAACAAAATGTAAAAATAAAGAAAAAAATAAGAATAACAGAAAGCTATTGGGAACACCGTGTTGAAATACACTAAGTATACAATTAGCTACAATATCTTTCATTGTCTGTATGTACTTGAATTTCCGCAACGAAACATCTGTTTCAATATCCCAAGTCATACAACTTTTAAATACACTTCAAATATTTATATAAAAACAGAAAACCCGACTGCATAAAAACCTATTAACTAAAAGAGAAAAACAAGCTCTATAATCTCTAATCAGCTATAACAGCTTTATTTGAGCTAATAGTATTTTAATGTTATTATGTAGGTATCGCAAACAAAAATTATAGAGCTTGTTTTTTTCTTTTCAGTTAATAGATTTTATGCATTCGGGTTTTTTGTTTATCTTAATAATTTAGTTTATTTCATACTTTTTAGTCTTGTGTCGAAACGGTTACATAAAAGTACTATAATATATTTGGAATCGTCTAGGATTACTAGATTTCATTTGATACACATATTGTAATTTTTAACAACAAAAAAATATTTATTCCCCCTCTCTTTTTCATTTCGCAGACGCCATATTAAAATAATATAGCCTATGTCACTGTCAACATTTTTACAAATCTAATGACACCTCATACGTTAAAATCCATCAAGCCGTTTAGGCTGTAGGCCTTGCCAAAGAAATAGACATACAAACATACGCTCGAAAAACATAACCCTCCTTCTGGCTCAGTCGGGTAAAAAGAGAGATAAACTTAAAGTCTTCAAATTAACATTATTAAATACCCTTTAATGGTTCATAACAAGGCATACGTTTCTAACAAGCATTAACTTTACGCAATAAGTCAGTGAAAGCAAAGCGAAATTGAAGGGTTTGCGAAGTTTAATACTTTATTACTGGATTTCTCTAAAGGTCTTGGAAAATAATTTATTTTGATATGGAGTTAGAGGTCTTACACATGAATGGATCGCTGTAATCTAGAATATATTTAACTTTGACATGTACACTGACGATGGTATTTGTAGTGCAAGATTAATACAGGAGGCTAAGAATGAGCAGTTGTTCAAAAGTGCGTTTTCTTTCATTTATAAATTAATGGTGTTTTGTATACAGGGTCCTTCTTAAAATGCTAACACTTTTTTAAGGGGATGATCAGATCGTCAAACTGAACAACTTTCTATATGGCACCAACATCGAAATCGCGAAAACAAAATCACTTGTTCCATTCAAAACTACAAACCTACTCGAGCCAAATGTATGGGACAGCTGTTTTTTTTTCGCGATGTCGATGTTGGTCCCATAGAGAAAGTTGTTCGGTTTGATGGTCTGATCATCCCCTTAAAAAAGAGTCAGCATATTAAGAAGGACCCTGTATGTTTAGCATTTCTGACAATGTTTATGGGAGTATCTATCCCAATCTCAAGGATTGTTTTTCGAACAAAAACACATTTGAGAAAAGAGATGGCGGAGCCTCGTGCCAAGGTCAAACGTGAACCTCGCGAATGACACAACCGTGGCCAAACTTGCAACGCGGTCAAAAAAAGTAAGTATATTATAGAAGTCTCAAATTTTCTGTGTCATTCCTCTACCGCCGGCGATCCTTGCCCAAAGGCCTAAAGAAACAATTGATTTCCATCTGGACCAGCGGCTGTAGCATGGCAGCGTGCTTTCTCTGTCGCGTGGTTCTGTCATATGCCATATTTCTATCGCATTGGCCGCGCGCGTCTGACGCACGCGTCAGTCGCTGGCATGGGAAGCGGCGCCATACGTTTTCATAGTAACTAGTATTGTCGCATCGGCCGTCGGCCGCGAGCCGCGCGCGTCAGTCGCATCGGCCGCTGGTATCGGAAGTGCACCTTGATTTAGCCATGATATAGTCGTATCACGCGCAACATGATACAGCTTCGGTCAAAAAAAGTGTAAGGAACTAAACAGTATCATAAATATGAAATTTGTGAAAACAAATCACATAAGAGTACCTATTTGTGAATTATTCAGTGACAGTTATATCATTGTTTGTTATCAGAATAAATATAAGGTTCTTGTACATTTGTATGTGTAAATAAAACTAATGTTGTTCCATTGTTGAAATAATCGATAGTCATGTCACAGAGTACATAAAGTCATATGCTGTGAATTTGATATATAGTCGTGGTAGTCCAATGGCGAGTAACCTTGCCTGCCGTGGCAGGCGATGGTTCGATCCCTGTCCAGGCCGACTCGTACCAATGAGTTGTTCGGAATTTATGTACGATTTGTAACACCACTGTCTTTTCGGTGAAGCAAAACATCGTGAGGAAACCTGCATGCTTCAATTTCGAGGCGTGTATTGGCCCTGTAGATTCTAAGTGGCGACGAGCTCAATCCCCGTCACACTGGACAGAGTTTCGGTGCTACTGGTGAAACGTGGATGTTCTGAGGATTCAGAATATCTCTGAATGACCCTCAGGGAATATAGTCGTGAGCACATGCATGCATGTCAAATTCGTTGATAAAAATCAGCGTTGATTTGAATTGAGGATTGATGATTTGATAGGAACCCCATAGTAATTTTCAAGTACACAGGAGCCCGATTGCGCTAAGATAAAACATCGAAGTTCTATTCTTATCCATTTTCAGTTCTAATCAAATTGCAATCCAATTACTATTCAACTGTGCCGAATTCAGTATCGCTAAACTCTATGTAACTGACAGTCCTTAACGTCTGAGCGATCTGTCAAAACGGCTCTAACGGCTGTCAAGAGTAGTACCGCGATTAACGCAAACCCAATTGTATCAAAAGTTATGGTTTATACGTAGTCCAATCACGGTTCAATATTTACCGCGATTTCTGCCCTGGTCCAAAAATTTCAAAATATCGTTGCGAATCGCAATATAATGTAAAATCACCTTTCTCCATAACTCGTTAACGGTGAATGCATTCAGACGACTACACGTCGCCGGCCAATTTATTACGCTACGTATCGCAATGTCCATCTACAGTCGGTATTGATACAAATGGACCTGCTGTTTGAACGTTCATATAATTGTGCTTAGTTAATACAATGAGATGGAATGTTGGATTGGACTGTTTTGATTTGTACGGTTAAGTGTTTGAGAGCCTATTATGGTTTGGTTAGCTTGGAGAGGCATTTTTGTACTATCATGGATTGAATTTAAAGTTTCGGAAGCAAACATGGATGTAGATGTCGCATGTCTGTCTTGTATTTCTTTGCTTTATCAGATAATACAACAGAATATCAAAGTGAATGTAAAACTACCTTAAGGAATAATCTAGAAAAGTCTCTTGAAAATTTAAAAAAATACTTTAATTTTGGCGCAGTCTAAGAAATGTAGAGTTTGTATCAGAAGATTCAAATCCAAAAATGTATAAATGAAAGCCAACAATTGCATCATATCATTCATAATTACGCTCTTTTAATCCTTGGACTCATGTCAAATTAAAATACAGCGACGATCGACAAGCCTACAATCCAGAACACAAATATAGCAGTAGTGATACTTCCCGTTCAAATGGGTCACATACAGACAGACAGATTTGAACTGAACAACTTTCTCTATGGCATCGACATCGAAATCGCGAAATAAAAATCAGCAGTTCCATACAAAACTGCAAACCAGCTGAAATTTTTTCACGATTTCAATCTTAGTCCCATAGAGAATGTTGTTCAGTTTGACGGTCTGAGCATCCCCTTAAAATAGTGTCAGCATATTAAGAAGGACCCTGTGTACAGTTATTCCGGAATGCAAAAATAGGGATATTTGACCAAGGAACAAATAATCAACGATATTATTATGTCATACAACGGAGAAGTATTAGGACTTCTCAAGGATTCTGAACTCAAGAGAAAATACAAGGAAAAACAAAAGATATAAGCTTCTGACACAACCACACGGCATGACGCTGCTGTTGCTGTAAGTTCAATATGCCGTCCTATCATCGTCCAATGATGATGTTTCATGAGGGAAAATGTGACTTCAGCGCCACAACGGCTATATCGGAACTACAGCTGTCATACTCGTAGGCCTGATAGAGACCACAAACTTCTATGCACGCGTTTCAGTGTGCTGTCTTCAAACACTGATAATTATCTCAATCACATGAACTGTGTCAGTACTGCTTCATTATTGTATGGGGCCTTCGAGGTCAACTCGTGAACGACAAGCCCAATAAACTTTGAAGAGCCTTGTTCGAACAGATTTATTAGCAACAATATCACATTTTAACTGCCAACACGCTTGAAATGAAATAATGGACGAAAGCACGCATTCGGAACGTTCTGCCTTAGGCTTTATAACTGTGAACCGAAACAATATTGAGCTCCAACAAAATATCTATGTTGTTGCTTGTAAACAAAGGTAAAACTGCGTTTAACATCATGTCTAGTAAGCAACTGAAATGGGTATGAGTATAGGTATCGCACGACTATATACTGAAACCTCAGAACATCCACGTTTCACCAGTAGTACCGAAACTCTGTCCAGTGTGACGAGAGTGACCCCGTCGCCACATAATGGACAGTGGGTACAATACATCCCTCGAAATTGAAGCATGCAGGTTTCCTCACGTTGTTTTCCTTCACCGAAAAGCCAGTGGTGCTACAAATCGTACATAAATTCCGAAAAACTCATTGGTACGAGTACGAGTCGGCCTGGACGGGGATCGAATCATCGCCTCCTGCACGGCAGGCAAGGTTACTCGCCACTGGACCACCACGGCTTTTATTGTAAAGGTGTTTTCATTATTTTAACAGTCATGGCCACCAATGAAAGTATTGTATAAATAGATTGGATTGGTTTGGATTGGTTGTTGGGAGATTGGCCGTCGACTGAGGGAGCGAAATTGTGACCCCCGTTCCGGGTCGTTTCAACGTGGCAACGCTGCTAGCATTATGGGCTCCTTTGCGCCAGGATCGACTAGGGGTGAATTATATGTATTTCATTGTTATGATGAAGCTTGTTGATAAATTATAGTACAAAAAAACAAGATGTTATTGAACACTTATGGCCTAGCTTGCATCGGAGCTGAGATATTTGACTCTAAAGGTTCATGAAAAAGTAACTAGTATTACATACTCAGCAAAATATACCGTAAAGAAATACAGATGATACAAAACAAGGCGGTCTTAGCACTAAAAAGAGATTTCTTCCATACTATCTTAGAAGTTAATAGCAACAGCTCAGATGTGGCATAACAATGAATGTGTTTTGTCCTCTAAAAACCTATGTAAGTTTTATTACTGGCCGCAAAACAAAAAAAAATGCATGCATGCATGCTTCTGCAATGTTTTGGCATATTTAAAATTGTCGCTTTTGAAACGGTCACACCACACACTTAAGGTGAGCTGAGATGGTCACTCCAGAGTCATAATTGAGTGTTGCATTTTCTTTACGGAGACACAGTTTGCCCGAAGGAAGGTTCCCTTTTTCGAAGACTCAGAATGACCACTTATGAAAATCTTAACAGAAAGTCTGTTGACCAATGTTAACAGTAAAACTAGGATTAACAATAAATGTCGCTGCGTAGGATTAACGGTCAAAACGAAGCATTAAGTACCATATAAGTAAAACTAATCACGACAAACGTGTGTCGTGATGTTCTTTCAAAATTACTTATAAAATTTACGATTATTACTTGTTAGTTGACAATTAATTCTGCATTCTTAAGTAATGTACCGATAAAGATGGGAGATTGATCATAACTTTTAATGTCTTTATTGAATACCTATCTTAGTACGAAAATGGAAAAAGGTACGTTTTGATGGTTTGGCCATATTAAAATTAATACCTGTGGTGAGTTTGGATGGAAGTGTAGGACAGACCTAGAGAAACGTTTATTATCAGGACCAAATTGGGAAAGACAAATGCCAGTTTAAGATTAAAAGTAACCAAAAACTGATGATAATCTAAATGTATGAACTTATCTACGTGTTGACCTATCTACGTAGCTCACTGGTACCTTAGGCAGAAGATCGACTATATCAAGGACGTAAGTGCAAGCATCAGCTCGGAGGAGCAGTACGTGTGAAGATATTATTGACATGCAAACGATTAAAAGGCTAGTAAAGGTGATTAAAAGGCTAGTAAAGGTAATTATAAGCCTAATTGCATGTATTGAAATATTCTGAGCTCGCGAGCACCTGTAACGAGTAGCCATAGCACTTGCCCTCCTTATACAACTTTCCCTAAGAAACTTATAGGAAATTAGAAAAAAAAAATGTCTGATGGCATGGAAAGTGCAACATTTTTTTTTCAAGAATTTCATACTCGTGTCTTAGGTAAAGTTGAATATCATGGGTACAATCACCCCTTAAAGTAATGCAAATGTTTACCCTAACACCCTGTAAAAGCTATCATCTTTGCTCCTTGCATCAGAACTACTGACAGGTCAGTGAACGATGAAGGGAACGTGGCCTACCGGTGTTTTATTCGGCTCTGCTGGAGAGGTTTTAGTGGACTGTAGTTTTTCTTCTGGTGGCAGGAGTGGTTCGATGTAAAGGAAAGTCTTGTTTGCGGCACTGGAGGTTTATTTTAGTGATTTTACACCAGAGTTACGCACACGCACAAGCACCGTACCAATATGGAAGGCGGAAACGGAAAAACAACTTTTTTAATTACTACTTTTTTTTATAATGTCTTTAACGGCTCTGGATACTAGTCCTTTTGAGCCATTCGTTATTTTTTTCTTTATATTCTTTATTTTGATAAAGGGATGATAGATGACGATGAATCTGTGGTCGATTTCGTAAGCTCGCGCGATGCCGCCAAAATGACCATGGACGAGTTAACTTGAACCAAAACTTATGTTCTGTTATCGTATTTATTTGAGATTCCTGTTACGTCGGTCGCTTTACGCAACTGTTTGGTACACAATCCGCACGAAATTATGTCACAAATATCACTAAAACCAATTTTTTACGAATTTCAAATAACACGAAACACAGCAAGAGCAATGGCGCCAAGCAAACTCTGTTGTGTCTAATTACTACATTTTGTGTTGGTGTTGCCAACAAAAGAAGCGGAGGAAGCAAGAAAACTAGGTACGTAAGTAGGACATCCATAGTCTCTGCCTTCGGAAAAACGCGTTATAATAGTTTGTGTGTAAGTGAACTTGTCTTGTTCTTTTTAAAGAGCCATAATCATTGTAGCAGTTTTCATAAGGAACTAAGACATCATTTACCGTATTTGAAAGCATACTATCATAGTAAAGCAATAAAATTATACCATTTTATTGCTCATCAACACAGTTCTCTAACTACAAAACCCATAAAAGTTTATGCACCAAGAGTATTATTAGTGCATTTCCTAGCGGTCTCTAAAAGCGCAAAGGTCGATGCAATAACGCATAAGTCTTCGTAATGAAGTGCAGTGCATTGAAACGCGGATCGACCTGTTTTTGAACAAAGTTGCTAGAGGTTTTGATTTATGCGGTAGGCTTTGATTGGGCCGATGTCAGTTGTTGGTCAGCTTTGAATATTATGCAAAACAATGGTGTTGGTATAGCGACCACCGTTTTCCAAGCTTGATAACTTTGAGGTGGCAATTTAATTCCACCTTTTCTAGAATTATTATTCTAGTGCTAAAATGTAGATGATGAGATTGATTGGTAATAGTTGTTTAAAGAAAAATAAATTGATAGAGGAGGTTAATTAAGTCAGTTTTGGTGGACAACAATGATATTTCGTTGTTTATACAACGTGTTAATGAATTAACGCAAAACTAGAAAAGAGTTTGTTTAGAATCGAGAGCAGAATCGAATTATCATGGTTTCAACATAAGTAATTTTTTTCAAAATAATTAAGTATTTTGTTTTTTTTTTGTAAAATTAAAAATTTACTGAACTCGATCTCAACGCACCTTGCGGTGCGCACGGGCACACTCACCCTACTTGATACCAAAACAAGATTCTTGAAATGTATCCATGAGCATGTTAGCGCTTTCATTCATTGCTGATATGATAATCTTAAAATGCGAATAACTTTTAATTTTAAGTATCAAAATAATTAAATTATTGTTTCAATCTAATTATTTTGTTGTAAATCAGTTGGGGTGTATGAGGTTTTGCGCTTATTCATTAACACGTTGTATAATTAGTTTTTTTTTATTTTCCAGAATATTGACTATTTTTCTAATCTTGCTAAGTTTTTAAAACCCTGGTCAGATTTGTGGTAAGGAGTAATTTATTATGGAAAATTAGATTCGGCGTACTATATAATGATAAAATCTATTATATTATGCAGCTTTCGAAGATAAGGGTGATACTCCCACGCACTATTAGTCGCGTCCGAAAATGGCGTTCACTTAATCACATTGCACATGGAATCATACCTTTTATAGGTATTCATTTAAACACTTTAACATTGAGTACTAGTCATTTAAGCTAATTGATAAATTGTCATGTCATACGCCCGTTTAAGTCCATATTTCAAACCGTGTTAACTTCACTTACATTATTCCCAAAGTGTAATGTCAAAAGTTTTACATAATAAATAATTACACCATCGTTTGTCAGTTATGGAAACCAATAGTTATATTTAACACTTTGTCTTAAGGTCGAAAATTGAGTATTTATTGTGGTACCTCGACTTATTGGTTCTTTTACCCTTTTCGGTCATTTGCTAACTTGTATGACCTTTATCGATTCAATTATTTTTTTAATCAGAGCGGTATTTCCACAAAGGGAGTTGGTGTAATTAGTTCTTTTTTTTTAGATATTTCATTGACACACTTGCGAAAATCGATCACGTTGACATTTCGACGATCTTAAGCGATGCGTCTGATTAATCGATACTTTTATCGTACCGACTTTAGTCAGAATGACAGAGATGAAAGTTGCCTTTACCTTTCCGGATGCGGATGTGTCAGTCATCATTAAAGTTTATGAAATAGGTAAGATTTGATTAAGAAATGAACTAAGATAAAGATCAACGTCTAATATACCTGAACTACCGACTCTTTTCCTCGAGGAGATATCATTTTCCAATGCTCCATCACTCGAGAACTCTTCGGCCCCATCGGTTCTACAAACAATGTGCCCCGCCCATTGCCACTTTAGTGAAGCAATTCATTAGGCTATGTCGGCTACTCTTGTTCTTCAGCGAATCTCTTTATTTCTGATTCGATTTTGCAGGGAATTTCCTAGCATATCCTTCTTCATTGCCCTTTGGGTGCCTTTCAGCCTCTTGATGAGGCTCTGAGTGAGCTACCACGTCTCAGTTTCGTATTGTTAAGTGATGATGATACAAAATAACGTTTAGTTAACAATCTATATTTAATTTCTAAGAAACCATCTCGGCTGGAAGCTAATAGAGTGATCAGAGTTAACAAAATTGACGTCCAATATTAATGGCCTCTTTAAACGCGATGCAATCTATAGGTAATCAATAGATAATTGTCTTGGTAATAAATCTATGGGCTAGTCGAATATCTTGAGTAAAATTATTGTATCGGAGAAATTATGACCAAATCCATAGGAGGATGTTGTTGGTAAATAATTCTCAAAAAGTATTTTATTAAACGTTAAAGGAGCCGCTCTTGAATGTTTAAAACTACCTACCCAGTAAGAAAGTTTGAGATTATAATTATAACGTAACGAAAGCCGTTGATCATGCGTGCATTAATAAGATCCTAGATGGAGATCTTTAATTTCTAACTCAAAGGGATTATAAATTACAAATTAAAAAAAACCTCTACGCCAAAAAAAATTATTTGAAAAGTAAAAAATAATTCGGTTACCTATTTGGGGATGTATGCAAATGTATGTTTTTGAGATATTTTAGGTCAATTAATGTGTCGGAGACCGCAAGTGATTGTAAAAAAATCAATGGTCATTTCATAGCGGTCCCCTACGCATTAATTGACCTAAAATATCTTAAAGAGAGATAAGAAGTAAAACAAACATTAGTTGGCGTTGGGGGTTTTTTTAATTTGTAATTTAATGCTATTTCATAATTTTTAAAGTTACATGAAAACTGCTCAATGTATTTTAACCAAATATAGCCAAGAACCACCGCAAGGAAACTTGCTTTCACGTAAAAAACGCATCAAAATCGAGAGCTACGATGCCACAGACAGACAGACAGACACACAGACATTGGCGTCAAACTTATAGCACCCCTCTTTTTTTGGGTGTTAAAAATGAAATGAAATAGCCAGAAGTTTCTAATATCGTAAAAATCTTAAATATCATCAGACTATAATTACTTCCCGATATAAAGCACATGATTCAAGGATATGGGTAAGAGGGAACAGGACAGACTACACCATATGGACCCCAGGATATGTGGATCCAAATGTTTAATTTGCAGTCAATCAAAGTAATTTCTAGTCGCCTTAACAATTTACCTGTAGATTGTTTTGAGAATTCGAAATATTAATGAATATTAAAGAATAATATTTGATGTTTTTTTTCCTTGTAATACAGGTCCTTCGTAATGTGCTGACAGTTTTATAAAAGGATGACCAGACCATCAAACTGAACAACTTTCTCTATGGGACCAACATCGAAATGCGAAAAAAAATCTGCTGTCCCATACATTTGACTCGAGTAGGTTTGCAGTTTTGTATTAGCAGCGGTTTTTTTTCGCGATTTCGATGCTGGTCCCATAGAGAAAGTTGTTCAGTTTGACGGTCTGATCATCCCCTTAAAAAAGTGTCAGCATTTTAATTAACAATATAAGTTGTATTTAGTGCCTAATGAGCAGTTTTTTTTCAAAATCTTCCCAGGAAATAACATATTATAAAACCTCTAAACCACTTACTACCCACACATTTCCTCTAATACCTACGACCATTGCAGTAAAATGCATTTACAACAATCGTAAAATTATAATCCAATGGTTTATCAAGTGATAATAACGTTTCCTTGTTCAATCTATACTAGTTCCCGCAATTTAAGGGATTTTAACACCTGATACGTGGACTTAAAGAGTTGTCAGAACGTTTTATATGGGACAATAAGAAGCGTAGCATTCCCATTTCAATTAGCGGCTTGGAACACAAAGCTTCGACAGATGCCTCAATTTTTTTTTGTGGTGTATTATTTCTATCGGTCTATTTTTTATGGCCTCAACAGGTATGATCGACATAATGACGAGAAGAGCCACTAGAAATGCATGATTTTTGAACTTAGTTGAGTAAGGAATAAATCTAATATGATATCGTTTTTAAACTGTCTCTGAAAATGTGTATGTTTAATTTTTAAACCTTTCTGATGCGTATCTGAAGTCTACCAATCCGCATTATGCCCATACACACCCTTCTTGAAGAAGTCCTGTCCCCTGTGTAGTGGGAAGTCAAAACACCCTAGTAATACTTAAGGGGGCGCTTCAGACCATCAAACTGAACAACTTTCACTATGGAGCCAATATCGAGAAAAAATTTAAAAAAATCAGCGGTCCCATCGGTTGAGACGGTACTGCAGTTTTGTATGAAAGAGCAGATTTTTTTTTCGCGATTTCGAGTTTTCACATCTCCATAATGAAAGATGTTAAGTTTGATGGTCTGAAGCGCCCCCTTAAGTATTACCAGTATGTTTTGTTACACCTCGTATGAGCTGATGATGATAATGAAGTTAAGAAATGAAGATGTGTATTGTAATATCCAGCTACTGTCAGAATCTGTATAAAAATGTATTCAGAAAATGATATAGTTACAAACATATCAGGAATATTTTTGAGGAACATGATTTTCTTGGTCTCACAAGAATATAGTCGTGAGCATATTATGTTTATGATTTCTACAGAAACGTAGAATTCAAAAGGTAAGCAAATCTTAACTACAAAATCCTGTTTCGGTACTTAAGTCTATCCCTGTCTTCCCATAATTCATATTAAAGTCGTCGCGCTTCTCCACAGGGTTCAATCTTTCATCCCATTCATACATAACCAAAGAGAAAGAGACGGAAGAAAAATTACATACTCCCACGGGTTTTTGGAACCTCCTGCTGAGTATAGATGATCTTGTTTCAATTAACAATAACGTTGAAACGACAAACCGTTACTACTTTTGGACGTAACATAATTTTCGATTAACAAAATTATATTTTAGTCCAAATCGATTTACGAAACTGTTTAAACCTGCTCTAAATGTGAAATGAAAAGTACAAAAGTGAAATTTCGATTACGAGTAAAAAATTCGATTATGCATTGATTTTTATTAATATTGGCAAAAACGAAATGGCAAAAGCATGGATTCGGTGATCGAATTTATAGTTTGAGAGTTGTGTAAGACGAACGATAATTTCTTTCTTTTTACGACACCGCCTGAAGGCATACACACCTCGTTGTAATTAATCACAATCATATTTTTCGCAATGTTATCTGAGTCAATGAAAACGAAATTGTTTGTTAAAATTACATTAACTTAGTCCAAAAACGTAGTTACATCTTATATTCAATGCCTAGAACAAAGATAGAGAAACATTATAATGTTGACTTGCATATTTTTAGGGTTCCGCACCCAAAGGGTGACAACGGGACCCTATTCATAAACCTATGCTGCGCTGTCCGCCCGTCCGTCTATCCTAACTCTGAGGGCTAAACTAGGTATAATATCTAAATGATGGACATTTTCAGAGAATATACAGGGTCCTTCTTAATATGCTGACACTTTTTTAAGGGGATGATCAGACCGTCAAACTGAACATCTTTCTCTATGGGACCAACATCTAAATCGCGAAAAAAATATCAGCTGTCCCATACATTTGCCTCGAGTAGGTTTGCAGTTTTGTATAGAACAGCTGATTTTTATTTCGCGATTTCGGTGTTAGTGTCATAGAGAAAGTTGCTCAGTTTGATGGTCTGATCATCCCCTTAAAAAGTGTCAGCATATTAAGAAGGACCCTGCATGTTATTGTGGCGCATTTTTTAACAAACAATAAGGTTTGGGATGAATCGTGTTTTTTTCAACGTTTTTTGGTTTTTGCTCTTTCGTAAAATCGGTAATACATACTCGAAGCATCAAACTTGGTGTGATTATAGTGCATATTCTAAGGTAAAACGATAAATAATGAAAATTGGTTAAGTGTATGGCGGGCTTGCATTAAGGATCCCGGAGAAAACTTTTTGGTAATGTTGTATAGTGGTAGGGGATCCGCCGTGCGCGAGTCCGACTCGCACTGTTTTTGGCCTGTTTTTTATATAATTAAATATTATTTACATAGGAAGACAAAATACCCATGAGAATATTTCAATTCTTCACCTACAACGATTTTGGACATGATTGTGGTGTTTATTCGCACACAAACTTTAGATTGCTTATTCGGAAACAGATTCCAAAATAAAAGTAAACCGTAAACTTGAATCAGAAGATATTTTACTATAGTATCTTTTAAACGTTTTTACCATTGCC
The DNA here is from genome assembly GCA_963924505.1 of Agonopterix alstromeriana. NCBI lineage: Eukaryota > Metazoa > Arthropoda > Insecta > Lepidoptera > Depressariidae > Agonopterix > Agonopterix alstromeriana. The sequence continues at coordinate 15,166,205 of OZ004672.1, read as the reverse complement.
CCCGTGCACCTGTTCATTCGGCATCAACCTTCAAAACACCCCTCCAGTCAACCGAAAAAATCTCCGGTTTCGTTATTTTTACCTTTTTGGGTTCCTTAGTCCCAAAATTCTAAACCGTAAACGCTGTAAAAGCTCGTCATTTATTCATGTCTTTGTTTATTCTCATATTTGTATCAATATACACAGGGTCCTTCACTTTTTAAGGGGATGACCAGACCTTCAAACTCAACAACAACAAAAAATCTGCTGTCCCATACATTTGACTCGAGTAAGTTTGCAGTTTTGTATAAAACAGCAGATTTTTTTTTCGCGATTACAATGTTGGTGCCATAGAGAAAGTTGTTCAGTTAGACGGTCTGATCATACGCTTAAAAAAGTGTCAGCATATTAAGAAGGACCCTGTATACACATACATACACAAACTCACAACTGTATTCCCTTTCGGGGTGGTCAGAAACATTGCTACAACTATCTACTGCAATACCGCTTTATCAATATATTACCTATGATTATGATGATGATATGAATGATGATATGTATGTATGTTCTTTCTTAAGATACTGAGGGTTTTTGAAGGGAATGATTAGACCATTAAACTGAACAACTTTTGAGAGGCTACAATCGAGATCAGGAGAAAATATCAATCATTGATGGTTTAATCATCTACGTCAGCATACTAAGAAATAACATCAATGGAAATACAATATAAAAGATACAAATACAAATATATTTATTAACTAAAAGAACTAGTCAATACACATGATACAATGGACCCCGCATGCGGCAAGCCAGAATCTCGGGAATCCTTTACGATTTATCAGGCAAAAATTACAAGTTTAGGACAGAGTGAGCGATGTTTAAATAATTACAGACTAGAAACTTTAATTTAATTACCCGCATTACCTACTGCTAAAATACAAATTAAAATGTTTATCAGTATTCTTATTCTTAGCAGTGATGACTTCATAGGTTGATAATGGGTGATATTTACACACATGCCATCCGTGCTGAAGAAAATTAGCTATGTCGTCAAGTGTTTCTAAACATTTTGAATTGTCATCATCTACGCCGATGCACGTCCACGGCTGGACATAAGCCTCTCCCAAGGATCGCCACAACGACCGGTCCTGCACTGCCCTCATCCTACGGGTTCCCGTCGCCTTCTTTTGGATTATCATTGTCAATGAGGCGTTTTCATTAAAAATTGTTCAAAGACACTGGAAGGATGACGTTATAATCGTGCTAATTCAGATCGAAAATCTTACGTGTTTTTTTCTTTGTGCAGTAAATGTTCGTTTATGTACAACAAACAAACATTTTCGGTGCTATTGCGTATTTATTGGTAGTGAAAAATTATCCACTGGCAACACCACCACTAAACGTCATTTGAATGATGCAAACTATAGACAAACAGTACTTTTTACTGTCAATGTGACAGGTTTTTCTGAACTTTTAATATTGCCATCTACTGACTTTTCGATTTGAGTCGCGCTGCAAGTCTGGCGGAGTACGGACGCGTGCGTATCGGCGCGTTGGGCTTGCACGTGGCTGAAACATTTTGTGAACTCTTTTGTGTTTTAACCTTAAAACAATCACTTGAGATTATAAACTACTTACATTGGCAAAACTGCCACTCTAGACTTAATTAATATAACTGATCATTTTCCTACGTATACTCTCCACATAACGAGACATTGGCTGAATTGTGATAACACATCGGATGCCAGTAAACAAAAATTGAAATGAATTGAATTTTCGATTTGCTAGTCTTGGAAAACGATGAAGATAAATAGTGTATAAAAAGTATTGCAACAGAACCCTTCATACGCAAGCATGACTGGCACTTAAAAAGTTTTTTTAACACCCAGTACAATGCACTGTAGCACTAATACCGAAAGTAAACTACGAAACGAGCACAGGTGGGTGTTATTATTCCTTTTTGGGATTCTTTTCCATCGATGGTTCGGATCGTAAATACATTTGTAGATACCACGAGTTGATGGTATGTTATCACCGCCATCGTGGGACTTAAAGGTAGCCGACTGTCTTTTTATGGTGGGTGTTGAAATTGTAACATAGTGTGTGTATTGTTTTGGTACTAAGATACTTCCGAGAGTAAAGGTTCGATTCATACGCGTTACCTACGCGTAAAGCGTACGGTAAGGAAAATGTATTAAGAGAAGTTTATTCCGAATGTGTAAATGCGCGCTGCATACAAACGAAGTCTGGTGATATTTTTAATACTAACCAATTAAACTCAATGAAATTTTGCAGAAACAAATCTAGGAACAAATATCTATGCTTGTATCGTGTCCGATTTTCGTTAAAATGTACAGTTTCATAGGATTAATTTAAGATTTGTATGGAAATCTTTGAGGCACTGTAACTTTCAAACTGTACATTTTAACGAAAATCTGACTCTATACAAGCATAGAAATTTGTTTTAAGATTGATTCTGTAAAATTTCATTGAGTTTAATTTGTTAGTATTGTAAATATCACCATAGTACGTTTGTATGGAGCGCGCTCCGAATTATATCCTCTTAAGGTTCGATTCATACGCGTAGGTATAAAGAAAATGTATTAAGAAATCGACGCAATGTGGTTCCGGCTTAGTATGGACCACCCCAATTGTGGGTGTCGTATGAGACGACTCAGGGATTAAATGTTTGTTATGCAGTGTGAATCTCGGCGAAAGGCATAAGTCACCTTACACCTCTTAAAACGTCATTCCATCGTAAAACTTAAATTGGTAAATGTGAACATTGCTACAACTACATTCTTAAACAAAAAGTCGGTAGTTGTAGCAATGTTTCTGGCCACCCGGAAAGGGATTACGGTTGTGAGTTTATGTATGTGTGTATTAAGAAAATTCATGCTTGTCGACCGATGCTGATCTATTTTATTTTAATCAAAATAACTTAAGTCTATACCTACCCCTATCAACAATAATGCAAAAATTATAAACTTACAAAGTGTAAAGGGGTGGTTAAGACCGTGAAACTGAACAACTTTCACTATGGAGACAAAGTTGAAAAAAAATATACAGGGTCCTTCTTAATATGCTGACAGTTTTTTAAGGGGATGACCAGACCATCAAACTGAACAACTTTCTCTATGAGACCAACAACGAAATCTCGAAAAAAATATCAGCTGTCCCATACATTTGGCTTTGGTTTGCAGTTTTGTATGAAAAAGCTGATTTTCTTTTTTCGTGATTTCCATGTTGGTGCCATAGAGACAGTTGTTCAGTTTGACGGTCTGATCATCCCCTTAAAAACTGTCAGCATATTAAGAAGGACCCTGTATAAAAACTGTCCCAAACATTTGAGTCGAGTAGGTAGGTATTGCAGTTTTGTTCAAAGTTCAAAAATATTTAAAGGGTGGTCAACTTTCCCTATGTAGCCACATAGGGAAAGTTGACCACCCTTTAAATATTACTATGGTATTTTGTTACACCTTGTAATGGATAAAAATCACAGATACATTAAACTCTTACCTTAACCATATTTCTTTGACAGGTTGATCAAAACTTTTAAGAGAACGAAGTCAAAGGCAAGCCCAGTATTAAAAGCAAAATAAAAAAGTAAAGTGTCGAACAATTAAAACTAAAACAAAAATAACACGAATAGCTTTAATGCCCCCCTAGACAAATTGACATTCTATTGCCGTCGACGATAGTAGAAACGGACAAAATGTATGGATTTGACATTGGCGATCGAAACATTTTGACGTTTGTTTTCGTCACCATACGTCAAGTCCATACATTTTTATGCTTTTACTGTTGTTAACGCTAATCGAAATTACTTTGTCTAGGGGCCCTGTTCCTCAACGGTTACGACGAAACGCACAACGTCATATAAAACCGTGTTTAGAAAAAACCAAACACGCCAAGTAAAAGCTGAGTCAATATTAAAGAAGCAAATTAGTATGTCTGTGCCTTCCAATGTTTTCTTTCCATTTGTTTAGGCTGCGATCTAATGCATTGTTTTACCATCTGCTGGAGTTTCTATTATGGGTAGAGTCCAGAAATTAACAGGAACTGGTTTTGTGGGACTAAATATGGCCACGTCCAGGTAGGGACCCTTACGTGCGTTATTCTCGACTGTTATGTGAATTCATGATGCAGGCATTAGCTAGTTTGCATAGTATCGTTAACAGTGACTTATACTTAACTTAATATAAAACATGTCTCACACAGGTATGGCTTTTAGGGTTCCGTAGTCAACGAGGAACCCTTTAACCCGTCTGTCAGTTTATCTGCGGCTTAGCTCAGAGACGCTTAGTACTAGAAAGTTGTAATTTGACATGGGAATACATATTAATCACGTCTATAACGTGGTAATATAAAATCTCGAAAAATAATTGTTTTAGGGTACCTCCCCTACATGAAAAGTGGGGATAACATTTTTTTTTCTCGTCTATCACATGGTGTGGAGTATCGTTGGATAGGTCTTTTAAAAATAAACCATTTTTCGATTTAGGGATCCGTTAGCGAAATATTAAGCTTTAAAGTGAACATTTTTGTTAGAGTCAAGTATCCCTCATGAAGAAGGGTCCTATATATTGTATGTTGTAGGTATTTATTGTATAATATATTTATTTATAGTTTGTTTCTATGCACTAAGTTTGCCTTGTAATTTTTAACTATCTCTATTACGGGTCTCTTCAGAGATAAGCTCGCCTTTTGTAAATGTTTTCTCAACTTTGTCTGTGTGTACAATAAAGTGTTATAATAATAATGATTATTTGCCATTTCATTACAATTTTAATGAACTCTATTATATTACAGCTAAATGTAACAGTTAAACGATCAAAGTTCATCGTTGAAGTTCACCGAATTAAGAACCCGTCTTAAATGCCAGCGTACCTCTTAACTGTAGTTTCACACTAAAGAGGATACTACATATATTACGTCATTCTGCCCTTCACCATAATTTGCAACATCCTTCCATTACAACCCATTCATTATTTCGCAGGTGTAAACAGAGCTATAAAAGAATACAATACTCCTTTTGTGGTTAATCAATGGCCCACACCGCAAGAAAACAGTGTCAGCAACTGAACAGATTAGGAAGGATTAGAGAGCTACAATACCAAACGGTACAGAACTTAGTCTAAAAAAAACCGGCCAAGTGCGAGACGGATTCGCGAACCGAGGGTTCCGTACCACCACTCAATAAATTTACCAAAAAAATGCGTTATCTCCGCGACCTTTATTCATTTGGCTGGTTTTTATTGTTTGTTATTTTACTTTAGAGATTGCACTACAGTGTGTTATGGTAAACAATTGCTTTACTTTAAGGGGTGATTGTACCCATGATAATGATCCACTTTCCCTAAGAAACGAATAGGAAATTCGACAAAAAAATCGACTTTTCATACAAACATTCGCGTCAGCTGATTGCATTTAGTATGGAAAGTCACAAAACATTTTTGCGAATTTCCTATAGGTTTCTAAGGGAAAGTTGTTCAGTATCATTGGAACAATCACCCGTTAAACTAACACCCTGTATACACCAACGCTAATGCTTGTATGTATTACCGTTTATAAAGTAGAGCAGAAACAAAAAAAAAAAAAATTTGCATGGGGTGCAAGAAACCCTTACTTTTTCATGTTATACACACATTCTGTTATAATTTAAACAGGCTAGCTATTGTGGTTCAAAATATACAGCCCTTTAAAGGTAGGACGCAAGCTTAGTAAAAGGATTATGATGGCACCTTGCGTACGGAACCTTAAAAAAAGAAAGAAACGAACGTGCGGTCATAGAAAAGGGAAAGATAAAGGTAATTAAAAGAAATCCTTTTAGGTGGGCGCCAAGCAAGCGTTAAATGGCAGGTAGGTAAATTAAAAAGGATAATTTTATCTTGTCAGTTGTAAAACTAGTAGGTGGTGAAAACTGGTTAACGCCCAAGAATATCCGATGAAGTTACTTTAAAAGGATAGCTTATGAATATGAGATATGTTCAGTTACAAAATTACAAATTCGAGTACTAAGTTATAAATATTATGCTATACAACGTGTTAATGAATTAACGCAAAACTAGAAAGTAGTTTGTTTAGAATCGAGAGCAGAATCGAATTATCATGGTTTCAACATAGGTATTTTTTTCAAAATATTATATATTTTGTTTTTAAAATTTAAAATTTACTGAACTCGATCTCACTCCACCGCTCGGGCACTCTCACCCCACTTACTACCAAAACAAGATTCTTAAAATGTATTCACGAGCACGTTAGCGCTTTCATTCATTGCTGAAATGATTACAAATAATTTTTGCCTGAAAACTTAAAATGTGAATAACTTTAAATTTTAACTATCAAAATAATGAAATTATTGTTTCAATCTAATTATCTTGTAATAAATCAGTTGGGGTGTATGAGGTTTTGCGCTTATTCATTAACACGTTGTATAGGGTCCTTCATGCTGACACTTTTTTAAAGGGATGATCAGATCTCTATGGCAACAACACCGAAGTCGTGAAAAAAAAATTTGCTGTCCTATACAAAACTGCAAACCTATTCGAGCCAAATGTATGGGACAGCAGATTTTTTTTTGCGATTTTGATGTTGGTCCCATAGAGAAAGTTGTTCAGTTTGACGGTATGATCATCGCCTTTAAAACGTTTCAGCATATTAAGTTGGACCCTTTATGTCTGTTTTTTGTCTTTGAAAGCATTTCTTTTAATAAACAATGCGGTTTTTCAGATTCCGTCTTTTCTGTTAGCTAAAAATTTTACGCCGACGAAGTCAAAAGCTAGTCTTAAATATTATTTATCTAATAGTGAAAGTGAAGCTAGGTAAATCTTTATAGTAAATGATGTGATAGTTAATGCAATATTTCTGATCACCCTGAAGGGAAATAATAGTCGTAATCGTAAGTTAATGTTTTGTATAGCAGCATTTCCTAGCAATACAAATTTAGGACTTTCCGTACTAAATGCAATGAGCTGGTCGAACGTTTGTAGGAAAAGTAAATTTTTTTGCGAATTTTCTTTTTGGTTTTTTGGGAAAAATTTTCAATATCATGATGCAACTGTCTAACACGTTGCATAAATCTTATGTAGCAATTTGTTTGTTCTTTTTCACATCATCATCATCACCACGTCAGAAGCCGTAAGGCGGTCTGAAAAACTCAGACACCAGCGCTTGCTGCCCATTCGATAAGAAGAAGACATCATCATCGTCTTGTTTAAGAGCCACGCTCTTGTCGGTGGAGTATACGCCAATCCTGTCTCTTTTCCGCTAGTGTCTTGAGTTCTTGATACGAGACAAAATCCACCATTTCTTTCACCTGGCTAGATATGTCTGTCCAGGTCTTCCTCTGCCTTTTTTCCCTTCCTGTATGGTTTTAAGGAAATTGTCGTTTCGTATTAAGTGTCCGATTATTTTTCCTCTCCGGTCTTTGATTGTTTTTAGAAAATTTATCTTTTCTTTAACCATTCTTAACACCTCTTCGTTTGTTAATCGTTCTGTCTAACTTATTATTATTACCCCTACATTCTCCCCAACACCACATCTCAAAAGCTTCCAGCCTGTCTCGATCTCGTTTATTCAATGTCCACTTCTCGCTACCGTACGTATAACTCTATTTAATCTTCATTTTTAAGATGTGAATTTGTAAAAAAATTACAGACACACACTTTTGGATTTACAATATGAGTTTGCATTCAGGAAAGAACAATACAAACTAGGAATAACAACATAACGACAATATCGTTATCCCCAAGTAAAATTTCTCTTTATTAACCTTAAATCCACTTTACAACATCAAGTAGCTTAATCTCAACCATTAGCCATATCATAGTAAACGTCTTTTTACTATGTTACTATCAATATGTCCTCTAAAGCCGTATTTGAAAGCAGTGAAAGCTAATTTGAGTCGTTTAACTGTGGATAATGGCCCAAGAGCTGCAATTTACCTATATTTTACCTGACATTGTCTGATGTTCAAATACGTTATTATTTTTATTGGTTGGGTAAGCTTGCGGTTTGCTTGAAACTTGAAAGCAATTTAAATGACGGTGGAGCTTTCATAGTTTTGAGATCCTTTGTTGTCATTTACAAGAAATTGAATAAACCAACGGTTTCAAGTGTCTTGAGCGTCAAAACAGATTCCTTTTAAGGTAATAGAGCCAACAAAAAATAATACCAGATTAAAACGGCATTGAAAAGACTTGAAGATGCAGAGTTGATTGATTCTAAAACGATTGAACCAGACATTATAATAAAGCTTAAAGTATTTGTAATATATCAAGTTAAACCGAGTATGGCATTGACAGCGCCTTATGATCGTCAGTAGCAATAAAAAAATACGATTTATTGTTATGAGCCTATTCAATTTAAAAATTTGAAGGTAAATTTTCAATTAGAGCCAAACCTACGTGGTTGAATGATTAAATTAATTGGTCATATTGACTATACAAAAAAAAAAGAAACAAGTCATCGGTTCAAACGAGTTCGGTTGACCTCGAGGGTTATCAGAACAGCGGGAGATTTATGCAAAAAAATAACATTAGCATATCAACACTTCCTACTTAAGCATAAAATGTAAATAAATGCTTACACGGAGAAGTGGTAGAAATGTCGTAAACATAACGAGATCGTTAAAACTAGAACTTTTATAGGAAAAAGTTTAAGGCCAATGTCAATTAGTTGATATTTAAACGTAAGCATAAGAGTTTGTTCATTTGCATAATGATGTAAATATATGCGAAGATGCTTAATTTAAATTTCTTAATTTCAATTTGTGATAAGCCAAGGTTGGGGTCACATTTTTCGATAAAACATATTTTCAAAAGGCCAACGTCGTAAATGAGATCAATTTCACCAATTTCTGGAAGCAAAAATTTTTAATATCGTTTGCGACAATTTTTACATGACAGTACCTACAAGCAGCTCTTTTATTGTGCTAAAATGACCTATTCAATAACTTTGACACTACGCTGGAGAACTTTTACTCGAATGCATTATACATAAAGTATTATTGGATAGATATATAATTTAAAGAGAATCAACGATAAGTGTAAGCATTTCTGAAAATATTTACTCCAGTATACAGAATGTTATTTAGATCCATTTACAGCTTGGGCAAAAATAGGAGAGAATGGTGACAACTGGAAACCTGGACTACCTTAACAATAACTCATTTTGAGGTTCTTGCAAATTAAGTTGGGCCCTCAATTTTTGTCAAATCTATGGCCAAGAATATCAAATACATAATAGTGTTTTCAATAATTATGATTTCACTTTCTTGAAGTGTAGGTGTCAACATGGCTCACTAAATCTGAGTCACTATTGCAGGATATGCTGTAACTCCATCATTCTGTGACTAATCCACCCCCACATCTTCATATTTGGTTACACTAATTTTCCATTTCACAATCAGATGAAATTCTTGCCCTGTGAGATTAATTTCTCCATTCAAAGTGGAATAACTTGTACTCCAAGTTATTTATATCTGCCCAAGCTCCGAGTTTTATCTTTGACATAAGACATAGTTTTCTTGATATACATATCATTGGAGCAATATATTAGCGCCTCATTATAATATCAGAAGCTATTAAAGAGTTTATGTTTACGTATCTGAGTACGTAATTAGTATCTATCCAAGCGATGAATGAAAAATTTATCATGTTGTTATAGAATGATCGATACGATATTGATTTATTATTAGAAAAGTTACCTTATTAGTTAGGTATTACATCAATGACATTCCTTGCCTTTGCTTCAATTTTCTGTAAAGTTGAAACAAAGCCTAAAGTCATAGCAGAAAGGGTTATTATTGTTTGTGAGTTCTCTACCATGCCAAGTTTTTCTTAAACTTACCTAGAAAGCTGAGATTAAGTTTCTCATCCACAGAATCGTTATCGTCAAAACATTCCAACTTTTTCGAATTCATCTTGACATCACTATGTGTACCAGTTTCAAACTTTTTTTGTTGAACACAGAAGGTCACAATCACTTGTCTCTACATGCACCGCTTGTAAAAACCAATTGAGCACACCACTCTATAAAACACTCTCAAAACAACAATGTCATTGAATCCAAACACTGGACAGTTAATATTCTTCTTCATAAAAGTCTCCGAATGTGTTTTTATTTATATTTGAATTTGAAAAAGGAACGTTAACCGTTAGCGTGCGCGCGTACGCACGACCGACGCGCAAGAGCTCTCCGACGCGAGTGACTGACGCTTGGTTGGTTCAGACACATGTGGCTAGATTCACAGCGGACAAACTGACCTGTATGCTGGCTGCTAATCTGATTATGCCGGTGCTAGGGTACCTGGTTCTGCTCTATTTTTCGGAGTAAATGAATTAAAAATGAAATCGTAGGGACTAAATAGCTCTACAAACTAATTGTTTGAGTTAAAAACATTGATTGATAATATGTGAACCTAGTAGAAAAAGTCTAAGGTACAGTCGCACAGATTTATTTTCTACTTCAAATTTAAAACTACTTTAAGTCAGAAGTGGGATCGCTTCAATTTCTTTGCAGTATATGTAAATAATTGTACACTTAATGACCTTTTAATTGTGTCTAAGCACTACATTTTTTCCAAGGTCGAGTGGGTTTTGGGAGTATCGTAATTCTTAATCTCAAGGATTGTTTTATGAACAAAAACAAATTTGTGCTGAAACAAAATTGCTGAGCCTCGTGGACTGCCAAAATGCTCACGATCTACACAACCGTCTGCAAACCCACTCACCATGCTACTCCCAAGACTTCTACAGGGTGAAATTAAAACCACTGGCATCCTTTTAAACTGGTAACTTTTAAAGTACGAGTGAAAAGGCTTCTTCTGGGTTAGCTCGCTACATCTTCGACCCCATCTTTGTCCTAAGGACTGGATTGAAATCAAGAGCAAACCCATTTTTAATAAAATAAAAAAATAAAACTTTTACTATATCATCCAATAAAAAAGGCAGGTGGTTTGATCTGCGACTTAAATAAACAAACATTGTTTTAAAATTTTAAAAACAAACAACTGCCGTGCCAATTTAAAACCGATCCATAGTCACAATGTGAAACACAAAAATTATTACTTGCGAAACGAAAGGGTCGAGTGATCCCCTCCGTTTAGATCTGCATTGTTCTCCGCGCATGCGTCAGAAGTACGCTAACAATACCATGGCCCTATGTCCCTATTTATTTTAAGTATAATGTACACTCGGCAGCACGTCAAGCTTACCATTAGTTCGAGTTTAACTCTTATGGCCCCGTGATGAGGGGACAATGTCACAGTGTTTTAAAGTTAAAATTGATGTCGACTGTACCTACCTGTAAGATCAAAGCGTTAATGCAAATATAATAAATCTGTGAGTATGGATGAAAGCTTATTAGTTAACTAGAAATAAGTTCTAATCAGTCAAAATAGGGGACTAAATAAAACAACTGGCCAAGAGTGAGGTGTGTACTCGTACATAAAGGGTTCCGAACCAAATGTTACCATAAGAAGAGATGAATACAGTGTTACGGTATTATTATGTTATATTTTTTGCGTCATACATATACATGATCCTTCTTAATATGCTGACACTTTTTTAAGGGGATGATCAGACCATCAAACTGAACAACTTTCTCTATGGGGTCAACATCGAAATCGGGAAAAAAATATCTGCTGTCCCATACATTTGGCTCGACTAGTTTTGCAGTTTTGTATGGAAGAGCTGAATTGCTAAGCTGACTTTTTAAGAAGGATCCTGTATATACTCACGATCATAATTTCCATCGGGGTGGACAGAAGCATTGCTGCAACAACCAGCTAACTTGCATGCAGTTGTAACAACTTATAGATTTGAAGGTTTCAAGATGAAATGACGTGGAAGGTAGAGATAGGTGGCTAACTTTTCGCCCACAAATATTCTGCATAAGAAACCCTTATCCAGTAGTCGCCTCGTACGACAACCACAGGAAGAAAAGGGGTTGCCATTTAAAAAACATTATCTCCGTTTTAATGTACACACGGCGACACATCAAGCTATACAAAACCAACATAAGCTGGTCGCGCGTAAGTCGAATAATGTATAACGTCGCTCGGCCAGCTTATGATGGTTTTGCATAGCTTGATGTGTCGCCGTGTTTACATGCCATTATTATCATATACATCGTGTTAATGAATTAACGCAAAACTAGAAAGTAGTTTGTTTAGAATCGAGAGCAGAACCGAATTATCATGTTTTCAACATAGGTAATTTTTTTCAAAATATTAAATAGTTTGTTCGTAAAATTTAAAATTTACAGAACTCGATCTCAACCCACCGCACGGGCACACTCACTCTACTTAATACCAAAACAAGATTATTAAAATGTTTCTACGAGCACGCTAGCGCTTTCATTCATTGCTGAAATGATAACAAATCATTTTTGCCTGAAAACTTAAAATGCAAATAACTTTAAATTTTAACTATCAAAATATTGAAATTATTGTTTCAATCTAATTATTTGTTATAAATCAGTTGGGGTGTATGAGGTTTTGCGCTTATTCATGAACACGTTGTATATATAGATAGCAAAACTGCCGCATTATAGTACCTACTGACAAAAGTGTGAATTATTTGACCTTAGCCTTGCGCTAACTAAAAAATATTATAATACGATGGTGATTAAGATGTAAGAAAATATATTTAAATGTCTCAATGTACTTAATTCCATTAGTACAAGTAATAAAACTTTAACTGCACTGTAATTAAAACAGTCAGATTTTATTTCAGGCTTTTATTCACAGGTAGGTACTAACTTTTAATTAAACGAACTGTTAACGGCTATATTTATTAATTGAAATATGAAATGAACAAAAAATATTGTTCCTATAGCGTCCTAGTTTCCACACTTTTACTTTTTTGTGCAATAAAAAAATTAAAATAACTCCTTAATTAATTGCTCTTTGAGTTATAAAACTTGTAAGAAGAGAGGTTATAAAACTTAAAAAATTTTATACGCGATCAACGGGCACTTCTTATCGACGAATAAAAAATGAATAAAAAAAAACCGGCCAAGTGTGAGTCGAACTCGTACACCGAGGCTTCCGACGATCAAAAATTTCAAAAAATGTAGGTACTCCGGGATCCTTAGCCTAAGCCCGACACACTTGGCTGGTTTTTGTTATTTGTTGTTTTACTCAAGAGTATGCTCTATATCTATAATCACACCGAGTTTGAAGATATACTTATGTTTTGCCGTTTTACGATCAAGCAAAAACAAAAAAAAACTTGAAAAAACAAAATTTCTTATATGAGATCCCTTAATTTTTTACTTTTTGTATTTTTTATTATTTGTTAGTAAATCCAAAATAATAACACATATTCAGTGAAAATTTCATCTCGCTACCTATTAAGGTTCAATAGATACCGTCCTTTAAATCTAAGACGGACGGACGGAGCGCGTAGGCTTATGAATAGGGTGCCGTTGGCACCCTTTGGGTACGGAACCCTAAAAACCTTTTTCAAACAGGATGGTTCCCACACGTTCTCGAATTTTTTGTGGGGAACGAAATGGACCAGGCCCTTCGTTTCGTGGGCCAATTGGATCGCAACCATATAATTTTGACAGTCATTAATCATCCGACAGTGATTCGAGAATGACAATTCAATGTTGGGACAGAGAAAGTACCAGCAATAATAAGTTAAAACCTTATTTATGGATATTCGAAGTTGCAAATTGATTTTTGATTTTATTGATAAAATGTATAGAGGTCAGTTACAACAGTAGTTTAACTTAAGCATAAGCATATGCTTACGACTATATTCCCCAAGGGGGTTGTCAGAGATATTCTGAAACCACAGAACATCCACGTTTCACCAGTAGTACTGAAACTCTGACGGGGGGTGAGCCCGTCGCCACTTATAATGGACAGTTGGTACAATACATGCCTCGAAATAGAAGCATGCAGGTTTCCTCACGATGTTTTCCTTCACCGAAAAGCCAGTGTTGTTACAAATCGTACATAAATTCCGAAAAACTCATTGGTTCGAGACGGCCTGGACGGGGATCGAACCATCGCCTCCTGCATGGCAGGCAAGGTTACTCGCCACTGGACCACCAAGGCTCCACTAATCTGAATTATAGGCTGAGATATACAGGGTATAAGTGACAGCCTAGTAAATACTGAAACGGTGAACTCAGACCATCAAACTGAACAAGTTTCACTATGGAGCCTACCTCAGGAAACGTGAAAAAAAATCAGCTGTCCCATACAAAACTGCTGTACCTGCCCGACTCAAATGTATGGAATAGCTGATTTTTTTCGCGTTACCTGACGTACCTAGTCTCCATATTGAAAGCTGTTCAGCTTAATGGTCTATATTCACCGTTTCAGTTTTACAGAGAGCTGTCCCTTACACCCTTTATTTGTCCAAATTTAGCTGTTTAAAATCAGATCTTACCTTAAAGAACTAAGCCGCCACTATGTCTGCGGCGATTCCAGAGGTAGGCTCTGTATAGTGAAAGTTTTTCAGTTTGATGGTTTGAGTTCACCGTTTCTGTTTGTGGACTGTTTTCTCCAGTCAAGCACAGAGTCCAATTTCTAAATCTCAAAAGTAATCTCTTAAGGAGATTAAGCAAAATCTGAAACAAATTCAAATCTGAGAAATCGCCGGCACGTCAAAGACAACATTGGCAAAAACAACACTCTCTGTCCTACTTCCACGTATATGTTTTATCAAAAGTATCAATGAGACAGAGATAATGGTACAACGTATTATCCTTAATCTGCCATTGATATTAAACTGTAATATAAAAAGTTAATACAATCACATATCATTATGTGTTAATACCATGTTTTACGGACCACACCAATACAGCACAATAATAATCAAGATTTTATTAATATTGACCTACATTTAGTTGACAAACGCAGTATTGTTCATAAATATTGATTTTTTTTTCATCAATACTCTATGGTACATTAATCAAAAGTTTAACACCATTATAATATAAAAATAAGGCTTGAAAACAAAACCTGTCAACTTTTAGGTCAACTTTTATAACCTTAAAATATTTATGTATGCGAATTTCATTTCAAGAGTTTTAACAGAACTAGATCGATGTTGAATTGATCATAAAAGTTTCGGTTTTAGGGTATCTTCACACTTACTTCTTTTTGTGTCTATTGGTGCTTTCAAGTAGCAATTTAAGGTAAAAATGTAGTATTTTGTGTTCAATGCGTAACTTGTTGATCATCGATTAATATTCATTCAATATGTCTTTTTGACTTGACAGCGGTATAGCCCAAATCCCAAATCATATAATTCCCTTCATTACCTACTCTAAAGTATCCAAAGATACCAACAAATTCCTTTAGACTGGGTTAACAGTTTCAGGCGATAAAGACGGTAACTTTAAAAACAAAGCAATACAATTTCAGGATTGTTGAGCCAAAAACATAGCGCTCGATAATCGGAATGATTGCATAAGTGCAGAAACAACAATATTATTGACTGTCACGATTTAAGTCCAAAGGATAACCGCATTTGTAGGTTATATTTTTGCAATTACCTATATCAGTAGTAAGTACCCGACGAGCGTTGAATGTTGTCTAAGGTGTCGACGATTAGAAATTCAAATTGCATTCGTAATCATGATTGTAATGATTAGCAACGTGCATGGTGGCGCGTGCGATTGCAACTCCGTCAGTTGCGAAATAGTATCGTATCTTGTGCGTAGACCCTTAGAGTTCACAATCGGGGGCTGTCATTATGGATCATTTGCATAATGACCCATTCTTTAACAGAAATTGGGCGTATTTTTTTGCGGTAATAAAATTTATGAGGGAAACCTGATCAAGTCGTAAAGGTAGACATGGTTTTTAAATGTAAGTAGGCGAGAATTATCGCGACATTAAAGTGTATGCTTAAAAATCTGTTCGATCTTCAATTGGCATTTTTATGAGACCGTTTATTGGCCTACGTTTGACATAACTTTGCTTCAAATTGCAAAATCAGCAAATACCAAACAGATGCTCTTAGAAATAGTTGCTCAATACCCTATACCAAAGTACCTCGAATAAATAGGAAAACTAATCCGTCAAATACCTATCAAAGTTTTGAAAAAAAAAAACCTTTATTATGAATGCAATACTCGGAAAAGACATGAATGCAATAAAATACTGTCCCTAATCTTAAGAGTCTAACTAGACAGAACATTTTATAAGTAGAATAATAAATTGCTTATACAGGGTCCTACTTAATATGCTGATAGTTTTTTAAGAGGATGATCAGACCACCAAACCGAACAACTTTCTCGATGTTACCAACATCAAAATCGCGAAAAAAAAATCTGCTGCTGCTGCTGCCATAATTATGTAACTGTGATCCTACTCGGCGAAAATGTATGGACAGCAGATAATTTTTTCTCGATTTCGACTTTGGTTCCATAGATAAAGTTGTTCAGATTCATGATCTGATCATCCCGTTAAAAAACTGTCAGCATATTAAGAAGGACCCTATATTTAAGAATTGTGGAAAAAAATCAAAAACATAAAAAACAGATTTATAATTGGATAGAAACACAAATTTATGTAAATGTAGCTTAGCAAAGATTGTATAAAGGAAACAGATGTCACCGATCTGACTCTAAGCCCAGCAGGTGACAAAAAACTAGCAAAGCATGACACCAATCACCTGCTTGCCAAATAAGAACAAAATTAAACATTCTTCGTTTTGAAAGAGCTAAGAAAACTTCTTAATTGATCATGACTATTGATAAAGTAGTTCTAAGTTTATAATGAAGCAACATCAGCCGTGGCCAAAATAGGTCAGAAATAGAGAATGGCCGTCTAGAGTAGGTACATTATCATTATCATCAATAAAGTATTATAATAGAAGATAATGAGGAAAATTAAAATATATAGTTCAAATTTATCGTAACTCAATATTTTCCCCAAAAATTCTGAAATTAATCCTAGCATATACGAGTAAACTATATATTTTAACGGAAATCTGACAAATGTTAAGCACAGATATTGGTTTTTAATTTGTGTCTAAACAATTTATAGACTTTTATTGGTTAGTATTGAAGATATAACTAGACTGCGTTTGTATGGAGCTCGCCAACGGTAATATACCCTTCACGATAGCATGCGATCAGCTTGCGATTAGCGATTAGCATGTTCGGGCTTCTATGTTGACGATGCGTGTTGCAGATTTCACTGTTTTGACGAAGCACGTTGCTGATTTCACTGTTTTGACGAAGCACGTTGCTGATTTATGTCCGTTTGTGTTTTATTGTTATGGACAAAGTTTGATCTTAATATTTTATGAATCAATTAATTAAGGATAAACTCTCTCACTCCGCTATCATTCTCAAGTCCCAAAATTAGACCCAAAGATAGCTTAGAATTTACCAAACAATGTTAAGGTCACAGTCACGGTCAAGCCTCATCTCCACTAAACATTCATCACGAACCAAATCTTTTTCATCTGAACCCCGAAGTATCCAGACGATCCTTTTTAAGGAGTCCTGTTTAAAATTCCGCTCCCGTAGCAGGCGAGGCGTGCTCCTAACATTTTTAGGCGTTCGGTCCATCGTGATCCTTTCCCATCGATTTTTTTTTGTCCAGAAAAAATATCTTTTGTCGTTTTTGTCAGATTTACGCGGTTCTGTAAGGAATAATGTAGTCTAAGTTTATTATGAAGTTTTATATACGTAGGTGTGGGTTTTTTAACCGTTTTATATGTTTTGTTTGCAAATTGATTTATTTGTTTAACAGATTCTTTTTTAGAGTAAGTAGACCATCGTTTTCTATTCAATGACTATTCATAACAAATCTGTTAGAAATGTTATCTATACCAAACGGTTCTAAACTATTAACTTTTCCTTATTTAATGTTGTCATTGATTTCTTTTTTATCTCCTATTAAATTAATTAAAACAACTAATTAATATTTAGTACCCCTTACTGTGTTAACTTGATAATCTATACCTACGATAGAAATTTCTACAACTTTTATGATACCATAATTTATGCCAGGTAAGTATTTTTGATCAGGTGTTTTAAGGAATATATTTTTAGTATCAAGATCACCTTCTGTGCGATTAATCGATCCGATTGTGACACCAGTGATACGTGACCTGACTTTATAATTCAACGTCGTCTATAAAAGGTAAATTTTTTCTTATAAAGAAATCTAGATCACACTCGTGCTCTGAATATGAATGTTTTTATGGTTATGAATGGGATCCTAGTACAGGATTTAAAAGAGATATACTTGTAAAACTTTAAGTATCGTGAAGTAAAAGAGGGAAAGTTACACAAAACGAAAGTACCTATTAAACAGTAAAATTATAACTTGTATTACAAAATCAATTATTGCTACATGATACTTTCCAATGATAAAACTGAAGAAGGTAATTAAAATCTAGTGCTTATTGCGGCTGTTTATTTTACACATTCGAGTAAAACCATTAATTTCAGTACATGCCATATCTTAGCATTAATCGAAAGTCGTAAAATTGAAGCATAAATATTGAACCAGAAAAGCGTGTATAAAAATTGACGTTATCAACTAATTATAAGAGGCGAAGTTTGACCTACAGATGTCCAGATTAAACCTAAATTTCTCGTAAGCTTCATAAAGGTTTATACAAAAAGGTTTAAAGAAAAGGCTCCGTCAGTGGTTCTGTCGAGCGAGCGTTGACTCTGTGACTCATCGACGGTGGACACAAAAAGTGGCCGAGCTATGGTTAAAATGCTGCTGAAATACTTTGCAGTTTTGTGAATGTACGTCTCTACAGGATCCAACTTAATATGCTGACAGTTTTTTTATACGGATGTTCAGACCATCAAACTGAACAACTTTCTCTATGGGTCCAACATCGAAATCGCTAAAAAAACAGCTGTCACATACATATGGCTCGAGTAGGTTTGCAGTTTTGTATACAGTAGCTGATTTTTATTTCGCGATTTCGACGTTGGTGCCATAGAGAATGTTGTCCAGTTTGATGGTCTGATCTTCCCCTTGAAAAAACTTCAGCATATTAAGAAGAACCCTATAGGTGTTATGATAAAATTATAAGAAACTTATTTTGGGATGGAAAGCTTTGAAATGAAACTGAAAGCTTTGAAATGAAGTTGTAAAGTATCACATTTTGAAGATACAACTACAACCAAAACTTTATGGTTAAGAATATATCAACTTTCAATGCTTATAAATTTCGAAATATGACGCTTTACAATGATTTGCCAACGAAAATGTGTTGTTTGTATTGACGTTAGCTATCGATTTCTGTAAGAATTATCTAGAGACATCATTTTACAAAATAGCAGACAAAAATCTTCGTACCCCTTTATGAATGATATAAGTTTTATCTTTTATGATGATCTGTATAAAATATAACAAGAATTTTAATTAAACCAACATCAAATTTTAAAATTTCCACATACGTTACAATCTTCTACAGCCAGTATCGTCCAATCATTTTCCCATTCTTCTCAACACGCCATTTTATGTGCCCAATTTTTCTCCGCTTCTAATAAGTAAATTGTTTGCTATAAACGGCGTAACCTGTTCTCATTGTTATTCCCAGGAGTGAAAATGCATGTAGGGACGCCTGAGGGCCTCAAAGTGCCTTGATTTGTGTGAATGAAGGCACTTGAGGTGTCATGTCCGTTTTTTGCGCGTTCAAGAACTTTTAAATAGTTTCAATTAATTGGATTTATTGAGTCGACTGACGAGTTTGGGAGGTAGACACCTGCTTCTAATTGATGCAGTGATGTATGTTTCTGTTTTATTTTTGTAGACAAGTAATGTTGTTTCTTTGATGCGGATTATGATAACGTGGTATTGGAATAATTGAATATGGATTAAGTTTTTCTACGATAACGCGACAGGTTCGTAAAGCCTGTATTAGAATAATTGTAGATGCGAGGCGAAAGAAGACTGACAAAGCTACATAGCTCGAATGAAGAAAAAATCGGTGTCTTGTTTTGAAAATAATAAGACTTGTCGTTTGAGAGCGCACTGGCGTTTCCTTCATTGTCTTGTGTGTGTCTTTTAAATATGATCATGAAGTTTTGAGATTCATTTGAAATTAATACCTTATACATACAGGGTGTTAGGGTAAACAGTCACATTACTTTAAGGAGTTATTGTACCCATGACACTGAACAACTTTCCCTTACAAATATAGAGGAAAGTCGCAAATTTTTTTTTCTACTTTTCATATAAACTTTCCATGAGCTGATTGTATTTAGTATGGAAAGTCCACATTTTTTTGCGAATATCCTATACGTTTCTTAGGGAAAGTTGTTCAGCATTATGGGTACAGTCACCCCTTAAAGTAATGCACTTGTGTACTCAGGCTAGCTGGATTTCATAGTCAAATATTCTGTATGAGAGCTACTGTTTATCCAGGCAAATATTACACCCGTAAATTGGTTTATTATTAAAAATCGTTTCCGTATTCCAGACTTTCAACACTTACAGAGTATTCATTTCGTGTTACTTTTATTTGGGTACTCTACACATCTTTGATATTATTTAGTATAGATTTTCCCGCGACTTCGTCTGCACCGGCTCCCGTTATCGTACGATCAGTAATTATTTTATTTATTTTAATTTTAATCATAAGCTATTTAAACACGGAAAGTCTCATTATAATTATTGGTCCAGTAGTTTTTGCGTGATGCTCGAACAAATACACTTTGCCAATATTAGTATTACCTTTATCACAAATAGTCGACGTTTTCTAAAACAAAATTACAGCAAATTCCTCACGCAATCATTCAAGACCATCTACTCAAAGTAAACCATCTTAATTTCACCTCCACCGTCCCATATTTATAAATATACCATAACGGTTTAGGGCGTTAACCAGTCGGCGGTAGGGTTGATAAATTCACTGATTTACTGCTAATCCTACCTACCTGTTGCCGTCTTCTTATCGTAATTCTCTGATCTTGTACTGCTTCAGACTTTAAACGGATTACCGACTGAGAAAATATATGGAGGTGCGGTAGAAAGTGTTAGCATCTAACAGATATGCCATCTTTATCGAGCCGGTACATCTATTTATTGAATTGGATTAATAAGCGGTGGTTGTTTTAATTTTTGCAATGATCGGCAGGTTGGAAAAAGTATCATAGTTTGTTGACAAAGAGTTTTAGTTACAGTTATTGAATGTATTATGTTTATCACTTAATAATGCCAAATTGAATTAAGATTTGGTATGGAAATAACATTAGGCACTGGCTTTATTAGACTGTAAGTACTATAAACTTTATTAAACAAACAATATAATTACACTGGTTGTAGTACTTATTTTAGCTTCTTTTGTATCAATGGAGAAGATAACATTTGAAGCATCTTTGGTAGTTGATTCAATTCTGATGGCTAGATATATTCATCAACAATGTATTTGCATAAATCACATAATTATTACAGTTCACAAATAAGAATGAAACGCAATACCAGTTCAAATAGGTCCTAGCTCAAAATTAATAGACCTTGTCCGAAAGCAGGGTGTTGATGTTCAGATGAAACGGTTTTAGATGTTGGTGGTGGTTCTGGTTGGCTACATGTTTAAAAAGAAGTAAAAAAAAATTATGTCCCGTAAGGTTGAGAGCAAGAAGGTGGCAAGGTATTGTCTAAACCTGGAGTACAGACTACCTTACAAGCGGTGAAACATGAAAATAATCTTTGGCGGTCGGTAATGTTCGTCCTTCTTTCGTAAATTTCCGTTGTCGTCGATTCCGGCGTCAACTGATCCGATGTGCAAGATATTTATTTTATTTTTTTAACAACTTTGTCCCTTTTTAATAGTAGTAATTTTTGTTTTCTGAGCATGAACGTCTTCAATTTTCAAAGAAATTCTTTGGATAGAAAGAGACAAATGTAAAGTTGGAAACAACGACAGCGGAAACGTACGAAAGAAGGAAACGTACGAACATTCCCGACCGCATTGGCCAATTTTCGTGTTTCCATGCTGTTAAGGCGGATTGGCATCCATTGGTTTATATCCATGGTTGAGAGACTTGTTTAAAGACATTAAGTGACTGCACGTGAATTGCTGGAAGCTATATCCTTAACGCATCATTAACCATTTATTTCAGAGTCTCAAATTACATTCATTTCCTGAATTTTTAAGTTTGTCTAAACATCTATAATTTAAAGCTGTAAAAGTCGAACGATGTTAATGTTATGTATGATGTTAACGTGTGTGAATACACGGACTTCATTCACAAACATAATTAATTTTGGAATTTCAGAAATCATTTGGAAACCATTAAACTGAACTGATCTATGGGAGCTACTCGTAACCATAGTATAAGTTGTTCAGATTAATGGTTTGAATCACCCAATGAGAACCATCCCTAAATATTGTTGAATTATTTCAATGACATCCTGTAAAAACAAACTTTTGACGCACGCAGTTACAGATACACTTTGTTCAGGGCTTGAAAGATTTTATGTTTTAGGGGTTTCAAGTAGAATTCAGTATAGGCCGTTCTTAAAAATGGCTCTACTGGTACTATTTTCATCAAAGTTTTTGATTTTTATTATTTTCATTTGTTAATACATCAAATTTTCATTTCACCTGTTTTAGTAAACTCCTAAAGCTTGAACCTAGCTATACTATAAATGTATAGGTACTTATTTTGTTGTATTTTAAGTGTTAATGAATTAACGCAAAACTAGGAAGTAGTTTGTTTAGAATCGAGAGCAGAATCAAATTATCATGTTTTCAACATAGGTCATTTTTTTCAAAATATTTAATTAATTTGTTTATAAAATTTAAAATTTACTGAACTCGATCTCAACCCACCGCATGGGCACACTCACCCTACTTACTACCAAAACTAGATTAAAATGTATCCATGAGCGCGTTAGCGTTTCATTCATTGCTGAAATGATAACAAATCCTTTTTGTCTGAAAACTTAAAATGTGAATAACTTTAAATTGTAACTATCAAAATTATGCAATTATTGTTTCAATCTCATTATTTTGTTATAAATCAGTTAGGGTGTATCAGGTTTTGCGCTTATTCATTAACACGTTGTATACACAATACAATTAAATAATGAACAAATATCATCATAGAAATATTATCCACTAGAAATGGGCATGGCTTTTGGCTTAGCTTTGGTGAAAAAGGTTTTGTTTTTGATATGAAATAGTCCTACCTATTATCTTGACGGCCCTATAGCACAGTCTGTAGTGAACCTGCCTGCTGTGCCGAGGGTCGCGGGTTCGAATCCCGTAAGGGACAAATATTTGTATGATGAATATGAATATTTGTACCCGAGTCATGGACGTTTGTATCTATATATTTATTCTATCTCGTTGTCTAGTCATCATAACACAAGTCCAGGCTAGATTCTGGTACTTTAAATGTGACTAGATAATTTGTGTGACAATGTCCAAGATATTTATTTATCTTGATTGATTTCAATCAACAGCGTAACCTTATCTAAATCTATTAGATGCCTACTATACCGGTAATGATTGAAATCAAACCCTATCTATTTCAGTAGCATAATTGCGGAAGTTTTATAAAAAGAAATAAATATTTACGTCCTATTTCCTCGGTGCATAAACTGCATCACATCTGGCATTTTGATTGTCGGTGCCTTTTGAATGCAGTTCCGTACGTCCAATGCTTTGATTTCTTGTCCAAATAAAACTTTTTTTTTACCTGTTTAGATTTTGGAAATTCAACCTTTTTTTGTAAATGTTTATAATGTTTGTATTACTTCAGAAGAACTACCTAATCGTAACAACGGAACATAATAACAGTAAACCGAAAATTAAATGTAGACAAAAAATGAAGGACCCTGTAGGTCCTTCTTAATATGCTGACACTTTTTTAAGGAGATGACCAGACCATCAAACTGAACAACTTTCTCTATGGGACAAACGTCGAAATCGCGAAAAAAATAATCTGCTGTCCCATACATTTGGCTCGAGTAGGCTTGCAGTTTTGTATGGAACAGCTGATTTTTTTTTCGCGATTTCGATGTTGGTCCCATAGAGAAAGTTGTTCAGTGTGATGGTCTGATCATCCCCTTAAAAAAATGTCGGCATATTAAGAAGGACCCTGTATACAGGGTGTAACAAAAGACCCTAGTTTTATTTAAGGGCTGGTTTTGACCATCAAACTGAATAACTTTCACTTTTGGAGCAAACATCGAAATAAAATTTTAAAAATTAGCTGTTCCTTACATTACTATCGAATCTGTATTCGGTACTACAGTTTTGTATGAAACAGCTGATTTTATTTCGATATTGGGTCCGTAGTAAAATATCTTCAGTTTTATCACAGAGTACCTACTATAATTACTACCGTAGTTTGATGGTCCAAAGTCTAAACCACCCCTTTAAATATTACTAGGGTGTTTTTTCACACCCTGTATACCTACCTCCTACTTTATCGCAACTAAATTAAATATACATACCAGTATTAACATTGTCTTAGCAAAGACTAGCGGAAAAGCTCGTTTACCTGAAACACAAAACGATTTCGTTAGCACCTACTAGAACTAACACCTTTCCAGATATTATTTTTAAGGTAGATCATCACGAGTTGTTCATAATCTACACTAGAACCAATTGAAAGCTGAGAAATATACAAGTGTCTATGTTATAGACCTTTTAAAGACGTTTCTAGGGTACCGTAGTCAGACAAGGAACCCGTACACTTTCGTCCATTCTGTCTGTCTGTCTGTATGTATGCCCTGCCTCAATAACTCGCTCATTTTTGCACCTATTGAATCGAAATTTGGCATGAAGGCAGATAACTGTAGAAGTTATAAAGAAAAAACAATTTACGGCCCCCGAACGATAAAACTAAAGAGAAATTGGAAATTATTAGTTTTTTTTTCTAAATCGAGTGAGGTGTCATTCGAAAGGTCTTATCCAATGTAACAAAACTTCCATAGAAACTAAATCGATATGATTCTTCCGTCTCGATATATCTGCGCTCAAAGTTAAAAATAGGGCTACGGAACCCTATCATGGGCAAGACCGACACGCTCTTGGCCGGTTTTAATTAATGATAAATTAGTACTATTTCTTTCGAAATTAATTCCATGTAACGAAACGCTGTGTTGCCAACACGGTGCTGAAAACGGTGCATGGCAAAAGACTCTCATCTCATAAGAAATTGAATTGATTCTTAGCTTCAACTCGATCCGTGACTATCCACCTAAATGCAAGATGGAAAATGTAATACAAACAACCAATCATCTATTGCGCAGAGGAACATTTTGTTTTAGAGGTATAGTAAAATAGATGGGCTCATCTACCGTGCAATCCATTTAGTTACCTACATTTATGTATATTGTTTATATTTATGTGTAGTTTCTCGAGGGCTATTGTGTAATTTTCTTGATCATCGATGTTTTGTGTTTTACGGTTAGCAAACATTTGAAATGTACATTACATACGTTCACAATTTCACGACCATAATCCCTACAATTACCAACTTTTGAAGGGGTAGGAAGCAGCAAGTACCTTTGCAATATTACTACAACTATGGAAGGTATTTCACGAGCCCGTAGCCTGGGCTAAATATTCAGTGATTGAACCGTGACTGGACTACGTACGAACCATAACTTATGACACATTTGGTATTGCGCTAATCGCGGTACTGCTCATGTCAGCCGTTAGAGCCGTTTTGACAGATCGCTCGACCGATTGGGGTGTGGGAAAACCATTTTTCGATTTAGGGATCCGTTAGCGAAATATTGAGCTTTAAAGTGAAAATTTTAGTTAGAGTATAGTGTAGCTTATAGTTTATTTACTTTACTGTATAGTATCATTATTTTATTAAATAGACTATGTATTATTGTATACATAACTTTAGCTTAAGAATTTATATTGTAATAGTTATTAAGTCGTGTTATGTTGTAGAGTTTCTGGCCACATCTTCTCTACAGCGACAACACGTTCCGACGCGGTGGTAGCTTTAAAAAAGATTTGAAGTTTGATAAGTGTGCTGCAAGCTCCTATATTGAATAAATTATATTGACTTTGACTTTGACTTTGGTTTTTACTTTTATGACATTTCACCGTGAAACCTTCAATATTGTAAACTCAAAAGGCTCATTACAGCAATGTTTCTAAGGACCCTGAAAGAACTTACGTCTCGAGTTTATCGATAAATCTTATTGATAAAGTTGTTGGAACCTGGAACCATAAAAAAGATTTCTTAATCACAATTAATTAAAATGACATCCACAGTTTTCCCTCATCAAGTGATTAAAGTGATTAAAAATAAGCCTACACGTCGTAAAGCATAAGTGAAACTACGACAAGTTTGTGTCTAAGTCACAACAAGGTAATTGCCTGTGAGAGTGGACCTCGGAGATTCTTCTATAATTCTTACTGGTTTAAACGCTTGCATACATGGACGTATCAGACGTGGGTGTACTAATGACACTAAAGGGCTTGTAGTCATTTTAATACTGTTTGAAGACTTGAACTAACGCAAGACAGAAATAGCATGAGAGTGTGTAAAGATTTTCTATGTGTGAACTTCTGCGTTGCTGCTCAAGCTGAGGGCATCAGGACTCATGGGTGTGTACCTAATGTAGAACTGTGGAGGCTTGCGTTGGTACTTTGCCTACAGGCTGGATCCTTACCGCTGGTACCAACACACCGATACCTTACAATCCTTATAAAATATTTTGTATAATTAGTTATAACCTATAGATGTTCTAACCTAAAAAAAGCCGTGGTGGTCCAGTGGCGAGTAACCTTGCCTGCCGTGCAGGAGGCGATGGTTCGATCCCCGTCCAGGCCGACTCGTACCAATGAGTTTTTCGAAATTTATGTACGATTTGTAACACCATTGGCTTTTCGGTGAAGGAAAACAGCGTAAGGAAACCTGCATGCTTCAATTTCGAGGCATGTATTGCACCCACTGTCCATTAAAAGTGGCGACGGGCTCACCCCCCGTCACACTGGACAGAATTTCGGTACTACTGGTGAAACGTGGATGTTCTGAGGTTTCAGAATATCTCTGACAACCCCCTCGGGGAATATAGTCGTGAGCATATACATACATACATACATACCTATAGATGTTTGCCCCACTAAACATGTAATATTTATACTAATGTTTTGGTACGCAAATAAACATTTTTGTATTTTTTTGTATTTGTTTTTGTATACAAAGCGCTCGCTGTAGCCAACCAATCAATAAAACCAGCCCTTTACTAAGCAAAGCCCTGCTTTTTATTGAAACCACACTAGGTCTTCTGCTAATATGATCAATTTCTGACACGTGACTCCGACAATGCCCGACCAATGCTGTTGGTCTACCTACTGATATCAGTCAACGAGTCAATGAAATGAAAGCAACCGAATAAAGAACCCAAGAGAATCTTTAGTTGCGGCGTTTCTAACGAGAGAATCAGCCAAGGATTGAGTGGTATGAGGCCAGAAGCTGTAAGAATTGATGGGGCGATAGCGGTGACTAAATTATTCTAATCATGATATTGCACCCAGATTTTTTTGTGTGAATAGAGAATCGTGAAAACGTCTTTAATAAGTAAAATAGCGTATTTGCAATAAGTTTACCGATTAAGTGCGTGTTTCGAAAGATAATAAAGGAAACTCATCAGATTCCCATAGTTGTTCGAATTGAAACTAAACTACCACAGAATTCTACGTGATAGTTCATCGACGTACGTGATTGGTTTTAAAGGATGTGACGATCAGATTTCAGGGACAGTGCTTCTTAGCAATTTTATGGAAAGTCAAAGACTTTCCATAAAATTGCTTATAGCGACCAAGTCTTAAAGAAATAGTATTGTAAGCTAATAAATTCAAAGACAGGTTAAATGCCTATCTATAAAATGTCACTCTTACGGTTACACCAATTAATTTGATAGGGATATCCTCCAGCCCTTTGCAAATTTGTCCTTCGAATAGTTTTCGTCATATTTCGAAATAAACGTCATATAGCGGCATTACCCTAGACCGACTGCTTACCGTGCCTTCCGTAGGTAAGAACCAAAATGTGATGACTATCACATCCCTCTCAGTGGCTAATATTTACCTTACTAGAGTTTACCCGCGACTTCCTCCGCACGAATTATACAACGTGTTAATGAATTAACGCAAAACTAGAAAGTAGTTTGTTTAGAATCGAGAGCAGAATCGAAATATCATGTTTTCAACTTAGGTAATTTTTTTCTAAATATTAAATAATTTGTTTGTAAAATTTAAAATTTACTGAACTCGATCTCAAACCACCGCACGGGCACAGTCATCCTACTTACTACCAAAACAAGATTCTTAAAATGTATACACGAGCAAGCTAGCGCTTTCATTCATTGCTGAAATGATAACAAATCATTTTTGCCTGAAAACTTAAAATGTGATTATCTTTAAATTTTAACTATCAAAATAATGAAATGATTGTTTCAATCTAATTGTTTTGTTATAAATCAGTTGGGGTGTATGAGGTTCTGCGCTTATTCATTAACACGTTGTATACCAGATTTTAAATCAGATCATAAGCTATCAAACAAAAAAAGTTTCATCAAAATTGGTTCAGAAGTTTTTGCGTGATGCTGTTACAAACGTACAAAAATTCTAAAAAAGGTTGAATTGGAGATTTGGTTGAGTCCGGGATACCTAAAAAACCAGATCAGAATCTTTTTCTTGTAAATTTCTTCAATTTGCATATACACTTTTTTTTTTTTGGGCTTTTAACCCTGAGTTTACGCCAGCCCTACATACACACTTCTGTTACAGTATTATAATATTTTACTTATTGTGCGACATACTTGTCTTAGCTATTAAGTTTAGTATAACATTATTTATGTACCTACACAGCTTGCTCTCACATGCTACAGGGATTTCATTAATGTATTTGTAACTGTTTTGTGTCAAATAAACATTTGTTCTATTCTATTCATACACATAAGCATCAAGACTCCATCAAGTATCAAAAACGTGTCTCAATACGGGAATCCAATCCAAACTGCATCCTTTCTCTACCAGCCTACCTCACCATGTCATCGCTAATCCTTTAGACAAAGTGGTCCTACAAATACCTGCCCAGACATATGCACAGGAAAGCTGATACGCATTTATTTAAACGCTCCGTGTGAACGTTATTATTTATAGTTTTACTAGTTGGAAAGTGGAGAGGAAAGTATGGCTACCGGTCCGTTTGTACTGGCGCTTGAGATAGGTAAGTACACTAGGTAATATTGGTGCCTACAGTTACAATTTATTGACTGCTACGGCCGGTGAACATCGGAAGGTCTGTGAGCTTACGAATTAGTAGCTAAATGCTGAGAAATATAATTACATCTATCTATCATGTATTTAGCAAGACTCAACTTGAAGTTTCGAATCACAAAATAACTAATATGAGATTGGGACCAAATGAAATAAATCTATCTATAACCTCTAGCCTTTTTATCAGTGAGTGGTTTAGTTATGTTGTAGTCTATAGGATTCCACTTTAGGGAAAATTCCTTCTTAGACGAATAGGGATGCTATTAGAGGGCCATACTCCATAACGCGGGCTTAGTGTAGATTGGTGGAGGCAAGTTAGAGATCAATTTGGTATCACCGGTGACGTAGGTAAATTAACATGGAGACGGTTTTTTAAGAGGACGATCAGACAACGAAAATGAAATTGGACAACTCTCACTATAGGAACAACATTGAATACGCGAAAAAAAAATGCTTCCCATACATTTGTCCTTCTTATTATGCTGACAGTTTTTTAAGGGGATGATCAGACCGTCAAACTGAATAACTTTCTCTATACGACCAACATCGAAATCGCGA
Organism: Agonopterix alstromeriana; assembly: GCA_963924505.1. Lineage (NCBI taxonomy): Eukaryota > Metazoa > Arthropoda > Insecta > Lepidoptera > Depressariidae > Agonopterix > Agonopterix alstromeriana. The sequence continues at coordinate 15,136,449 of OZ004672.1, read as the reverse complement.
AAAGAAATCAGTTGTCCCATACAAAACTGCGAACCTACTCGAGCCAAATGTATGGGACAGCTGATTTTTTTCCGCGATTTCGATGTTGATGCCATAGAGAAAGTTGTTCAGTTTGACGGTCTAATCATCCCATTAAAAAGGGATTAAAAAGGGATTTCGGAAGGGAATGGCGAAAAAAAATCTGCTGTCCCATACATTTGGCTCTAGTAGCTTCGCAGTTTTGTATGGGACAGCTGATTTCTTTTTCGCGATTTCGATGTGGGTCGTATAGAGAAAGTTATTCAGTTTGACGGTCTGATCATCCCCTTAAGAAACTGTCAGCATAATAAGAAGGACCCTGCATATGGCACAGCAGATTTTTTTTTCGTGATTTGGTTGTTGGTCCCGTAGAGAACAATTTTCCGTTTGATGGGCTGGTAAAAACCTTTAAAAAGTTGTCAGCATATTAAGTAGGACCCTGTATGAGTGTATTAACCATCAGCAACAGATTTTAGGGCTTAAGGCCTATGATGATGTATTATTGTTTGGATATGTTTAAATGTCCTTTAAAAGTCAACGGACTCATTACGTAGGCTGAAAGAAAAAACAAATTTGTTCATTCATTATTGATTGGTCTGAATCGAAATTGACGTACGAGCTGATTTTACATAAAAAACTCTGAAATCCACCCAACGATACCTAGGAGTAATTAATGCTCTATGCCTATCTCTCTATCTTACTTAAGCGTGAACAATTTCATCAAAACATTAGTAACCGGGTAAAGATGGGGGTTTCTACTGGAACATAATAATAGGGTAAGGGCTCGTAAGCACTCAATCAACAGGTAAGTGTCGGATTAGTGTCCTCATTTTCTCTCTATTTGCATATAGACATAGTTTATAATAGTTCTGTGTGGTGTAAATCATAGATTCATAGGTGATATGTTGGATGAGAGAGTACCTAGGTAGGTATAATTTTTCCAAGCATGTTGCCGAGGTCAATTTCATGTATATGCTCACGACTGTATTCCTCAGGAAATATAGGGTCCTTCTTAATAAGTTGACACTTTTTTAAAGGATGATCAGACCATTCAACTGAACAACTTTCTCTATGATACCAACATCGAAATCGCGGAAAAAACATCAGAAAACTGCAAATCTACTCTGGCCAAATGTATGTAACACCTGTTTTTTTTCGCTATTTTGATGTTCGTCCCATAGAGAACGTTTTTCAGTTTGACGGTTTGATTATCCCCTTAAAAAAGTGTCTGCATATTAAGAACCACCCTGTATAGGAATAGAAAAAAAATTCAATCTGAGTTCGATGACAAAGGAACTGCGTTCTCACATTATTAATACAATTATTTGCTCACATTGATGCATAATGCATAATTATGCTCACGACTATATTCCCCGAGGGGTTAGTCAAAGTCGGAGAGGTAGTCAGAGATATTCTGAAAACTCAGAACAGAACATCCACGTTTCACTATTACCTAAACTCTGTCCAGTGTGACGGAGAGTGAGCCTGTCGCCACTTGTAACAGACAGTGGGCAACTAACATTAATTAATGTTAAAATTTCTGTCCGAGTGCGTTTCTGATGATTTTAACCTACGTTCTGCCTTTCATTGATTTTTCAAGCTTTCTTTACACGAATTACAATTAACCTATCTGCTCATTTTGTTTAAGCTTATATTATTTGTTTTTCTAATATTCGAAGCTCAATAATCTTGCCAATAATCTAAACTGTATAATTCTACAACTGTAATAGAAGTGTGTTTGTACACACGGCGACACATCAAGCTATACAAAACTAACATAAGCTGGCCACGCTACGTTATACGTTACTCGACCAACGCGCGGCCAGTTTATTTTGGTTTTGTATAGCTTGATGTGTAGCTGTGTACATTGAAGATAATTACAAGAAAAAGATTACAATATGGTTTTTAGGTGTCCCTGACTTTAAATCAACCTTTTTTCGAGTTTTTGTCCGTCTGTTATTTTGTAACAGCATCACGCAAAAACTACTGAACCGATTTTGATGAAATATTTTTTTGTTTGACAGCTTATCATCTGACTTAAAATCTGGCATATAATTTGTGCGGACGAAGTCGCAGGCAAACGCTCTTTTAATTATATTTTTGTTTGATTTGATCCCATAGTCATCCATAGATAAGACCGTTGCCGTCAAATATCCAACTCTTATGACTTGGACAGCAATATTAGTCAGCCGTCAGTCTAGTCTAGACAGTGTAACGACTTCAGCCCAGTTCTGATGAAGGGTGGCGGGACTTGTCCTACTTCAGCTCTCAATAGAACTCTTCCGTGGCATCTCTCTTTCTCTAGCTAGAGGGAATATTTATAGTGTAGAGCTTAAAATTATATAATAACTATACATATGCAGGAGGCGATGGTTCGATCCTCATCCAGACCGACTCGTACCAATGAGTTTTTCGGAATTTATGTACGATTTGTAACACCACTGGCTTTTCGGTGAAGGAAAACATCGTGAAGAAACCTGCATGCTTCAATATCGAGGCATGTATTGTACCCCCTGTCCATTAGGTGGCGACGGGCTCACCCCCCGTCACACTGGATAGAGTTTCGGTACTACTAGTGAAACGTGGATGTTCTGAGGTTTCAGAATATCTCTGACTACCCCCTCGGGGAATATAATCGTGAGCATATGCTAACTATGAGAACAAAACAAATGACTGTTTGTACGAACAGTAGGCCTACCATGAGTTTTTACTATACTTTATTACTGTAGTTTCGTCACCAATTTCGTATGGCAGAAATTAGTTCTCAACGTAACCACTAAGAGTGCTGTACGAAATTCAATACAAAATTAGTGACGTAGCTACAGCGGTAAAGTACAGTGAAAACTCATGGTAGGCCTTAAAGTTCGGCAGTTTTACGAGAATAAAAATCTTAGCAAACAAGGTGTTCATATTTCAGAGCAGTGCTAATTTTCAATAAATTCTTTACAGTAAATTTACCAATTATATCTAAACATGTATTTTGTTATAAATATCTGAACAGCTAATTTTCAAAATCTTTTTTACAGTGTATTTAAACTTGAAATGTATAACAACGGATTAAGGTCTTTTTTTAAACTGCTGTTGATGTTTATGATCACCCTGACTGCGTAGATATATTTGATGTTAGAACATCAAATCAGCCTAGAGGCTTCAGATAATTTTGATTGGTTATGTGTGTGACCTTAACCCGCCCCGGACGGATGGCAGGGAGGGGGGGGGGGGGGGGGCAGCAGGGGGGTTGGGGGGGGGGGCTGCCCCCCCGAGCGTTTAGATTGCTATTTTAAAAGAAACATTGAAATGATTTTTTGATACCGAAAATGAAAATGAAAATGAACTGAAATTTTTTGATTTTGTGGGCAACAAATTCAGTGTCACCGTTTTCGCCATTTCTTTGATCGCGTCCGGAACAATTTCGGTGTTCTCATCGTCGCTAAATTCACTGCTCGAAAGTTACAATTTTCGCGAAACGAACTAAGTCAGCGTTTTTCTTTGATTTCGTCGCTGTCACTTTTTCTACAACAGGAAGGTTCTTGCAGGAGAATCGCTAACCTATCCCCTTCTTGTCATTTGTTTCCTGTGCATTTCCAAGCTTCAAACGACATTTCAAAGGGTTTTGTTTCTTTTTTTTTACATATGTGAAGGTAGTCGATTCATTTACGCACCGTGCAGAAATATACAACTTAGGTCCCGGAAAAGCGTGCGTAAAGTGCGGGTTTAGGTCACACTGTGCTATAAAGAAATTATTCAAAATTAGAAATGCTTAGAAATATTTGACCACCTTATTTTCTATGATATGTATATCAGATGGCGACTGTACAAAAATTCATGGTTCGTGAACAAATATAAATATTCATTATACAAATATTTGGCTTCTTCAGGTACGAAGTTCTAGTATAAGTTCGTGTGTGGATCTGTCAAATCAGTATAGATTTCGTCATTTCGAATTTCAAACTCATACCATATGCTCGTACTCAATTTTTGTTTCTGAATCTCTTTCTAAGAATTTGATACACTGCTATAGAAAGTGAAGCTTGTGGGAACCACCATTTCTGTCTGATACTATGAAAATTTGTGGTTTTTCATTCGGTAGATAAGTAGAGATCTTGATAATTGCTCATGTTTTTTCTCGCAATTCCCTAATGAAACCACATCTAAAGTACAACCTTCATTAAAGCAGTTTACAGCAAAACGACGAATTCTTAAGCTTTAATTAATCCACGCGAATTCGTCTCAAAAGGTTAACTTAAATCATTTTTAATCACCGTTTAAAAATTAAAGTGATTACACGAGATTAATATGAACCATTTTGTTTTTAAATTGGGACATTAACATTATGTAACCAAGTAAAAGTAAAGAGTAAATGGTGTAATTATCCACTCTAGATAATGGCAAGACTTTAACAAGAATTGACGACTTTTTGTGATTTTGAATTACATTTGTTAAAATATTTTAGGCTTCATACTGGAATAGGTCTCTTTTAATTGTTTCATCGAATAATTGCATGTCAGCGCAGTCCATATTATCATAATTACGATCGAAAATATTACCAGGATAGACTTTGAATCCCAAATAATGAATTCCAAATTTTTGATGGTTGTTAAATCTTTAAGATTGCCAGGAACAGGGATATAATCTCTGTAGGTTCTACTCTGTGAACTGAAAAATAGTGGCGATTATTAAGAGAGTACCGACCATTGTAACTTCTTTTTGGTACCGAGCTTCAAACGTATTTTTATTTAGATTTACAGTTATACAATATTTCCAAAACACAATAATGTCACATTGTTTTTTTGATTTTCAATTTGTCTGGATTTTAAGGATATGTTTATTTGAATGTTTATAGTTACTATCTTTAAAACCGCAGAATTTGGTCACTTTTGCCGGTTTTAAAGATAGTAAATTCTTCTTATCGTGTGGGCAGCAAGTCTTGGTGTCAGATATTTCAGACTGCCTTACGGCATCTGACGTCTTTTTTAAATTTAACGACTACAACTACCACCAGAGATAGTAGCCGGGACCAACGACTTAACTTGCCAACTGAAGCACGGAACTATCTTTCTTTTCAGACAAACTGGTGATTCAGCGTTCTGTGTTCACCATTTCAGTTTGCGGAGAGCTGTCCCTTACACCCTGTATTGTCCAAATTCAGTTGTTTGAAAACCAATCTTACCTTAAAGAACTCAGCCGCCACTATGTCTGCTATGTATCAAATTATATGAGTTGCATAGGTGCCTAACAAAAAATATGACAGAAAGACTAATGTCTAGTCACCTTAGCCTACAAAGCCGATTGATAACATTCCGTTTGTCAAAGCCAATCTTTATGCCATTATAACACGAGCAGGAGTTAAAACAGTAAATCTTATAATGTGGGTAACATACAGGTCTAACACACTAATTGGAAAACGCGACAGGAAAATAAGCGTTAGACGATGAGCGTTTTTTTAACGTCATTCGCGTGAGCATCTTGATTCAACATTTACATCTACAAGTCTATTAGAAAAATGCTGTTAATAGGTGTAATAATAGTTGGAAATCAATCAGGATTTTCTGTCTCTTTCCCATTAACTAAAAAAAATTGTCTGTCTCTAGATATATTATCTCTTTATCTAGCGTAGAGGTTTATCCATGTGTAGGTATGTGGAAGTAAATTATCTTTGCGTTCAGGTACTAAGTGCTTCATTAATAATCATTGGTTTTAGGTCTTATGTGAGGATCGCTAATTATTCTGGAAAAATTAAGGTAAATCAACAAAGTAAAGAGGTGACGTAACGTGGTGATCTGCAAAAGGTGCTTCTATTTTTCAATTTCACTTACTCATAACCAGAAAACGTCTCTCATCGCAGGCTAGTGTTGAAGCGCCCTAAACAGCAGTATGTAGGTAAACTATTAAACATAAACGTTCAATTATCGTTGAATGATAGCAGCAACGGTGCTGATTTATCTGTCAGGTCGAGAACTGCGAAGGGACGACTCGACTTGTGCCAATTAGGTTTTCTAAGTCCGTTGGTGCTACTATATGTTGAGAACTCGATGACATCTCGCTGAAGAGTTCAAATTATTGACAAGAACTCATACATATACTCACGCCAATATATCACAGGGGTAAACACAGACTACGGCTCACCACAGCCACGATTCTTGTGAGAAGGTTATCAACTTTTATCTTGTTCTGCTCAAATAGAAACAGAGCTAAGCCGCGAAAGCGCTCAAACCCAAATTCACAATAATTTATTCAAAATAGGAACTTGAAGCCCACTTACTAAACGTTAAATCTTTTCTCCTACCATCGCGTTGGAACGTGTTGTCGCTGTAGATAAGATAACTTAGGTGTAGCATGGCCGCGAGAGAGATCTGGCGGTCATGCTACACCCACTGGAGAGACTGAAGATTATACCTGACAGCTGATTGTTTACAACTAGCATATGCTCACGACTATATTCCCCGAGGGAGTAGTCAGAGATATTCTGAAACCTCAGAACATCCACGTTTCACCAGTAGTACCGAAACTCTGTCCAGTGTGACGGGGGGTGAGCCTGTCGGCACATAATGGACAGTGGATACAATACATGCCTCGAAATTGAAGCATGCAGGTTTCCTCACGATGTTTTCCTTCACCGAAAAGCCAGTGGTGTTACAAATCGTACTCAAATTCCGAAAAACTTATTGGTACGAGTCGCTCTGGACGGGGATAGAACCGTCGCCTCCTGCACGGCAGGCAAGGTTACTCGCCACTGGACCACCACGGCTTAAAACTTCTACAAACTAACGAACAAACCGCATCATAATCTTGTTATTTTAAAAAGAACCTAACGGTAATCTAAATAAAAGTAATTGTCACTCGAAATGCAAACCTTCTGCGAAATAATAACCTAATTCGGGAGCATACTACGTGGGAGGTCACAGACACGGTTCTTGAAAAACATGATTGACTTGTTTTTGTTGTTCGTGATATGAAAACTAACAGCTATTTACAAATATAAACTTACGACCGTAATCCCTTTCGGGGTGCTCAGAAATATAGCTACAACGACCAACTTTCTGTTTAAGAATGTATTTGTAGCTTTGACTATTTATATGTGGACTGGTTACGCGTGTAATTCTACTAACAAACATTTTCTGCCACTTTTTGGGGGGCGCGAGGTAACATGAAAACCGCAACTTTTGATTTTATTCCCCATAACTTTATATTCTAATTTTGAATGTTAAAAATCATGAAAAGTAGTCTCGTGTGAACCCCAAACGTTCTAAGTTCGAAGTTATTATTTCGTAATTATAGGCTGTCTCGTTTAGTGATAAGGTGTAAAATTGAATGTAAATGCACAAGATCAATTGTGCTTATACCGTGGCAGAGGGGAAATGCTACCGCAAGGCTAGTCCTTATAATAATTAGTCAAAGATTTTTAGCAATGCTCACATTTAGCAATTTAAGTTTCTGGATGGAATGACGTGTCAAATGGTGAGAAGTAGCTATTAGCAGCCTAGCTATTTACATTTTACAAAATATTATTACAATAGTACCAGATTTATAAATTCCCTCGATGTACTTGTGCAGTTGACAAATTTTAGTAGCACTCGAAATTATATTGACCAATCAGGATGTGCCTTCAATCCCTTGACACGATTGGCTAATTGTTTTCACGCCCTTTTCGCTATCCGACTTTGCACCCTTTGATTACTAAACGACTTCGGGTTTTGTCGGGGGACTCTGCGCAAACGAAGATTGACGAGGTTAATTATTTTTATTTTCCAAGTCGTACTGCACAATATGGAAGAGGCGATTATCTATTCTGACAAACTATAACTTGAGTACTTGAGGCTTTAAATTTAAAGTTCGAATTAGTTTTTTAGACAGGACAAGCAGCGTCTGTCGGGTCACCTAAATATCTGTTGAGTGCACATTAGTAAAGTCGCTAGCGCGATGCGGAGCGCTATGGAAATCAATCTTGACTCACGATTCTTCGAATTTGAATCCGCACGGGCGACATGCTACCAATGAGTATTTCTAACTTATGTACGTATTACCGACTGCTCCCAAACGGTGAAGAAACAAATCGTGAGGAAACCTGCATACGCAGAAGAAGAAATTCCGATGCATATGTGAAGTCTACCAATCCGCATTGAGCATGCGTGGTGGACTTCCGCCTATACACCCTCCCGTAGGGAAGGCCTGTACCCTGCAGTGGGACGTATATAGACTGTGACGATGATGATGATGATTAGTAAAGTACCTATAGGCAAAAGGATCCCACTGATCACGAATAAGGGTGAGATGTGAGAAAGCGGGTTATACTCAAATTGAATGTAATATATGGCTTAGCTATACTTTTTCAGATGTCACTAACTTACCATACGACAAGAACGTGAGAGTGTTTAACAAATAGTAGGGGCTTCGTACTAATAATTTTTTCTATAATTTTCCGGTCACTCGATTCAATCTCGTGCATTTAAAGATTTCAGATCTCGTATCGAGATATTTAACTTAAAAACACTTGCGATATTAACTTCTACTTTTTGTTAGGGCTTTAATGTCCATACGCATTATAATCGATTATTGAATGGGCGCGCATTACCTATGTGGTTACTAAGGCATTAGAACTATGCAAGGTAAAACGTATTAGTATAAGAAAAATAAGTTTCATTTATGGTGGTGAAAATTAAGTACCTAAGTTATAGCCTATAATGTGTAGGATCCCACTGAAGGCCTCCTTAGGGTGAGAGAGTTTTTATCATCAGCCTATCATCGTCCACTGCTGAACATAAGCCTCTCCCAAGGCGCGCCACAAAACTCTATCCTCGGCCTTCCTCGTCCAGTCGCTCCCCGCTACCTTTTTTAGGTCGTCTGTCCAGCGGGCAGCAGAGCGTCCCACACTACGCCTGCCAGTTCGTGGTCTCCACTCTAGAACTCTGACACCACATCAGTTGCCAGTTCTTCGGCGTATATGACCAGCCTATTGCCACTTTAGCTTGCTAAATTTCTGAGTTACGCCAACCACTTTAGTTCTTTGAAGTATCACTTCATTTCTGATGTGATGTCTCAGCTTTTAAGGTAGTACCATTCGAAAGTACATACATACCTACATAAATTCAGGACCATAATCCCTTTCGAGCTGGACAGAAACTGTACTGCAGCTACCGACTACATTTATTTTATCGTGTAGGTTATGTACGTATTTATGTAACGTATGTGAATATTAAATCGATTATTTATGTAGCTATTCGATATTTATACACCCTTAATTTTAAATCCCAACCAAATTCAAAGGGTGTATTCAGATAATGACACTAAACATCTTTCCCTAAGGAACGTAGGTTACGTAGGTACCTACGCCTTTTTACGTCATTGTCCACAACATAACTATAGTGTAAGATATTATTGTTTAGTAAATATTTTAGAACGATTGTGTAACGATAGATTTTTTTTTCTTATTATCTTAAAACTGTTCTGATGTATGTGACTGTATGTTTTTAATGAGAAATAAAATTCTTTAAACCTAAGGAAAACGAGGTGAAAAACGTTTTTTTTTGGAGCTGCCATAGAAAATAGATCGGCTGATCTCACAGAAGTCTCACAAAAGTCATAATCCCTATATTTTGGAAAATTTAACCTATCTTGACAAAAAAGAAAAATATCATTGAGAATGTAGAACCATAAATTCCATTCTTTATTGAAATCCAATGTAAATATTTAAAAACAATCGACTTTTACAATTTATTTGTTTAAATTCCAATTCAAAACTGTAACAATAACGATCTGTAATGGCCAATAAAACTTTTATTTCACCTTACTTTGTATGTTACTGTACTTGAGTGTACACAACCACATTTAACGAATATATATGGTCATATAAATGAAATGGGTTATAAAAATTATATGCAATAAAATTTGTTTTCTAAATACGTTTTAGCATTGTTAATTCTCGTATTACCATTATTAAGTAATTTAAATAGAGAACAGAAATAAAATGTATGGATAGAAATAAAATAATATAGTACAGTCGTCGTATGAAATGTGACGAAAGAATCATATATATTTTTTTATGGTTTCATTTAAAACAGTTCCGAGACTGACAATGAATGTCTGATAGACAACGTTCAGCCTAAACCAATGAACATGGAAAAATGAACTTTTCAATACATATCCTGATGATAAAACGGGGCACTTCTTCTTATCGTGTGGGCAAGTCCTGGTGTCAAAGTTTTTTCAGACAGCCTTACGGCATATGACGTGGTTTTTGATGTAACGACTATTACCACGAGATATAGTAGCCGGGACCATCGGCTTAACGTGCCATCCGAAGCACGGAATCATCTTTCTTTTTTGACAATCAGGTGATTCGGCCTGCAATGTCCTAACCAACTGGGAAAAAACGCACAAAGTGACATATCACTAGGTGTCCCCCGTGGGAATAGAACCCACGACCTCCGTGTCACGGGTAACGGGGTACGGTGTAACGGGGCACTAAGAAAGGATTTTCACAAAATCGAAACCCAAAGGCTTGCAACAGGATGTTAAAGTTTACCAAATCCACGCCGCGCCGACGAAATCGCGGGCAACAACTGTTTCCAAAAACACAACAGATTTTATTTCCAGACTTTCCCGTAGTCAGGTAAAAAACTGAACACCTTTGCGACCCTTCGCGTATTTGACCCAGAAAATTACAAACCCAGTAAACTAGGTGCAACCAATAGAAAGCGCACTACGGCTATTTGCAACAGTTGTCTCATTACCAGGTCCTCAATTAGTGTTTCTCATTCCCATCGTCCATCAATCAAGATACTATCTGTGGTCCAAAGGTACTGGTGATGCCGTTCGACTTGTTTTATGTTAAATTTAATTTTCATGAGTGTTTTGGAAGAGTTTAATTTTATTTCTGGGGAAAGCCTAGTCTAGCCTTTACTCTTCCGTTAGTCACTTATATGGGCAATATCTGGCCATTTTGTCGTCAAATACATTCAAGTCGTCCAGTCTTGTTTTTTTTCGGTCTACCTGGACATCAATAATAAATAAAGTACGTTTTGTTTGGTAATGATTTATACATTAAAAGTTACTAAGTTGTTTTATGTACACTTTGTAGTGTAAAGTTTCTGATTGAATCTTCTCTACACCTAATATAACTAACTACAAACAAATATTTGGTGTTTAATAAGAGGGTTTTAAGTTCCTATATTGAATAAATTATTTTGAGTTACGAGTTTGTACGAGTTTTACATTGATATTCGTAGGTAATGTCGTCTGACCATAACATTATCATACTTATTATCACCTACCTGAAAGACTTTTAGGGGACCAGACAGCAATGAGTTTGTCCCCGACAGCCTACTGTCCTAAACTGAAATGACCAAGTGGCGTCATAAACTGATAATCATTACGCCAGTCAAGTTATCATTTGGGGAAGTTCATTGATAAAACTTTTCCTTTTGGTGTACAAGGAAAAATTTTGTAGTAGCATAAGCATATGCTCACGGCTATATTCCCCGAGGGGGAAGTCAGAGATATTTTGATACCTCAAAACATCCACGTTTCACTAGTAGTACCGAAACTCTGTCCAGTGTGACGGGGGGTGGGCCTGTCGCCACATAGTGGACAGTGGTTACAATACATGCCTCGAAATTGAAGCATGCAGGTTTCCTCACGATGTTTTCCTTCACCGAAAAGCCAGTGGCGTGGTGGCAAATTTTAGTAGTATTCAATGTTTTTTGAATTCCAAACAGAGATTTTGCACACGTCTGTACGGAATGCAAATGATAAAATTGTGAGAGTAATTAAGATCGAAAGGGCACGGTGTGGGATTGATAGATCGATTTAGTACATCTTATCGACAAACTTTCACCCGATCCTTCACAAACTTATAAAAATTTGAAGAAGACTTGATATAAAAAAACCGGCCAAGTGCATGTCGGGCCACATGCACGAAGCGCGAAGGGTAGGGTCCCGTAGTTGCCCGTCACAATATACAGAGTTAGAAGGGGGATTTTTGTTTTATATTACGGTTTAACGGCTAATAAAGTCTAAAAAGTTAATTTTACAACTTACTCGTTACCTTGTAAAGTTAGCCTACATAGCGGTGATAGTTTTCCTTTTAACTTCGTTATATACACTTCTGCCGTGAATTTTTTCACGTATCCAGAAACAAGTTTAGCTGGCAGGAGGGGGGAAACTTGACTCTAACAAAAATTTTCACTTTAAAGCTTAATATTTCGCTAACGGATCCCTAAATCGAAAAATGGTTTTCCCACACCCACTATATTTTTTAAAGACCTATTCAACGATACCCCACACCATGGGATAGACGAGAATATTTTTCATGATTTTATTTTACCACTTGGTCGGCGTGATAAATATGTATACCCATGTCGCTTTCTAGTACTAAGCGTCTCCGAGCTAAGCCGCGGACAGAGTGACAGACGGAGAGACGGACGGACATGGCGAAACTATAAGGGCTCTTTACGTTATTATCTTAGATCTAGACTCAAGAGCCAACGGAGATAAAAAATGTAAGTTTTTATTGTAAAAATTTTTTATTGTTCGGATTTGAAACCGCTACCAGCCTAACCGGGGCATATTCTGAGTCAAAATCGAAGTTCAAAGATAAGCAAATGCGGTGAACCATAAAAATCGTTACACGTTCAAAAAAGGGTTTTATAAACCTCAAACGTTTTATTAACATTTTAGTGGGTAAGCTTTAATTTTGCTTCTTATCTCACTGGTTTTGTTTTGTTTTAAAAATGCTTTTGTGCTGGTTGTAACCTAACCATACATACATACATAAACTCGCACCTTTTTCCCAGAGTGGTAGGCAGAAACTATAGATCTCCACTTTGGGCGGTTCTGACATACCTCTCTTGCTTCCTCTAAGTCCATACATCTTGTCATACATTCCCTTCGATTTCGGCTACTTTTAACCTGGCATTTTTAATGACGTCCCTGACCTGGTCTAGGTACCCTCTCCTAGGTCTGTCTCCACACACGCCGTATATATCTGTTTCGTAAGTCGACTTTCATTCATCCTTTCAATACGTCCAAACCTAACCTAACCAAGTGGGGAAAGATTGGATTTCCAGACTTTTATTGAAACAGTTTTTAGTGAGAATACAAAATCGGAGTCCAGGTGGCTCTAACAATAAGTCTCTAACGAGTTTCCCTGTAAATGCCAACAGACTGTATGAAGATTATTTATTTCATTTACTATAGAGGCAGAGGAAGACCTAGACTGAATAGGGTATTACAGGTTTTAAAAAACTGTTCTACGTTAATCACTGATGTCTAAGGACTCTATAGAAAATGTATATTTTACGCTCCATTACATATAGTGCAAGGAAAAACGAAAACAAAAAATGTTATATTAAATATCCCGCGAAAACGCTTTTCCTGACGATACACGTGGCTACAAGCAGGTGACGTTACGATGACGTAAACTTTGTACGACACTCACTCTTTACACGCAACTGTTTACAATCAGTTGCCGTCATCAATCATTCGGCCAATCACAGTCGTTTACGATCTTGTGACTAAAGTAGACGAAAACATTATTTGCTTTGTTGATTTTCTCTTAAAATATCCAGTATTTTTCTTAACTGACTAAATAGTTGGTTTCCAAAATTCATATTCAATACGGATGTCATCAATAGATCCTAAATTTTACATGTTGTCAAATACCCTATTATCTAGCACAGGTGAAAGAAAAGTTTGTTGTCGTGTCGCATCAAGAACTCAAGGAAAAGAGATTGGATTGGAGAATACTCCACCGACAAGAGGGATGATGTACCAAAAAATAATTTAGTAACGAATTTCGAAGATTAATAGCATTTAATAGATACCTTCGCTTTTTTTGGAGGATACATTGCAGTGTGACGAATAGTTATCGGCTGGCGATGATGATGATTAAAATAGATATTGATTCTTCTTATCGTGGTAGTTGTTGATTTTGATTATAGATTCAAGTCATTCTTATTCTATGATGATGTTGATTATAGATTAAAGAGGATCCTCTAGCGCGCTCCATACAAACGAAATTTTTTTTTTTTTTTAATATTAACCAATTGAAGTCAATGAAATTTTTTAAATACGACTTGGACAGGAATCTGTGTGCCTGTCTGTGTTATCAGATTTTTGCTAAAATATAAAGTTTCAAAGTTACAGTGGCACAAAGATTTCCATACAAATCTTAAATTAAACCTAGCATTAAAACCATATTTTAAAGGAAATCTGAAAACCACAAGCACAGAGATTAGTACGAGTAGGTATCCAAGTCATTTTTAAATTTTTTGACTTTATTTGGTTAGTATTAAAAATTATAGGATCTATCTTTTTGTAGGTACTGTCCTCTTGAAACTGTTATAGTAAACACAAACCTCAATATCTAGAACAACTATACTGAAGTCATTGATTGGCTATTTTAAATCAATGAGTGCAAATAGAAGAAAGTGAATATCGGTTCCATACTAACATTATATATCTGATCTAAAATCAAAACAAACAGTTCATTGATACGATCAAGTTCATTCACCTCTATCACGGTATAGTTATATTAGATCAATGATCAATGATGCTCCCAATAGGGAATGCATTTACATAATTACTCAACCTACGTAATGTATGGCAATCGAAACAAATCATTTGGGTGTAGTAGGTACGTGTATCTGTTTTGAAGTCTTTTTAATTTGTTTAGAAGAGATCAAGATAAACATTAAATTAGTTTATGAGAATTATGACTGAAAGATGAATGCAATATAGAGGGTACTTTGTAATTTTTTAGTGCGGACACCTTAACCACCTTCACGATACTTTCTTCACATAGTTTTTAAGGCATATTGTTACTGATCTTTTCTATAGACTACGGTCTGTAATAAGCATAGATAATTTTTCTATTCCATTCTTATTCTATTCTATTCTATTTACTCGTCAAACTGAGCTGGCGGCTCGATATCTTAGTCGGTAGCTACACCTGCCCACTGAGCCGAGAGTCACGGATTCGAATCCTGCAAGGGATACCCGAGTTTCGGATTTTTGAATCTACAGAGTGAAATCGATTTAATTAGCATCCTTTTAAACTAAGAGTTTACCCATCAAACTGAACAACTTTTACAATCTTAGTTTAAAAGGACGCGAATGATATCACTTTCTCCATGTATTATTATGTATTGTTTTCTATATGCACAAAATAAAAGTCGCACAAAGAGCCATGGAGCGTACCATGCTGGGAATATCGCTTTTGGACCGCGGACCAGACGTAGAAATCCGTCGAAGAAGTAAGGTCGACGACGTTGGAGACCGGATTACAAAGTTGAAGTGGAGATGGGCGGGACATTTGGCTAGAAGGGAAGACGGCCGGTGGACCAAGGCAATATCGGAATGGTGGCCAAGAGAAGGAAGGAGGTCCGTGGGTAGACCACCGATGCGATGGTCAGACGACATTGTAAGGGTTGTGGGTCGTACATGGATCAGGTTGGCACAGGACCGTGAGGAGTGGCGCAATAAAAAGGAGGCCTATGCCCAGCAGTGGGTTGATGTGGGCTGATTTGATATAATTTTGATTTTGTTTTCTATATCGTTGTCTTGTCATAACACAAGTCTAAACTAGTTTCACGATGGCAAAGTTTAGCTACCGACGGAGCCAACTTTGAAATCGCGAATAAAGTCAGCTGTTACATACAAAACTGCAATATACAGGGTGTAAGGAAAAGTATCATTAAGCGTTAAACCACATACTCTACCCATCAAACTGAATAACTTTTACTATGGGAGCAAACCTGTCAGAACAAAAAATATTAAACTGCAATACCTTTGACTAATTATTATAAGGACTAGGCTTGCGGTAGCATTTCCCCTCTGCCACGGTATAAGCACAATTGATCTTGTGCATTTACATTCAATTTTACACCTAATCACTAAACGAGACAGGCTATAATTGCGAAATAATCACTTCGAACTTAGAACGTTTGGGGTTCACACGAGACTACTTTTCAAGATTTTAAATATTCAAAATTAGAATCTAAAGTTATGGGGAATAAAATCCAAAGTTGCAGATTTCATGTTACGTCGCCCCCCGCAAAAAGTGTCAGAAATGTTTGTTAGTAGAAGTACACGCGTAACCAGTCCACATATAAATAGTCAAAGTGCAATACCTACTTGATTCAAACGTATGAGACAGCTGATATTTTTATTGTTCTGACAGGTTTGCTCCCATAGTAAAAGTTGTTCAGTTTGATGGGTAGAGTATGTGATTTAAAGGTTGATGATACTTTTCCTTGCATCTTGTATACTTAATTATTATTATGAAGATTCATTAGAAAGCCCACATTGCTACGCTGGTAGCGTAGTACATTTATAAACTATAAGTTAGTGTTATAATTATTATCATTTATCAGTACGGTAATATACAAATCTTATCGGAAGCCATCGGCTGTGAATGACCGTTGAATGCATCTCTACGACGTTGAGAACTTATTTATTATAGGCCTTGCATATTAATTATTACTAACTTCTTCAAGTAAGTTTACTAGCGTATCGTTATCGTATCGATTGCGCTATAGTTAATGATCACGATTGTATTCCCCGAGGGGATATTCTAAATATGACATATTTAAAACATAGTAAACAAAAGTTGTACCTATTTAATATTCAACTTCAGTAATATACAGGATGTTGTAAGTATACTTAAATGCGTTACAAACTGAACAACTTTCACTATGGTACCAACACTGAGATCGGAAAAAAACAATCTGCTGTTGTATAAATTTGAGTCGAGTAGGCATTGCAGTTTAGTGTGGAACAGCAGATTTTTTTTTGCTCCAATCGGTTGGCTCCCATCGTAAAAGTTGTTCAGTTTGATGGGTAGACTCTTAATTCAAAAGGATGCTAATGATATCAATTTCACCCTGTACAGGAGAAAATTATCTATAAATTCAAGTTCAAAAAATAAATTTCACTCACCTTCATTCCAAGCCGATGTGATATTCTCATGGTAGAAATACTCATTCTCCTCTTCATCAGACCACAGCACTCCTTCAATACTCGACGTGATCCCCTGACCCTCTGGTCCCTCAACAATCGATCTTCGCGACAGCTGGTCGTAACTGGGAGGCCGCGATAAGGAATATGTGGACACTCCAGATATGTCCACAAGTGAGGAACGGAAGTTTTTGACGCTACGACCGTCAATGGGTCTATAAGAGCGTAATGACCGGGTATCCTCGGATTTTATTGAGTGGAGCGATCGACAGTCATAGTTAAGTCCGTCGTTCGTGATATCCCCTAAGGAAACTTTAAAGTTATTAGTCGAAATATCTCCTAAAGGGACTTCGCAAGAGCGACGTTTCATACTAGTTTTTTGAGAAGGCGTTTCCCCAGTCGCTTGCATATGGCGGCTAACGCCTGCACTATGCAGAAATTCACTTGAATTATACATTTTTAGCTATTCTAACTTATGCTAAAGTTGACTTTAGGAACTTTAGAATTTGACTAAATGAATGTGGAATTATTCGTTCGTTGCCATTTTTTGAGGTGATGAGTATCTGTAACAAAAAGAAATAAATCGTTAGTAAATTAAAATTAAATTTTTAATCTTAATCTTCGCAATTTAGGACAGCGCCATCTAGTAAGTCGACCTAGAATCAGTATAGGTGCAAGCAAGCGGTTCACCAGATTGGACTATTCCAAACAGCACTGCAGTTAGCGCGCGTACTGCGCGTTATTAACTTTTCAAAAAAAGTCGATAGATGGCAGTGTTATTAAAAATTGTATGGGGATTCCCTTAGAACTAAAATTTATATTCCTTATAACAATTTTGAGATTAAGGGGGACAACAGTTTTTCTGAGTGTATTGAAAAAATTATTTAATAAAGTTTTAACAAATTAGCGTTACAAAGTCAAAGGTTCACAGGGTTCTGTGTTAATAATTTTAAAATCGCACTTCTCAGGGTATCGATTCGTGATTCGAAATAGCAAATTGCTCGAACAAGTGGAGAGAAATAACGAGATCAAATTCAAACTTTCAGATAATGATAAATACAATCGTACATAAATTACGTATAACTTTGTGGTACAGGCCAGGAATCGAACCGCCGCCTCGTGATTAAGTCGCTAGCTCTCTTCCGTATGGACTATCATCGCTCTCAAAAGCTTGCTAGCTATAAGATTAATTTAATTATTTTTAAAATTAGACTATTCCGTTACCTACAGTCAAAAATGTCGCACATAAACGAACTCAAAGACAAAATTAGCAATTTAATCAAGTTCGGAAGGAAGGAACATACAGCGTGCTCCATCGTTACATAAATAAAGGTGGTCTTTTGTTCTGCATTCCCTTAGCTAACAGTAGAGTCCGAATAAGCTTCCGGTTTCGGCCAGTTTCGGCCTGATAGTCGAGTCGAGTTTCTGTTTTCGATCAAATAGTAAGTAAGATGACGGGAGCAAAAACAGTTGTTAGGTGTAGACAGTTGCAATACTTTAAAGGGTTTGTATTTACTGAACAACTTTCCAGGAACCTACAGGATCTAAAATTTAAGGTGTTTATTTAATATTAAGGTCAAAGAGGGTACTTTGACCATCAAACTGAACAAGTTTCTCTATGGCACCAACATTAAAATCGCGAATAAAATCGGATGTTCCATATAATTTGGTCCAGTAGCTATTGACATTTTCTATGGAACAACCAATTTTATAAGTTGCTCAGTTTGATGGTCTGAAGCACCTATACAAGGTGTTACAAAAGTAAAAATAAAAATGTATAATTTTAAGGGGGCTGTTTAGATTAGACCATCAAACTGAACAACTTTCACTATGGGACCAACATCGATAATGCGAATTTTTTTTCCGCGATTTCGATATTGGTCTCATAGTGTAAGTAGTTCAGTTTGATGGTCTAAACCACTACATGTTTATTTGTATTATTGTAACACCTTGTATAACGCACACATTTAAGTTTACACCCTGTATAGAAAATTAGCAAAACTTGTAACTTTGTTTTTTTTGTGTGCCTTTAATGGTGAATAAAGATTTTTCTTTCTTACAAAAAAAAAAGAAAAACGCGCGTATGATTAACTTTTTTATATTCCGTCAAAATAGAAGTCGATATTCGGCTTCGGCTATAAAACCTGTATCAGACCCTATCTAACACACGCTAGCCAATTAATTATACAGCGTGTTCTGCGTTGTAATGGAATAACTGCCTATCTGGAACACCCTATTGTTAGATACCTTTGAACTTTGGAGCAGAATCGATTAGACATTTTCTTGGATAACACTGCCTTGTTTTAAATTTATGAAAAATACTAGCTTTTGTATAGTTTTGAGAATATAAAAATTATTTTCTAACCTTTTGGAGTGGAGGTGGTTGTAGGAACACTTAGTTTAAAGATTTTTCTAACAATGTTTTTGTGGAAAATAGACCAGTCAACAAACTGTAACAGAAGTGTGTCTGTAAATTGAAGGAATTTACAAAATAAAAACCGGTCAAGTGCGAGTCGGGCTACTCGCGAACCGAGGGTTTCGTACCACACAACATAATAACTAAAAAAAACTTATTGTCCTGGACCTTTAACACGAGACCGACTCACACTTGGCCGGTTTTTAGTATTTATTGTTGTACTGTAGAGTTTCCTTTATAATCAAACCAAGTTAAACGCTTGTATGTATTACCGTTTTTACGATAGAGCGAGAAGAGAAAACTTTGATAAAAACTAGTTTCTTGTATGAGGACCCCCCTTAAATTTTAATGTTTTGTCGTTTTTATTATTTGTTAACAAGTCCGCCGTAATAACGCATATTCTGTGGAAATTTCAACTGTCTAGCTATTACGGTTCAAAAGTTACAACCTTAAATAGGTAGGACGGACGGACGGATGGACGGACAACGTAGGCTTAGTAATAGGGTCCCGTTTTCACCCTTTGGGTCAGGAACCCTAAAACGATGACGATATGGTTTTTAGGTGACCCTGACTCCAAATCAACCTTTTTTAGAATGTTTGTTTGTGCGAGCATCACGCGAAAAATACTGAACGGTTTTTGGTTAGATTTTTTTTGTTTGATAGATTCGCGGGTTAACTCTAGTATACAATAAAAGCATAATTATGTTAAGATGCAAGAATACTGTCTGATGCAGATTTTTCTCCTACCTACCTACCTAAAATCCTAAGATTTAAAGAAAGCTCGAATGACAATCTACTTCCAGCAAGTTATCCTATGAATGTATTCTAAGGTACCTACTTGCAATCAGTAATTGTACGAGCAATCAGTTTATAATTTGAAAAGGCATACAGTCGATTATTCCTTGAAAACAAAATACTCATTGCAATAAGTGAAAAACAGAAAGTCATGGAGAAGCCAGTGGAAATGTAAATTTTATTTTCTCTTCTTGCTCGTAGATGGTAAATTCTTTTTAGCACTGTTTACATAGGGACAGTAATTTAGTGCATCATCCAATTTATTTTTTTTGGCTCCAAGCATCATTATTTACAGTGATTTAACCACTGAATAACACCAAAAGGAGACCATGATGGTCGTGAGTTTGGTGCGAAAAACATATACCTGACTATAATTATACTATAATTATTTATTTTACGTACCTATAAGATAGAGCCTTGACTATAATTATACCTATTTACTTTACGTACCTATAAGATAGATTTTTGAGCCTTTGATTATATAAAAAAAACGAAAATAGGTAACGTTCTTGCATAACGTACTCGAAAAATAGATGCTGCTTTTCATGTATCTTACGAGTGAAAAGTAATGACGTTTGATTTGTTTTTCTTTTTGAATAATTTGTGCGACGAGTAAAAGCACACGAAGGCATTGTGGTACTCTGTGGTGGTACGTTTATGCCACCTAAAATAAAAAAAAGTATCTCAATCACGCAATGCCGCTCGTATTGCGACTAGGTAGCTAAATTAGACAACGAGGGCTCAATTTATGTAGTCCATGCGCTATAGGCTAATCACCTATCTTCCAGTGGTAGCTGTAAAATTTTTCTGTCAGGTCTCACGTGGCTAGCGTATCGCCTACTAACATACTGCGTAAGAAACCTAGGGATAAGGTTTTTTACGATATAGCCTCCTACGATACCCAACGTAATTTTTAGTTATATCACTAATCCACTGTCATTGTGTAAACGAAACTTAATCCAAATGAAGTATTCCATACTCTCAAGTCGCCGGAGGGCATTTCATTTCCTGCCTTTCTTCGCTAACA
The DNA here is from genome assembly GCA_963924505.1 of Agonopterix alstromeriana. Lineage (NCBI taxonomy): Eukaryota > Metazoa > Arthropoda > Insecta > Lepidoptera > Depressariidae > Agonopterix > Agonopterix alstromeriana. The sequence goes on along the minus strand of OZ004672.1, from coordinate 15,115,240 downwards.
ATTTTTTCATTGTACACATCGAAGGATCATCGCCTAAGCTTTCAGGCTATTGGCATTCAATTTCCTGTTTCTTATTATTCCTGTGAAAGAAAAATGATTTTTTTTCTATTTTTTTCACAATTCGTAAGAAATTAAAAGAGTAACAATGTGTTAGACGAATTTAATGTAGATTATGCGGATTTTTTCCCTACTACCTACTTTACATGTTTACAGACTTATTACCTACTACCTACTTTACATGTAGTAGGGGAAAAACAAATTATTTTAACAATTTTTTTTTTTCGAAATTCCTATTCTACACGGAAAAAAATGTTTTGTTAAATAAAACCAAATGACGACATGCGTCCATGTATGGGCCGTTCGGCTAAATTGTGATATGCATATGATAGCTTTGCTATACGCATTATATTATAGACGAATATGATAGAAAATAAGTAGGTAAGAGGAGGAGTACGAGCTATGAATTAAAATAGAATATTTGTGACAAATTCTGTTTTTGTTTTAATTTTGATAAAAACACCAATATTATATTCACCAATTAGTACTTATGAATATAATTTGTGTTTTTATTAATTTTCGATACATTTAATAAAACATTGTTTTCAGTGTAGTTTGGAATTTGGAGCCCCAATTAAAAACAAAAGTTAAATAAAATAAAAACTTAAAAAAGAATCATGTAGTAAACCAAAAATAAAACATATCCGATTTGTCTAAATTGCCATAACTCGTTCCAATATTCCACCTAACTTTAAAACTGCACTAAAAACCCCAATTAGTATAAAAATAATTACGTAATAACAAAACTTAATTATTCAACTGCAAGTTTTTATGACGTCATCAAAAGGTCATTCACAACTAAGTTGCATATAACAGTCTCTAGTCGTGAGAGTTGCACTGAACTAACGATAGATCTGTCTTTTTCAAAAATCCTAGTTGTAAACAGGGTGAATTGAAGTCGTTCTTCTTCTTATCGTGTGGGCAGCAAGCCCTGGTGTTAGAGTTTCTTCAGACCGCCTTACGGCCTCTAACGTGGTTTCGACGGGTGAGGACGTCCTAACCAACTGGGGAAAAACGCATAAAGTGACAAATCACTAGGTGTCTAATCGAACCTACGACCTCCGTGTTAAGAGCCAAATGCTCTCACAATGTACAATTGCACAATTGACGTCGTTAGCAACCTGTTAAACTAAGACTACACATGAAACTGGACAACCCTTACTCTTGGAGAAAATCTGAAATCGCGAAGACAAAATCTGATGTTCCATAAATTTGAGTCGAGGAGGTAAGTATTGCCGCTTTGCATCGGATCCACATCTCTAATCGATACTTATGCATCTTTTCACGAAACTAAAGGTACTTTCTTTGGCAATCACCTACTTAGTGTAAAAGTGTGTACCTCTGGAAGGTATAGGCATCAAAGTAATTCCTTATTAAATTTTTCGAATTTTTCTACGAATCACTTAGTATAAGAGATAAGAGGAAATTTGGTAACCATCAGATGCAAGGCAGATTCATTATTCATAGGGTGTAGAGCATCTCTGTGATGGGGATGGAACAGGTCTGCCTACATAACTCCACCCGGTTTAGGAGTTACAGCCGTTGAAAGGTCTGTATCAAATGAACGATCAGCTGCAAGGCTGATCATAAGATATTATTGTAATATGCACTGTAGCTCTGTGAACAGTTTAAAGACTGTCATGTTCTGTCAGTCGGTTTAGGAATTACAGCCATTCAAAGTTCCGACCTTTGAACGGCTGTATCTCCTAAACCGACTGATAAACCATGCCAGTTTATGTACTGTTCGCATAGCTACAGTGTATATTACAATATTACCTGCATATTCATGTACATTAATTTTTAGCAACCATACCAGACCTTTGAACGTCTGTAACTCCTAAACCGACTGGAGTTATGCAGGCAGACCTGGTCCATCCTCTTCACAGAGATGCTCTACACCCTATCAATTCTGAATCAGCCTTGCAGCTGATGGTTACCAAAATTACTCTTATCTCTTATACTAACTGAAAAGGTCGCTTAAGAAAAATCAAATCTTAAAGCTTTTGCGAAAAAAATCTTTAGAAAAACCCAAAAAAAAAACTTTAATCTTATGAGATGTTTAAGAAAGTAGAATCCGGCAATTCTATAATATACTTTAGTCTACTCGAACACAGAATCTGGGTGTAGTGATTAACTCGGTAATTAAGCTAGACGACGAAATGCAGTGATTGTGCACTTTGTGCCCTTACGAGACAATGTACAACTTGATTTAGAGTTGCATTTATTTGAAACTTGTTGCAGCAAGAGCTTTCTTATTAAGGGCCTATGTCGAACAATAATTGAAGCGAAATGGACGTGTTATAGCTTAATTATATTACTGCCTCATGCGAGAGAAAGAGATGGGGCAGCGCGCGCGCCTAAAACGACGCAAGCGTAAAACAAACTTTATTTAATTGTGATTGTACTATTTATTTAAGTTCATTTCTGCTCTAATCAAACTTTATAAAATATCTATCTCTTTTTTCTAAAATCAAGTCTCGTGTTTCTATTATTCACCGTTTAGCAGTTCCAAGCGTTTATCAATAAAGACGGAGGCTACTTTGGCTTATTTTTCTATCGAACAAATGTCTCTTAATCGTGTTTTGGCTCTAATCAAAACTTCAATTATATGTTCAATTTACACATATCCGCAAATCATACTCCTACTGTTAGTACTTCATGATATATGATGCTTTGAAGAATCCAATTTTTTTACTTATCCTCTTAAGCCTGTTCTGTGTCCCATACGTCGGATATTTCTTTTTCCTACTCCTCCTATCTTCTTTGGATTAATTCATTGCGGGTTTCAAGACAGATTAGAGTCACCCCCCGGGCTCGCTGTAATCGTCGCAGGATCAACAGGATCCTGGTTTACAAGAGTTATAGCGGTGGGAATGTATGGTGGGCCTATGCCCGATGCTCGGTGTCTCTCTAAAACCCTCCCCTTTTCTCCTCCAATCCTCTCCATATGCAATGCAATCTCGGGTCAACCCTTCTGGTCAAGTCATCGCTCCATCTTCCAGTGGTCCCTGACGTGGGTGACCATCTTGTGGAACCCATTCTGTAGCCACCTTAGGTCACATCTTCGGATGCATGCGGTAGTACAATGCACAATGCGGGAATTAGTTTGTGACAATAAATCATTTTTGATTTCATTATGTCCAGGAAACAAAATTGGCGTTGGATTTTTTCAGGACTCAATAACTGTCTTTATGAGACCAACGTCAAAATCGCGAAAAAAAATCGGCGGTTTCATAAAAAACTGCAGTCCTATTCGACCGAAATGTTTGGGACAGCATACTTTTTTGCGATTTCGATCTTGGTCCCTTATACAGGGTGTAACAAAACACCCTAGTAATACTTTAAGGGGGTGCTTCAGACCACCAAAACTGATCAACTTTCACTATGGAGCCAAGCTCTTTCATACAAAACTGCAGTACCCGTCTTGACTCAAATGTATGGGACAGCAGTTTTTTATTATTTTTGCTACGTCAGCTCCATAGTGAAAGTTGTTCAGTTTGATGGTCTGAAGCACCCCCTTAAGTATTACTAGGGTGTTTTGTTACACCCTGTACTAAATTGTTCAGTATGATGGTCTGATCATCCTCTTAAAAACCGTAAGGACCTACAAACTTTTTGTTTTTTCATTAGTACAGTTTGTTACCGAGACATTACACTCAACTTAAAACAATAAGTCCATAATCTTAACTATACCCCTATAACTATGTTAAAAGATTATTGTGTACTTTCTGAAAAAAGATCAACCACAGAGAAGTGAACGAGGTCATTTCTTCGCTTTCAGTCGCTGAATTTCATTACAGTAATCCTGAAATGTAACACCATAAAGTTGAAAATAGGAAGCCAAGTTTAAAACGTTTTTAAAATTCTCAAAAGAATGCTCGAGGAACGGAAGTCCTAGCCACATATTAAATTCTAGGTGACAATTTCTTTCATAAGTTTCTTATGAAACTTTCAGAGGAGTGCTCGAGTCCAGATGCATTAATTTTTCATCCCTTTTTAAACTTTGTTGATTTTTTTAATTATAAGCTTCATTCTAAGGGTGATTGTGTTTTAAATTGGACAAGTTTTTTAATTAATTTTGTTACTTTTTACAACAAAGTCAAGTAACTAGTTTAGAAATTAAGAAAAAGAACTCTTATTAGCTTTGATGGGCAGTGCATAATTAATTCAATTTAATTTCAAATAAATGTACTCTGTTATTTTATTAAAAAGATTTTTGCGAACTTTCGAAATGTATATCTAAATCTGCTAAATCTTCACACATTACTATACTATAGTTTACATGCTTCAGACCGTCAACATGAACAACTTTAACATGGGACCAACATTGATATCGCGAAAAAATATCAGCATTTCCATAGAAAACGTCAATATGCGGCAATATTATATATTATAACAGCGCATTTTTTTTAAATTTCAATATTGGTCGCATAGTGGAAGTTATTCAGTTTGATAGTCAAAAGCATGTTTAATATATAAAGCATTTAATTCTACACTTCGTAGTTATAATTATTTTGCTAAAGAAATTACGGTAGAGTACATTTTGTTAGTTCTGTCTACGCTCCCCTGTCCTGTCTAATACCTCCACAATTTTCCATAATCTTCTATTCAATAATATCGTGGTCGACTTTGAGTAAATTAAAATAGCGAAAGATAAGTATTAATTAGCTCATCCTCTCCACATTGTGGTCCGCCTGTTCAGACATTTAGATGCGCGGTAGTTTGTTGTAGCATTTGTAAAAAAAGTTGTTGTTTCGGGGCACAATTCCCGATTTTGTGAGATTATCATTGGTCCTGCCTATTCGAAACCGCAGGAGGTTCACAGCTATCCACACAAGCTATTCCTTCTTTCCTGAAGGAATAGCTTGTATAGATAGCTGTGAACCTAATGGGGTAATTTTTCGACTGGTTTGTCGAATTCAAAAACCCCCAACACCAAAAACATCTCTTTAAGATATTAATGCGTAGGGGACCGCTATGAAATGAATATTGATTTTTGTACAATCACTTGCGGTCCCCGACACATTAATTGACCTAAAATATCTTAAAGAGAGTTAAGAAGTAAAAACAAACATTTGTTTACATCAAAAATAATAGGTGAATTATTTTATACTTTTTAAATGTTTGTTTTTGTCGTTGGGGGTTTTCTAAATTTGTAATTTAATGTTATTTCATAATTTTTAAACTTACATGAAAACTACTGAACCGATTTTCATGAAACTAAGCTTTCTTAAGTTCTAACTCGCAAAAATTAGCTTTCTATTAAAAAAAAAACGCATCGAAATCGGTTAACCCGTTTGGGAGTTACGATGCCACAGACAGACAGACCGACACTGGCGTCAAACTTATAACACCCCTCTTTTTGCGTCGGGGGTTAAAAAGGTAAGATGTGTGGTCTATTCCCTTCTGCTTGTGTGCTATTGTCGTTTTTGACGTATTAGGAACGATATAATGTGAAAACGTTAGGTGTAAATCTATGAGATAAGCCATCCACCGATATCGTATCGGCCTCGAGTCGGTTGAAATGAAAACGCCCATAGGCGAGTAATATTTATGTATACACATGAGGGTTGCTCTATCAACCAAAATTAAGCTTTGAGAGGGCACTGAAGTCCCAGAGAGACCACTATTTCTAGTTTCTAACTAAATGATACGAATGGACAATTCGCCCCACTGTAAACCACCCAAAAGAGCTCTAGGGGGCAATTCTGGTCGCCCACTCGATAACTATCGACAGATACAGAAAAATTTAATGATAAATGAGAACGAAAGTTTAAAATAACAGTTTTGTCTAGGGAATTTTGTTAGTGTGAATTTCTATTCGGTTTAGTTTTAATCACGTTTCATATACTGCAGTGAGATTTTCTGTATAACATTTCCGTGACTGACTGACAGATAACGGAATATAGAAACATGAAATTCTGAATATAAAGGGTTTAAAATTAAATGTGTTACATATCAAAGGTTCAGACCACCATAGTGAGTAACTTTCACTATAGAGCAACATCGAAATCGCGAAAAAGCTGTTCTATAGAAAACGTCACTGCTACCTGGATCCAAATGTATGGAATTCACGTGTTTTTTTTTAGCTTTTTCAATGTTGGTCCCATAGTGAAAGTTGTTCAGTTTGATGGTGTGAAGCATCCCTTAATATAGAGAATAAGTGAGCCAGATCATTTCAAAATCAACGTCAATGGTGACTGGACCCAAATGTATGGAGCAGCTATATTTTTTTCTTCGAGTTTTCAATTTTTGTCCCATAGTGAAAGCTGTTCAGTATGCATTATCTGAAGCACCACCTTGAGTATTTGACTAATTTTAGCTAACACCCTGTATAAATACACGTAATCTTGTCTTATTATAAAACTGTAACAGAAGTGTGTCTGTACATTATGAAGATATTTACATGAAAAAGATTACGATATGGTTTATAGGTATCCCGGATTCCAAATCAACCTTTTTTAGCATTGTTGTCTGTCTGTTTGTTTGTTTGTTTGTTTGTATGTTTGCTACAGCGTCACGCAAAAACTACTGAACCGATTTTGATGAAACTTGTTTTGTTTGTTAGCTTATGATCTGACTTAAAATCTGGTCCCTATATAATTTGGGCGGACGAAGTCGCGGGTAAGCATGCATATGCTCACGACTATATTCCCCGAGGGGGTAGTCAGAGATATTCTGAAACCGAGTGCCGAAACTCTGTCCAGTCTGACGGGGGGTGAGCCCGTCGCCAAATAATGGACAGTGGGTATAATACATGGCTCGAAATTGAAGCATGCAGGTTTCCTCACGATGTTTTCCTTCACCGAAAAGTCAGTGGTGTTACAAATCGTACATAAATTCCGAAAAACTCATTGGTACGAGTCGGTCTGGACGGGGATCGAACGGGTAAACTGTATTTAATAATATTTTTTTTTTATCAATAATTAATGGACTTTTTGCTTGTGCGTTAGCACCGCATTTCCGCCAATGTCAAGTAGTTTGGAGTATCAATCCCAATCTCAGGGATTGTTGTTGATAAAGGACAAGAAGAGATTAAGGAATGCGGAGCCTCGTGGCAGGCAAAGACGCGACGCGCGGACAACACGCGGACAACACGCGAGACAAGTTCTCGGGTCAGAACCTGCAACGTGACTCTGCGAATCCTATTTAATAATATAATCTTGTACTTAAACAATGAACCTAGAAATATCAGTTAAGTACCTAAAGGTGCAGATTTAACTAGATATAATCAAGCTAGGTCTTGAAAGTTACTTTGATGTCAATAATCTCGGCAGACTGTCTGTTTTCTCCTGTAATTTACGATCGAAATTATATACCTAGTCCGTAGTCTGCTTTAGACCTTAATGAAAAGCTTAGGATATATTTTAAATACATCATTAAGGGATATGTTCTATTTTAGGGCGATGAGAGCCTACCCGAGTGTTGTAAGTACTGAACTGAAGTCAGTGAAAAAATTAAGTCAACCGTTAAAAAATACCACCTAACAAATGTCAATGTATCGAGTTAAAGTGACCTCGCCACTCCTCATATAAACCGTTCGTGGTTTTCGTATGTGGGATAAAATTTATTATTTTGTTTTATTTAAATACATTTAAAAAAAAAGTCTAGAAAAATATCTAGTAGTATTATGTGACAACTATTTTATATTAGCAGACTTTACTTGGTATATTTTTTTTTTGTCATTAGTCGATTTTGGTTTAATCAACCAGAATTCGATTTATCAAAAATCTTATCAAATCATTTATTTCTGAAAATAAATTCCAGAACAATGTAATAATAGTACATTATGATTTATGATACAAGTGAGCAAAGTTAGTCATTACAGCCGAGGCGGGGAAGGCTAGCAGAGGCTGTAATGACCAATGCTCACGCGTTTCATACGTCGTTTTTCAACATACTTGCGAGGAAAAGGTTATAAAATTTCGTAAATTACAACAATTGGAGACAAATATATGTGAAAAATGGCGCTGGGCTTTTTTTTTGCGTTCCGTGTCTTTTGGTTGAGATAGCTATGCGCGCGCAGGTCGACAAAGAGGCAATGACTTTAGCCGACATTTAACCAACAACATTTTGATGCAAAAACCTAATATTAAAAACTTTATAAACTTAATATTTATGTATTTATAACACAATAAAACAGATTAATTTATTCATAAAAAAGTTTGATTTGCTTTGCTGAGATTTAAAAACAAACTATAGGATAAAAGTTCAATTACCGCACTAGTGCGCGTGTTCTATAAGCCGCATTATATACCTAAAAGCGGTGCAATAAAAGCCACTTTACGAACAAGTATGTTGAAAATTACCATTTCATAATTTCATGACATAGTATTACTTACTCGCTAGGTTAGTATATCAATAACTACAAACTTTCTGCTAAAATAAATATAATACTCGATTTTTTTCTTACATATACAAATAAATGTTGTTCTGCTCTTTCTGAGCAATCCAGCAATCTTCTAAATCTGTAAGGCTATTGTGAGTTAAATTCCGACTATATCGATACAAAATCTATAGTGTATTGTATGACTTTACAAGATTTTTTTTTAGGAACATTGTATTTCTGTGTATTTCTGCGATCATTAATATTCACTGTCTTAAATCGATTAACGAAGCAGAATCGCCAAGAACTGACAAAAACATAATGTTGATTTGATACCGATCGAGTCGTGTAATTACATAATAGAACTGCTCTGGTAGGCAAATATCTTCGCCACGATAGCAAATTCAAACTACATGACCGTCGACTTGATAGAAGAAGATTGTAGAGAACAGACTCTCGAGAACAATGCACCCGTTTGATAGTTAGGTGGTGGAACGTTGAGAGCGGGATCAGAGCTTGTAATTCCCTCGTTTACAAAGGTGTATTTAAAAATTATCTTTGAACGCATTGTGATATTCCATAAGTGTCCATACCTCTGTAGTTACGCTCAGGAACAAATACTTCATTCTAAAGCCTTAAAAGGAATGTAATAACAAAGAAAGGTGCACCTTATAAGACACGAAGAAAATAGCTCAGAGCACTATAAAGCTGATTGCAAACAGCCCGGATGTGCAGCAAAGCTCAATATCGCCTAACGCTGTCGTCCTAGTTTACGTCAAAGCCTTTTGGACAATTACTCGCTCCAAACAATGCTGTGGTGTCTATGGAAACTAGATGCCAAAATTCTTGATTGAATTTGAGGATGAACGGGAAATATGGGCTTTGTTACAGAAAGTTGTATTTTAGAGAATTGAAAACGAAAACAATATCTTTGTTGTTTCTTCAAATGAGATAAGAATTATGAAATACTTACAATGACATTTTTCGTTATAACTCAAAAGGAACCTACAAAAACACTTTAAAAAAAAAGTGTTATACAGGGTCCTTCTTAATATGCTGTCAGTTTTTTCAGAGAAATAATTACATAAAACTAAATAACTTTCTCTATGAGGCCAAAATAGAGATCGAGAAAAGATAATTGCGTTTTTGATGTTGATTCCATTTTCAGTTTGATGGTCTAATCATATCCTGAAAAACGTCAGTATATTGTATTGTTGACCCTATACAGGTGTAACAAAACACCCTGGTAATACTTAAGGGGGTGGTTCAGCCCATCAAACTGAACACTATGGAGCCAACTTCGAAATTGCGAAAAAAAATCAGCTGTTCTCTACAAAACTGCAGTACCGACTGACTCGAAAAAAATGTACGGGACAGATGATTTTTTTCTTCGCAATTTCGACGTTTGTCCCATACCTAAGAGAACGTTTTTCAGTTTGATGATCTGATCGTCCTCTTAAAAAACCGTCTCCATACTCGCAGGAGCAAAAATCAAATTTCGCGTGTGGGGTATCATTTTTGACCTGACCACCGCAAGTAAAATCTGATTACAATTCCGTCCCTTTTAGAAGTAAAATAGTAAATAAATCTTATCAGAGGCGATTTTTTTTTCAACCGTAATGAGAATATTTGTCAAAAGAAACAATTTCACACCCACGCAGAAATTTTGAAACAAAATTCCTTTCGCAAATCAAGGGTCAACTTAGAATCAAAGTAATAAATAACTCAGCATCGTTGCAAAAGTATAAATCAACCCTTTTCAGGTATGTTAGCAATGCCGGCGTTTAAATTGGAAACTTCTATAAATTAAAAGCAAGCAAACCAAATAATGAAGTAGGGCTCCGAAACTTTCTGGGTAACACCCTGACTTATTGTCGAACATAAATTACAGTAAGTTTTGACAATAAATTTCGTGGGTTGATTTGTAGGGATAGAGTTACTAGATTGGCTTTTTTGGTCTACCTATCTTAAGGTATCGTTTCGCGATCGAAACAGGAATGAAAAAGCTCGCAGGAGAAATAATGTTTACCATTTTTTTAGCCAGGAACCGTGTTCAAGACGTTCTTTTCGACGGCAAGTTGAACCGACAGTAGGTGGGGTATATAGGCACCATCAAACTGAACAACTCTCTCTATGGGACCCAGTTTGAAATCGCGAAAAAATCTGCTGTTCCAGTTAAAATTGCAATCGTACTCGACCGACATATATACCCATACAACTGATCTTTCTTTCGAGATTTCGATGTTTGTTTCGTAGAGAAACTTATTCAGTTTGATAGTCTGAATAACTGTCAGCATTTTAAGTTGGACCCTGTACAGCTCGTAGAACTGCCTGCACGATAATAATGCTCGTATTTCTCAAACAAATACGATTATTATAAGCAGGTGGTAATAAACTAATTTCTACTAGTTTCTAAGTGTAAACGAATAAACTCAAAACCTGAAAACGGTACTGAATCGATAACTGATGAACGTCCATCGTATTGAAATTCTCAAAAATGCTTATTCCGATATAGCGTTATCGCGCCTTATCTCTCTTTTATTTTCGCAAGATCGAACTAGATAAAAAGGCGCGATATAGTCTTATCGCGCACATCATGGTACTTGGTCATCACGTTTGGTCTTGTCTTAGTTTGTTCGCAACACGTAACCTACTTTGAGGAGCACAATAAGTCCACATTTTGACTCCCATTATTGGGCAAAACCAATCAGATATAGATACTTCCCTAATATTTTCGATGAATCAGCCACCAAATGTTTCCTTGTCTTCCTTCCCATTTCGCTTCTCTTATAATTGGACTCTTTCTCAAGATCTTGTAGTCAATATTTCAAGAACCGTGGTAGATTAGGGCCGCCTGTGGTCTGTTAGATTTATTTAAGTACCTTCTGTAATGTTGTTCTCAACCAATTGTAAAGTTAATTGTAACAACTTTTAAGTGGGTAGTTGTAGCACTGCTCAATTTTAGCATATTGAAAGTTTTAGTATAAAATGCTACATATCCTGATTTTAAGACCATCATTTTATTTTATATTTTACATTCTAAACAGATTCGAAGCCGTGGTGGTCCAGTGGCGAGTATAACCTTGCCTGCCGTGGAGGAGGCGATGGTTCGATCCCCGTCCAGGCCGACTCTTACCAATGAGTTTTTCTGAATTTTTGTACGATATGTAACACCACTGGCTTTTCGGTGAAGGAAAACATCGTGAGGAAACCTGCATGCTTCAATTTCGAGGCATGTATTGTACCCATTGTCCATTGTGTGGCGACGGGCTCACCCCCCGTCACACTGGACGGCGTTTCGGTACTACTGGTGAAACGTTGATGTTCTGAGGTTTCAGAATATCTCTGACTACCCCCTCGGGGAATACAGTCGTGAGCATATGCTTATATGCTATGCTAAACAGTTTAGATTTATTGTGCCTTCCAGCTTAAACAAACTATATTTCTCAGGGAGGCAACAATCAGAGGGGCATGTGGGTCTGGATGGATACTGGAACTCGAATCTCAACTTTTCTATGCGAAGTATTCTAGAAATAGTAGGTACCTATTTTGGTTTGTTCATCATCATCATCAGCCATATATACTTCCCACTGCTGGGCACAGGCATGCCTAATGCGGATTGGTAGACTTCACATACGCATCGGAATTTCTTCTTCAGTATGTGCAGGTTTCCTCACGATGTTTTTCTTCACCGTTTGAGAGCAGTCGGTATTACGTGTACAGGGTGAATATCATTAGCATCCTTTTAAACTAAGACTCTACCTATTAAACTGAACAACTTTTACTATACGAGCAAACCGATCGGAGCACAAAAAAAATCTGCTGTTGCATACATTTGAGTCGAGTAGGCAGTTTTTTTTGATCCGATCGGTTTTTGCCCATAGTAAAATTTGTTCAGTTTGATGGGTAGACTCTTCGTAGAAAAACTGATGATGATGATGCATGCGGGGACCGGGAGAGCGCGTCCCGGTACAGACTCTGCGAATTCAATGCCGGTGCCCCCTTCCCTACACACCACGTAGACCCGCCCACTGAGCTTTACCACTAATCGTTTTTATTACACTATGTAACTTTGAAAGTAACACTCATGTTGGTGAGTTTATTCCACCAACAAAGAACCTAACATTAGCGTTGAAACGAACGTCACAAATAACCCCAATTTTACTAACACAAAAGTCTCTCAATACACTAAGCTTAACTAACCACAAACCCCAAAAGGAAATACCTTTTACTGCCAATGATAAACTGCAGCCGACCTGCATTGCGCTGAAATTACATCTCTGAAAGAATTCGGTAAAAGCAATCGACTCGAAAATGCGGGAGCAAAGAGAAATCGAAATAGTGCAAAAGCGATAGAAGGTATGTTGATTGAAAGTTCACGTTTATGTTATATTTTAGTGCGAATCATTTATTTGACGATTCTTTTGCCAAATACTTTGAAAAAGTACCACCGACGCAAATACTTTGCCCTTCATTATAATTTGAAGCAAGAGTCTAGCTAGACCTTTGGAGAAATTATGGTGTCCTCCATATTAATATGCTGACACCTTTTGGGGGGATGATCAGACCGTCAAACTGAAAAACTACCTCTATGGCACCAACATCAAAATCGCGAATAAAAATGTGCTGCTCCATACAAAACGGCAAACCTACTAGAGCCAAATGTATGGGAAAGCAGATTTTTTTTCACGATTACGATTTTGGTCCTATACAGAAAGTTGTTCAGTTTGATGGTCTAGTCATCCCCTTAAAAACTTTCAGCATAATAAGAAAGACCTCGTATAGATAACTCATTTACTTCATCAGAACAATACAGGAAAAAAGTGACAGACAAAGGTAGCAGGTAACACTGTGGAGCCCGTATAAGGAGGTCCATGCAAAACAGCAACAGGAAGTTCCTACGACGGACCATTTAATAACAAACACGATGTAGTAGGTACAGATGTTGGAATATGACACCGTGCTACCCGTATTGCACCGATGAAAAAGTTAATTCTGCCAGAACCCTATAGTTACCCACTACTACAACGTACCTATCGGAACATATATACATGTACCTACGGATTCATAGTTTTGTCTTCTGGGAGGAACAAGCTCGGATGAGACCTGAGTACCGAATAGCTGTCAAGAAGGGACTAAGTACTCCGAAGCTGCTAGGTTGGAACCTCTTTGACGCCAAAATCCAACCACAAGACCTGTCCCAAACCTACATACAACTACAGTTACAATTTAACCGGCCAATTCTATTGTGCTGCTTGTAACGGAATATTCAACTACAAACTAGAGAGATATCCTATATCGTAGTCCTACTAATCCTATCCTATTCTAGAGAATCTTCCATGTGTAACGTCCTTGAAAGTTTGTGAAGATGCTTGTAACACGATCTCGCATTTACGGCTGAACGGATTTGGATGAAATTTGACACACATAATATTTCTGACTTCCTTAAAGTCTTTAAAGTAATATTAACGAATAGCATATTTTTCTTTCAATCTACTGTTCCATACATTTTACGCAGTAGGTATTTAATTTTAATATGAGCGCAAAATTAATGGACACGTTTTATTTTTAGTTTTCGGGTGCGCTGGTCCACAATTTTTTATTATCAGACGATTATCAAAACTAGATCAACCAAAATACCCCTTGTAAAACACGGAATCCCATTTCAAACTCTTTTTACCAATCAAACAGTTTCTTCAAACATAATTTAGTACATTGAAATTCGAATAAATTTATAGTGATTTCTCTAGTAATCCGTCCTATAACTAAATTACTGCAAGAGCAAAGTTCATAGAAGTGCTGTAGAGATTAAAAAGAGTCAACTAAATTAGATTGCGTTACGTTGCAAGCGTCCGATATGAACCACCGTTGCCGCCGGAGGGAAAATAAGTTTTCTATTTCGTTTGATACCAATGTCTTCACTGATTGTACATAGCCTTATCTATGTAGCTGATAAACTCTAAGATCAAGACTCTGATAAATCGGCTTAGATGGTTGGTTAATGCAAAAAGAAGACCACCTGAGTATACAAGGTGTTACTAAAATACAAATAAACATTTAAGGGGGTGGTTTAGACCATCAAACTGAACAACTTTCACTATGGGACCAATATCGAAAACACGAAAAAAAAATTGGATGCTCCATACTAAACTACAAATCAACTCTTGCTAAATGTATGGGATAGCAGATTTTTTTCGTCGCGATTTCGATGTTGATCCTATAGTGAAAGTTGTTCAGTTTGATGGTTTCAACAACCCCCTTAAAAGTTTGAAATGTTTATTTTTACTTTTGTAACACCCTGTATAGGCAATGGAATTTACCCTACCAGGCGTAAGGTAGGCCAAAACTCTGATGGTCTGATGTTCAGGATAGAGGGAAGTGGAAGAAACAGACAAGGAAAGCCGACCCCGCTACCCAGCGGGACAGCAGCTACGAAGATGATAGTGACATAGCATTATACAAGGTGTTACAAAAATACAAATAAATATTTAAGGGTGTGGTTTAGACCATCACACTAAACAACTATCACAATAGGAACAATATCGCGCAAAAAAAATCTTGGTCCTATAGTGAAAGTTTTTTAGTTTGATTATTTACAACAATATACAACATAATATCCAAAAATTCCAATATCCTGAACCTAAAATATGACTATAACAAAATAACTAACTTCCGGAAAAAATAAATTATTCTAAAAGGACGCCTCTGGCCGAACTTGGACCAAAAGTACCCATGCTGGCGGCATTTAGTTTGATTGTGTAAACAACCCCTTAAAAATTTTAAATGTTTATTTTTACTTTTGTAACACCTTGTATACCTATATACTAGATACCTAGTTTATATACGGGGGGTGAGCCCGTCTACATGCCTCGAAATTGAAGCATGTAGGTTTCCTCACGATGTTTTCCTTCACCGAAAAGCTAGTGGTGTTAAAAATCGTACATAAATTCCGAAAAACTCATCGGTACGAGTCGGCCTGGACGGGGATCGAACCATCGCCTCCTGCACGGCAGGCAAGGTTACTCGCCACTGGACCACCACGGCACCGTCACACTGGACAGAGTTTCGGTACTACTGGTGAAACGTGGATATTCTGAGGTTTCAGAATATCTCTGACTACCCGGGGAACATAGTCGTGAGCATATGTTTATATATGCTTATATACCTACATAGCCGAAAGGTCATGTTAATTCAAGTCATGGTAAATTACAAGATATTAGGGTAGCTAGCTACATTACTTTAATGGGTGATTGTAATCATGATATTGAATAACTTTGCCTAAAAACCTACAGAAAATTAGAAAAAATAATCTGAAAATGGAGTCAACAACGAAATCGCGGAAAAAAAACCTACTGTTACAGAGAAAACTTCAAAAGACTCGACCCAAATATGTGGAATAGCAGATTTTTGTCCGATTTTGATTTTGGCTCTGTAATTGCTCCATTTGACGGTCTAAAGTACAGACCCTCTTAGATATGGAACGTATTTAATTGTCCACCCTATGTAGATACCGAATGGTCAATCCTCTGTCATCCAAGCAAGCTAATTTGCCAGTCAGAATAATTAACGTATCCTGTACTGTACACAAAGCATTAGTATACAATAGTGCTATGTACCTAATAGTAATAGTGGACAATGTAGCCACATTGCGGTACCTACATAAATTCGAAGTGAACTTAATGACTTGCAGGTCAGAGCTCCATTTGTGTTATAGAATATGGACCACTATGTTAGTTTACCTATCTGCCTTCCGTCTAACTGCCAAACCTATTTCTTTGAAATTCGAAAGAGATATAGTTTGTAATTCCAAAGGGGAAATGCCATGTTATGGGAACCATGGAGCCGGGGTTGCGTGGGGCTGGGCCTTTGAGTGTGCGTTAGTCTTTATGTTGGCGTAAGTTTTGACGAAGCATGTTGCTGATTGGAATCCTGTTTATTTTTTATTTTTTTATTTTGGACGAAGTTGATGTTTCAGATACGGATATGTCGCCATTTTTGACGAAACGTGTTGCAGATTTTAAGTTTGTATTTTCTTATATCTAATAAATGGACTTTAGTTTTTAATCATAGGAAACTCATGAAGTGTTAGTGAAAATTGTTCAGTTTGATGGTATGAACCACCACTTTAAATATTAGGGTCTTTTGTCAGGCCTGTCTCACTCCACAGCTCAGCTGTTCTACGCTTGACGGCAATAGGTTAGGTATGCCGTGTATACATCTTGGGAGCGTGTAATTTCTCTATGGTTAAATCTCATTAGACTTGCCGACATTTTGTGAGTAGTCAATGCGATACTTGGAAACGATGTCACGCTGCCAGTACGTGAAAGAATGAAAGAGGGGTACTATGTAAAGGAAGCTCTCATGTCTAATGACTCGGTTCATTTTTGTTTCCACGCGCGCTTTGTGACGGTTGGTTGTTCACGATTGTACGATAGGACGGGTGCGAATAACTTTGCACATTATTGCAGTGCAGAGAGTGTAGCTATTTATTTAAATCTGTTTTTGAAGTGATTCTTCTGTACCGGTAGTACTAATATTTATTCTGTGGTTTTGTTACAGATAATAAATCTAAACCACTTTATCTGTGGGACCAACATCGAAATCGTGAAAAAAAGAGTCAAAATGCAAACCTTATTTCGTTCAAATATATAGGACAGCAGATTTTTTTTCAATTTCATGGATAAAGTGATTTTTTTTACCACCTAAAAAAAGCGTCTGCATTTACGAAGGACCAATTATTTAGGATAGATACAAGAGCCGTGGTGGTCCAGTGGCGAGTATAACCTTGCCTGCCGTGGAGGAGGCGATGGTACGATCCCCGTCCAGTCCGACTCTTACCAATGAGTTTTTCTGAATTTTTGTACGATTTGTAACATCACTGGCTTTTCGGTGAAGGAAAACATCGTGAGGAAACCTGCATGCTTCAATTTCGAGGCATGTATTGTACCCACTGTCCATTATAAATGGCGTCGGGCTCACCCCCCGTCACACAGCACAGAGTTGCGGTACTATTGGTGAAACGTAGATGCTCTGAGGTTTCAGAATATCTCTGACTACCCCCTTGGGGAATATAGTCGTGAGCATTATGCTTATGCTTATGCCATTTATTTTTCAATCACAGTCTAAAACTCAAATACAATTAAATTAAAAGCAACGTACGTAAATTGAGAATTCTTTCTAAATTCCCAGAACAAGGGTTACCTTACCAAGGGTAAAATTCCTGTATACTGAATTTCTGTATTTTGTAATTTAACAATTTTCCGTTCAAAAAATACCGTAGCTCGAACCCACCTTCAGGAATTATGCCACACCTAAATGAATGAATAAGTATTGTTGTATCTTTTTGAAGTAACGACACGATTTTGATACGATTTATGTACGAGAACGATATTCTAAATGTAATGGAAAGGTGAATCGGTGTATTTCTAAAATAGAAGAGAGGATGTAGAAGATATACGCGAAAACCAAAATAAACAAGGAGAGTAAAATTTTTACGGTTTCGTAGCCAAAAGGCGCCTACGCTGTTTTACCGTCTGTCTTTTCGCCAATGTATCTTTTGAATTGTAATACTTACACGGTTGAAATTTTCACAGAATATGCCTTATTATAGCGAATTTGCTAAAAAAGTTAAAATTCCAAGAAACCTGTTTTTTTCATAGTTTTTTGTTCTGGTCAAGTGTGTGTCGGACTTGCGCTAAGGGTCTTGGAAAATCATTTTTTTTTTCGGTAATAGTTTATGACGGTGCGGAATCCATACCATCATACAAAATTATCAAAAAAAATCGCCATGTCCGTCCGCCTGTCCGTCTGTCCGTCTGTCCGTCTGTCCGCGGCTTAGTACTAGAAAGCTGTAATTTGACATGGGTTTACATTATATTTATCACGCCAACAAAGTTCTAAAATAAAATCCCGTGTGGGGTATCGTTGGATAGGTCTTTTAATAATATTGTGGGTGTGGGAAAACAATTTGTCGATTTAGGGATCCCTTAGCGAAATATTAAGCTTTGAAGTAAACATTTTTGTTAGAGTCGGTTTTTTTTATTCTTAATTTTGTTGATTTTATGTACAGTAAAGAATCTAAATCAAAACTAAGTTTCACAAACGGTTTGCGGTCGCGCCAGCACAAATACAATGGCATCCTAAACATGGTCTCAACTAGAAACGTGAAGGTAATGTGACCGTGGCTTCATTAAGCACTGGATTAGTCTACACCTAATAGTTTGTACTAAAAGCAACATAGTTATTTAAGTCTGCTACTAACTTATGAAGGGTGACCTTCCTCTGACTCTCAAGCGAAAACTCATCGACATGTGCATCTTGCCCATCTTAACTTACGGTGCTCAGACTTGGTCGTTAACCGAACATCAAAAATCCAGTCTCAACATTTGACAACGAGCTATGGAGCGCAGCATTTTAGGTGTAAAACGGGGGACCTAAAAACAGCTCTGCTGAAGTGGGACATATCTGCCGTATGCACTTGGAGAGGTGGACCAAGATGGCCTCAGAATAGGTTCCACATGACAGTTGCCGACGTCGAGGAAGACCCAAGAGAAGATGGAGCGACGATTTGAATACTTTCCTGAACGGTTGGCACGTTGCATAGGGAGGATTGGAGGAAAAGAGGGGAGGCCTTTGCCCAGCTGTGGAACACAAAATTGGCTATAAAAAATGACTAACAAACTATGAATACCTATAAGTAAAGGCTGAAATCAATTTATTTATATTTTACTTGATATTCATAAAACAGCTTGAAAGAATGCAATGCTAGGTCCACAGCCAACAATGTTTACTGAGAACATACCTGATGCTTTGTACAGATGGTTCTAAGATTGAAACTTTTAGAAGTGGTACTTGTGTAAGTCCTTTGTTCCACAATTGAATTATTCTAGACTAGCAGCCCGTCCCGGCTTCACACGGGGTAGCCAAAAATATTTAAGACTCATTTTTCTACACCTTCGGTTACATTGTTCAAATTTTACCAAGGATCCCTAATTTTTTTCAAAATGAAATGTAGCCTATGTCAAATTGGAAGAATGTAGCATTCTATTGGTGAAAGAATTTTTTAATTCGGCCCAGTACTTTTTGAGCCTATTCATTACAAACATACAAACATACAAAAATAGGTACAAATCTTTCCTCTTTATAATATTAGTGTAGATGTAGATATAGGTGAGCATACTTTTGCTTTTGAGGCAATGGGTAATCGTGAACTGTAAGAGCTAATATACAAACATCTGAATAACAATGGCAACAAACATTGACCCTCAAGCCCTTCACACGAAACCGTACGAAATTGTGTCGTGACAACTAAATCTTAAAGTACAATATTAATCGGAAGGTTAGATATTCAAGAAGGGAAGTCGACCGCAATTAGGGAAAGACCTTAGTAAATTTTGCGAGACCTTCGCTTTATAAACAGAAACGGGGTCGGGTTTTAGAATTATGTAACGCTCTTTCATCGGTTTTTGATACGGATTAGAAATTGCCTTCCAAAATGGACCTTATACTTGAACATATAGAGAACAAAACATAATATCATAGAATGACTGACCACATGCAGATTATGCATTTGAAGACAATAGAAGCATTATAAATACCGCGTAGTATAAGCAGCAGCACAATGGTTTTAAGAGCTAGGTACTAAAATTCTGCTAACAATAAAACAAAAGAGAAGTTCGAACAAGTTAATTTGGTGAGTCCATAATAAAAATCAATCTGCACTAAAATTCGGGACATATGGCATATGACAGAACCACGCGTCAGACGCGCGCGTCAGTCGCATTGGCCGCTGGCATCGGAAGTGCACCTTTAGACAGAATCACATCTCGATTGTTCTCGTTTTTCGGGGGTAGTATGCCAGGTCCAATGATCTTACCGTCGCTTCTTATGTCATCAACTATGCCAGCTGGATGACATGTCTTTTGCGTAATCTCAGTCACAACTGTCTTTACTTACTTAATTTATGCAAATTATAGGGTAGGTTTTAGAATAAAGTACATATTCCTGGACGCACTTTTTCCTTAGCTTCATAAAACATAACACTGCCGCTGATCCTAAAACATTTGGTGATTATACTTAAATAATATCTAGTCGCTTCTACTGGATTTTGTTAAATATATGTGAATTCGGCTACGAGTAGATTTTGCTCGAAAATTGTTTGTTCTATGTTTTTCTTATTTCTAGTCGATTTATCAAAATTCGGTTTTCTTAACTAATGATTTTTGTTACCTAATTTTTAACCAAATAACAGAGTCATTATTTACATGCTAACAGTTTTTTAAAGGGGTGATCAGACCATCAAACTGAACAACTTTCTCTATGTTTTTTTTCCCGATTCCAATGTAGGTCCTATAGAGAAAGTTTTTCAATTTAATGGTGTGATCATCCCATTAAAAATTAGCAGATTAAGAAGAACCCTGAAGTATAGTTATCAAGTTTTTTTCTCCGTGTAACAACATAAAAGTCCCATTCACACCATCGCACATTTGTAACGCACATCCAAACACATTTCGCGCACTCCGTTTCTAGTAATGTATAATATAATTAAAACAAACCTTCCCAACTGTGTCAAAGTCACCCAAAACCTCTTAGTTTCCTTTCATCTGACATTACCGTTGGACTTCTAATGAACCACTTTGCAATAAATCCACCAATTACGGTCTAGAATGGAAATCAAAGAAATTTTTTCCTTTACACCGTACTCATATACGCGTCACCGCATTCCAGCAATTATTTCGTATCAAAGGAAAGAAAAATCTGTAAAGCATGAATTCGAAAATAATTTGACCTTTTAACTCTGACTTGAGACATTTGACTAAACAAAGAATTTATCTACGAGAGGTTGAGATGACATTTAACACTTTTTCATGTTTTGAGGGTTCCGTACTCAAAGCGTAGTGTGGGACGCCCTGCTGCCCGCTGGACAGTCGACCTAAAAAAAGTAACGGGGAGCGATTGGATGAGGAAGGCCGAGGACAGAGTTTTGTGGCGCGCCTTGAGAGAGGCCTGTGTTCAGCAGTGGACGATGATGGGCTGATGATGATGATGATGATGTACTCAAAGGGATGTCAATGGGACCCTATTCATAAGCCTCCGTCTGTCTGTGGCCCAAACAGGAAAACGTCATTTTCTAAAAAAAAAATGTTTTTGCTCTTTCGTAAAAACGGTAAAACGTAATTACAAGCTTCAACTTGGTGTGATTATAGTGCATACTCTAAGATAAAACAATAAACAATAAAAACCGGTCCAGTGTGTGTCTTCCTAGTACTAAGGATCCTGGAAAAGAACGGCCGGTTTGGTTGGACTTGGTCGGTTTTTTGATAGAGCGTAGGTAGCTCTTAAATGATGCTATGATAGCATACAGGCTATCATAGCATCATTTAAGAGCTACCTACGCTCTTGTCGGTAGTGTATTCAGCAATACTGTAGGAGTATAAAACAACAAGCACATTTTATAAGTATGTAAGCATTATTAAATTAAAACAACATTGTTACGATATTTAATATATTGTATATCGGTAAAATTTGTAACAATCCGAAACTTCGATACGAACCCGGAATTTTTTCATAACAATAAACAAATTTATTAAGACATGTCCACATTGTTCTTTAGAAAACTTCAGTTTAGGTTAATAAGCGGCCGAATATCAGATCACTAAAGTCCGGCCGCTGAAAGATTGCGTTTGACAGTTACCATAAAGTTGTAAAAAACTGAATGAAAAATATAAATGCCGATCATTATTTTGTAGCTTTTTGAACTTAAAAGGGCAGCTAGTGCCCTGTGTACTAGAGTGAGCACAGGTAAACAATATTTTCATTCAGTTTTTTACAATTTTATGGTAACTGTCAAACGCAATCTTTCAGCGGCCGGACTTTAATTATAATAATACTAACACAGAGTACTATAATACTGTACTACGTAAATAATGACTACTCCCAAGTCACACAACTTCGGATACCGTACCTCACCTCGCACTTTAGGGAAGATTTTAGAAGGGTACAGCTGATGATGGAAGTCCACTGCTGGACATAGACCTCCCCCAAGGATCGCCACAACGACCGGTCCTGCGCTAAACTCATCCAACGGGTTCCTGATCTTCACCGGGTCGTCGGTCCATCTTGTGGGGGCCAACGCTTCGCTTTTGGGTACGCTCTTCGGCTCCATCGGCCATCGGTACTGCGAAATGTGTACCGCCCACTGCCACTTTAGTTGAGCAATTCTTTGGGCTATTCCAGCTACTCTGGTTCTTCTGTAGATCTCTTTATTTCTGATTAGATCTCGCGGGGAAACTCCGAGCATAGCCATCTCCTTTTGGTGACTTTCAGCCTTTTTATGAGACCTTGAGTTTTATTATAATCTATTCGTAAAACTTGAATTTTCCCTTTGTCTCCAGAATTTTCTGTTTTCTCCCTCACCTCTTTAAGAATTTCCTATTAAAATATACTTAAAACATCACTCTCGAATGGTTTTGCAAGTACTTAAGGATTACTAGATCAAAAGGAGTAAGAGAAATTCTCGCGTATGTAGAAATTTTAGCCGTCGAAAGAAACAAACATGCGTTTGGGCGACTAGCTGCGTTTTGCGACTAAGAAAATTTGTTGTGATATTGTATTAAGTACAAAGGCGACACATCAAGCTATACAAAACAAAAATAAGCTGCGCTTTGGTCGAGTAAGTTATAACATCGCGCGGCCAGCTTATGTTGGTCTGGAGTCAAAGAATATATTTGTCATAATGAAATTGTTTTGTAATATGTCAAGAATGGACTGGTATATTAATAAATTTACCGCTTATGATGAAATGCGACCACTTCTCTGATCGTTGAGATTTACCATTCCAATAGATTTTGGATAGTGTGACCGCGAACACATCATGCATTTTATTCGGCACACCGTAACGCTTGTGTAAAAATCGCAATCATTGTCAAAACCGATTATAAGCAGTAAAAAAACTTGAGTTGAATAGTGGCAGGTGCAAGAACGAGGAACATAACTTGTAGAACTGAAACGATGGATAAGAAAGGTCCTGGAGAAAGACCTCAAACTGGAAGACGCTGTTTTGGATGCCCCTCGACCAGAGACCAGTGACCACCAGTGACCAGTTGGAACTGACGACCTTATGAAGATCACGAGCAAGAGCTGTAAACATCATTCGCTGTTGAGATATTTGAAGCAGGCCTTAGCCTGCAGCAGAGTGAATTTTGTCTGAAATCGCAAAATCGCAAGTTTATCTACACTTCGTCAAAGGATCTCAAGAAGCACTTACGCATGATTGCTTCCGCTAATGAATTCTAATTTGGTTTCCATTACCGTTTCACTGTTAATCAAATCGACTAGAATTACTGTCACATTCCTTTTAAGATTAGGTAATTCGATTATTTAAATTATTCGTGGGAGTGTGTTTACTTCATATGTATGAAACTGTATACATAAGTTATTATTATGGTGATATTCTTATTCCACCCAATCCCCAAAATGTAGTATGTAGTGCGTATTTTTATACTGTATAGAAATTTTATTATTATTTTCAAAATTTTACTGTGTAGTGAATTTTCATTATTATTATGAAACATTTCATTACTAAAGTATTGTCAGTGTTTAGATTAGTATACTTATAGCAAAATATTATAGTATGTTAACATAAGGAAACCTATAATTGAAAGATTCGCTGAAAAGGATTGCGAAGCCTCGAGGCAGGCTCAAACGTGAACACCACGCGAAAGACAACTTCTCACGGTAAAACCTGCAACGTGACTACTTGATTCACCTTATAGATAAAAAAAATCTGTGACAGGCGAGACCATGAAATTTTTCAATTTCCTTTCTTGCTATTTGTTCTAAGATGCCATTAAACACTCTTCACTAATCATTACAAACTCGTTTTTTAGCTACAGTTAAATAAATAATAAAAATAATCTGATAAAGACGTTTTTTCTTGCAAGAAAATATAAATTTTCTATAAGTATGTCGAATCCACTAAAAAGCCCGAAATCCAAATCTACTATCCAACATTACCTACACAAATCACTACCAAAAACTTATTGCTGAAAAAATATATATAAAAGAAAATGTCTCAAAAAGTACGCAATATTTCCTCCTAATTAATTGGTAGAGATGTTACTACAGTAATGGGCCACGAAGTTATTACAGTAATATGCCCTAAATAGCCGGAGGCACTACATTTGGGCACTTACTTTAATAAGCTATGCATCAAAGGCACTATCTGCCAGACATTTCTCGGTGCGCCAAATTTCCGTGTGTGTTGGCGACATAAGGGTGAAAATACATTTTTATTAGCAACGCGGGATGTCGCTATGATAAATAAGAAAACCCTTCTTCTGGTGCAGTTGGGTAAAAATGGGGGCTACACTGTACTCCATTTCAAATAGCAACGAAATTTTAAGTCTATTTTGAATTACAGAATCAGATTTGAAACACTTCCTCTCACTTATTCTAAGTACAGCTTTAGTAACGTCCAAAATATGTCGGATAGTATATCTTTATGATAAATAAATTATATTTTCAAATCAGAATTGACCAGAAAGCTATACAGGGTGTTACAAAAGTAAAAATAAACAATTAAAACTTTTAAGGGGGTTGTTTAGACCATGAAACTGAACAACTTTCACTATGGGGCTAACATCGAAATCGCGAAAAAAAAAATCTGCTGTCCCATACATGCTCGAGTAGATTTGTAGTTTAGTATGGAACATCAGATTTTTTTTTTCGCGATTTCGATGCTGGTCCCATAGTGATAGTTGTTCAGTTTGATGGTCTAAACCACCCCGTTAAATGTTTATTTGTATTTTTGTAACACCTTGTATAGGAATCGGAAAATCTTTTAGTCCTTATTTGAAATGAAGTATAGTAGTGCGAGCGAGTTTGTGAGCTACTGCAGTAATATTATCTTATTATGTACATACTAGAGTTTACCCGTGACTTCGTCCGCACAAATAATATACCAGATATCAAACAAAAAAAGTTTCATCAAAATCGGTTCAGTAGTTTTTGCGTGATGCTCAAACAGACAAAGAGACAGACAAATATTCTAAAAAGGTTGATTTGGTTGGAGTCAAGGATACCTAAAAATCATATCGTATTCTTGTCAATATTTCCTATGTACAGACACACTTCTTCTGTTACAGTTTTATAATAGTTAAGACTACTATAACCAGTATGAGTGTTTTGTTTCAACTGTTAAACACTCAGTTGCAGAAACGCTCATTAGAGTTAATCCGCCATTAAATATCTTGCTAGCTTTTACTACGTCAACAAGACAAAAAGTGACAGCAAGAGATTTAATGGAGAGTTTCTGTAACTGAGAGAAAGAATATAAAATGTATTGCATACACACACAAATGTATAATATGTAGGTATGTTACTGAAAATATGATACTTTTATTGTTTTGTCTTACAGAAAAGTGATGTGCGGAGTTATCTGAAACGGAGGTAATGACTCCAAGAAGATGTAGGGACGTGAATCAATCGATAATAGAGATGTTTATAGATCGTAGAATAAAGTAGATAGAGTTTGAAGTTGGCATTTAACAGAGTTGACAGAGTTTCGGTACTAAAGTCCGGCCGCTGAAAGATTGCGTTTGACAGTTACCATAAAATTGTAAAAAACTGAATGAAAATATTGTTTACCTGTGCTCACTCTAGTACACAAGGCACTACGAGTAGCTGCCCTTTTAAGTTCAAAAAGCTACTAAATAATGATCGGCATTTATAGTTTTCATTCAGTTTTTTACAATTTTATGGTAACTGTCAAACGCAATCTTTCAGCGGCCGGACTTTAGTGAAATGTGGATGTTCTGAGGTTTCAGAATGTCTCTGACTACCCCTCTGGGCATAAAGTCGTGAGCATTAAACATACAGGATCTCGAAATGCTAGAAACGGGAAAAGAAAACGCGCTTACAAAAAAAGATGTAAATGTGTAGAAAAATATGCTTATTTTTAATCAAAACAGAAGGAAACTATCGAGTCTGCAAATAATTCCGTCAGTCATGAATACAAATTAATAAAAAGCTTAATTTATTAATAGAACCCAACATGAAAAGTGTTTTCAACTGTCCAAGTCTAAAAGTAAATGGCTTTTAGTCCAAAAAGTAAAATATGACAAAACTTCAACCAGCAAATGGTGGAGCGTATTCAGCACTTACTTTAATAGAGTGCTATGCCTAGGGTATCTATCTTATCGTTGGGTATGTCTACGCCACAAGTTTTAATTACTATCAAAATTGTAAGGGTGTATTCAGACAATCAAACTAAACAACTTTCCCTAAGGAACATGGGTCAAAAAACGAAAAAATGTTAGGACCTCCCGCAGAAAATTGCGGATCAGCCGATCGATGTTCCTCACTGAACGTTGTTTAGTTTCATTGTCTGAATACATCCTTACAATTTTGATAGTAATTATAACAACTATTGGTGTATTTATATCTGGCAAATGATGAAAGATTGCACAATTATCGTACATTTATGCGAACGGAGAGATTTTGGGCTTAGATTAACAATCAGTCTTAAGAGGCGAGGCGTTTAGACTCCTTCTAGTCTCAGAGAACCGATCTCTTCTTTGTATATAAGAACTCACATAACCTTCATAATTCGATATAATTTCCAAAAGATGTCCTGCTGGATTTATCTATGAATCGTACAAATGTATGAAAAATCCGATTTTTTTCTCGATTTCCATCGTAGCTCCATAGGGAAAGAGTACAGTTTGATGGTCTGAAGCAATCTGTTTAATAGGTAACGCATTTAAGTTTAAACACTGTGTAGACAGATAGGACGTCAGAAAAATTACTTTAATTTATAATAATGTAGTGATGATGATATTTTTACTAGCAAACTTGTATAATCAGAGTTGATTTCATTTTAAATACATAAATCACAAGAGTTGGGAATGAAAAGTTGTTCTTTTCTTTTGTTTGTGTGAACTAAAAGCGTAGTCCAGTAAAATTTCATTAAAATAGCAGTGAAACGTAAAAGTTACGACTTTGTTATACGACAGAGATGGACGGACAAACAGACTTGATGAAACTATGAGGATTTCTGAACTATGACGTACACCGTACATAATTACGTGCAACTGACTTTAGTAGAGTTGCAATTGGGTACTTGACAATTAGTCAAATCAGCTACTTTTTATTGGACGTCAAAACGTGCGCTTTGTATGAAATTTGTACTCAATTCTGAGTTGTGACGTCATCAACATTTCAAAACTTTTTAAAGTTTATCTTGTTGTTAAAAATAGTATTCAAGCTAAAAACTGAATGAAAATGGGAGTTTAGCGTTATTTTCTAACCTTTTTTTTATTGAGAAGATAAAAATAAAACAAATTGTATGTAGTCAAATACACAATTTGTGATAACTCAGACAGTTTACGGTCAAGATTAGGGCTGTTTTTCCACCAATGAGAGTGCTTCAATTTCGAAATGACGTGATCGAGCTAACGAGCTGCAGGGCAAAGGCCTCCTCTCACGACGCGGGCCCAGTGCGTGGTGACCACTAAGGTCAACTTGCTGTCAGAGAATTTTCAAGCAGCCTTAATAGACCTCTGACCTGACTTAACGAATAGTAACAACGCCATCTGACGGAACTATCAGAGACCAACTGCACGGAAACGCTAGAGATGAAATACCACTAAACGGTTATCCATCCAAAGACTGACTGGACCTGGCGTTGCTTAACTTCGGTGATCGTTTCCAATACCGAAGCTCCACTACGCCAACGAGCGTTTCTGCTGCCCACAAAGAAGGAGTATTTAAAATCAGATCTCTGCGCGTACAAAGTCATGGGCGCCGCTAGTACATTATATAAATCCAGAGATTCCCAAAGATTTAGCCGGCGGGTGAAGGAGACATGCCAACATTTTGAAAGCAGCTTTGATACCGCCAACCATGCATAACTTACAAGCCGACATTCCTTACCTACGTTATTATAGCAAGACAGCTTTCGTTACAACAATATTCAGTTTTAGTATCAAGCAACTCCAAGAACAAAATCAAGCCTATCTGCACGTGAGAGGACAAAAAGATCTTTTCGTTCGAGTTAGATATTAAGTTTCGTAACTGGTTTCAAAAGAAGTGATCGTTTCCAATAAGGATTTTTTTTTAATTGTCAATTACAGCGTTGCTCAGGGAGCAGTTACTGCTTTTTACTGCGGACTATTGGAGGGACCACGAAGGGTCTACCGAGCCAAATGAATGAACTTAAGCAACCGACCTAGGGGCACCCAGAGGAGAGAGGCATAGGACGTTGCTGGACCTACGCGGCGGATTGGGTAGCGGGGATCGGTGAGATCCAATACCGAAGCTCCACTGGTATGTCCTTAGACCATATAACATAGGAAAAGTTACGCGTGTAATTCTACCTATACTTACTAACAAACTTTTCTGAAACTTTTTGCGGGGGATGAAGTATCATGAAATCCGCAACTTTGGATTTTATTTCATTACTTTAGATTATTATCCCGTTTAGTGATAAGGTTTATGTACATGATCAATTGATCGTGTAACTTGGCAGAGGAGAATTCTAACGCGATGCTGGTCCCTAGTTATCTGATAAGGGTGCGTTAAAGAGCATCTCAATAAAGGTACAGATACTTATGGTTCAGACCATTAAACTAAACAACTTTACCATAGGATAGGATAGGATAGGATAGGATATACTTAAAAATCTTTAAAAAAAAATCTGTTCCTTCATACATTTTGGTCGAATATCTATTGACATTTTCTATCGAACAGTAGATTTTTTCGTTATTTCGATTTTCCAGTGAAAGTTGTTCAGTTTGATGGTCTGAAGTTCCCCGTTTAACATGTAACGCATTTAATTTTTCACCCTGTGTTAATATTATCAATGCAAGTGTGTATGTTTATCTTTCTGTATGTTATGTTCGAAAGGCTAAACCGCTGAATCGATTTTGATAAAATCTGGTATTGAGTTTGAACCCTGAGGAAGGACATGGAATTAAAATTCAACGCAGATGAAGTCACGGGTAACAGCTAGTGCATTATAATTTGATACTTTATTTATAATAATTATGCTATTAAATTTACAATAATGTTGTAATTATTGTCTACCCAAAAATTTTGGTGAACCGTAACAGGGTAAATTAATTAATTTAACAAAACATTGTTTCAAAATACAGTTGTTTCAATTAGAACTAATTATTATATTCGATACACAAAGTACAAACATTTTATGGAAAAACTAACTGCAAGAGGTTTTTCTTCTCGCTCTATCGTAAAAGCGGTAATACATTTTCAGCGCCCAACTTGGTGTGATTATAGTCAAAAACTCTACAGTTTAACAAGTAAAAAATTGGCCAAGTGTGAGTCCGTCTCGCGTTAAGGGTTCCGGAAAAAAACTTTTTTTTTGTATGTATGTATATGCTCACGACTATATTCCTCGAGGGGGTAGTCAGAGATGTTCTGAACGCTCAGAGCATCCACGTTTCACCAGTAGTACCGAAACTCTGTCCAGTGTGACGGGGGGTGAGCTCGTCGTCACTTATAATGGACAGATGGAAACTTCTCTTAATGATTTGTACACTTGAGTTATGTCGTTACGAGATTATGGATTTGGGATCATTATTTAAACAAATGAAATAGAAATTTGTTTAATCCTCTACAATAAAGTAATTATAAGCCCGTAGTCAATATATCCAAAATTTTACAATAGATTGACAGCGTCTTCTCAAAATAATTAATTAAACGAAACAACAGTGATTAATTTCAATAGCGCTGAATCATAATTAAGAATTCCATCATGCAACAAATGATAAAAGTTTTAATCTTACTTTGTAAAATTTTATTAATGGAACAAGATGCTGTCAAAAAAGGCTATAAGGCTCTTAATTTAATTTATTTAATAGGTACACCAACAGCATAATGTATTTCACATTTCAAATAAAATTTACATATAAATCTAGTCGCTAATACAAAGGCCAATTAAAGGTATACACAACATTCAAAAATCACATGGTATTGCAATCATGATTAACTCTAGAATTAGAAAAGAACAATTTGGAAGACGACAACATTTATATTAATAATAATAATTTAGAATTTCGGAACTGAAGTCAGTGGGTGAGATGCTTTCGTATTGTATTTTTGAATTTATTGGTCGAGTCAAAGAAAATATCCTCTTAAATAGGCACTTGTGATAAAAGAGCGTCTTCATGAGAGATAGAAATGGAGTAGTTTTGAATAGGAACACTCCTGATGAGAGCACAGAATCACTGAGAGACGAGACCACGAGACCAGAGTGAAGTACCCCCTTAAGTATGTAATGCATTTAATTTTACACCTTGTATAATGGGCAGCTACCAGAAGCATTATAGCTATAAGAAAACGTTCTTAATAGGAGACTAACCCTAACTTTTTTTACTTCTCCATTCAGAGATTTTGAAAAAATGTACTGTCATCGAGAAACAAATTTTACAAAACTTTTTTTCATCCCATTCGATCCTCTTACCAATAAGGAACATAAGTCTCTATGGGGTCAACCGAGGCCGAGGTATTAGAACACTCAGAAAACGCAAAATGAAATTACCATACATTTAGTAGGAAAGGGAAATAACTAAAGGGAAAGTTAATTTATTTTTTACTATTTCAGTTTTGCTTCGTTTTTCAGGTTCAGACCATGAAACTGAACAAGTTTTACTATGGAATTGAAATATGAAAAGTTTTTACTAAATCATAACT
Source organism: Agonopterix alstromeriana (assembly GCA_963924505.1). Taxonomy (NCBI): domain Eukaryota; kingdom Metazoa; phylum Arthropoda; class Insecta; order Lepidoptera; family Depressariidae; genus Agonopterix; species Agonopterix alstromeriana. Next base: position 15,084,147 of record OZ004672.1, on the reverse strand, counting down.
AGGCTTGATTTTGTTATTTCCCTACTAAATGTAGAGGAATTTAATTTTGCGTTTTCTGAGAGTTCTAATACCTAGATTTTTTCTTGTAACTATAATGCTTCTGGTGGCCGCCCTTTGTGCCCCATCTTAACTTTCCATCCTGTATATTTATGTAAAAAACATCTGAACAACTTTCACTATGGAGCTAATCGTAAATTATTTTTACATGATTCATAGCAATGCTAATGGTCTCTCGACTCTTTGATTAAATTAAAAATGTGGAAGATAGGTGACTAGCCTATAGCCCATGGAGCGCATAAATAGAGCCTAAAACTCAGTCTAAATCCAAGCGTCATTGCGTGATTCACATATTTTTTTTATTTTAGGCGGAACAAAGGTACCACAATGCCTTCGTGTGCTTTTACTCGTTTTACAAATAAATTACACGGCATTACTTAAAATAACATACAGGTAAGTACATAAAATACAGGTCCATTGTTCAAGTACGTAATGCAAGAATATCAACTATCTTCCGTTAATTTAATTTAATCAAAGTCTCGACCCAAATGTTTCGAACAGATTTTGTTCGCGATTTTGATGTTAGCTTTATATCATAGTGAGAACAGTTTTATGGACTGAAGTATCCGACGCATTTAAGTTTATACCATGTATTTTACTTGATTATACAGGGTGTAAAATGCTAAATTGTTAACCGACACATTCATGATCAAAATGTGATGATTTGAGTTTCTGATTAGAACAATAATGTAATAATCATCAGAAGAATGAAAAGGCCATATTGGTTTTTAGTTACTTCTATAGAATTATCTAAGAAAATTTAATAGTTTACTTAGGCACTTAATTAATCCCTTTGGCAAAGATTAATTTAATAATAGTGAAGTCAATCTGGCTCAAGACAGTGTAATAAAACCCAGAGAGTTTGTTGATTTTAGAATAGTAGACTTTACTCTTTGAGTATACCTTATACAGCGTGTAAACTTTAAGAGGATATGTGAAGAGGATACATGAAGTACTAACAGTAGGAGATGATTTGCGGATATGTGTAAATTAAACATATAGGTAATTGAAATTTTGATTAGAGCCAAAACACGATTAAGAGACATTTTCTCGATAGAAAATAAGCCAAAGTAGCCTCCGTCTTTATTGATAAACGCTTGGAACTGCTAAACGGTGAATAATGGAAACATGAGACTTGATTTTAAAAAAAGAGATTGACATTTTATAAAGTTTGATTAGAGCAGAAATGAACTAACATACTCGTAAATAGTACAATCACAATTAAATCAAGTTTGTTTTACGCTTGCGTCATTTCAGGCGCGCGCGCCGCCTCATCTCTTTCTCTCGCATCAGGCATTAATATAAGCTATCACACGCCCATTTCGCTTCAATTATTTTTCCACGCACTTTAGGGAGTGGGAAACCATCAAACTAAACAACTTTTATTACAGGACCAATATCGAAATCGCAAAAAAAATAGTGTTCCTAAAAAAATATCAATAGCTACTCGAGCCAAATGTATGAAACAGCTGATTTTTTTCCATAATTCCAATATTGGGTTTCTAGTGAAAGTTGTTCAGTATGATAGTCATAAGCATCCTGTGTAGTATAAACTATAAACTATATAATATTTTATAGCATTTAATTTCACACCCTGTTCTGAAAAATAACAATATCAGTCTTACAGGGTGAAATTGATATCATTAGCATCCATTTAAACTAAGAGTCTACCCATCAAACTGAACAACTTTTACTATGGAAGCAAACCGATCGGAGCAACAACAAAAAATCTGCTGTTGCATACATGCGTCGAATAGGCATTGCAGTTTAGAATGGAACGTCAGATATTTTGGTTGCTCCGATCGGTTTTGTTCCCATAGTTTTTAGGGTTCCGGACCCTATTACTAAGCCTATATCCGTCCGTCCGTCCGTCAGTCCGTCCTACATATTTAGGGCTATAGCTTTTGAACCGTAATAGCTAGACAGTTGAAATTTTTACAGAATATGCGTTATTATAGCAGATTTGTTAACAAATATTAAAAATGACAAAAAGTTAAAAATTAAGGGGGGATCTCAACAACAAACTAGTTTTTATCAACGTTTTTTCTTCTCGCTCTATCGTGAAAACGGTAATTCATACAAGCGTCAAACTTGGTGTGATTATAGAGCAAACTCTACAGCTAACAAAAAATTTTAAAAACCGGCAAAGTGTGAGCCGGTCTCGAGCTAAAGGTTCCGGAGAAAAAAAAAATGTTCTCAGTTAATTATGTTGTGTTTTGTGGTGGTGTGGTATGGAACCATTGGTGTGCGATTAGCCCGTCTCGCACTTGACCGGTTTTAATTCAGTTCATGGATAGACTCTTAATTTAAAAGGAGGCTAATGAAGTCAATTTCACCCTGTACACTCATCCTACATGCCGAAGAGTAAATTAAACTTAAAATGGTTAGGTTCTTCCTATGATCGAACAGTTTCCTAGTTTACGGCAAAATCCACAAGCTTGAGGTAACTGCGGCTTCAAATCTCGAAGGCTTTTTGAATGTTTAAAATTGTTTCTAGCGGAGGATGAGGTATTCCGAATTTTGATAACATTTTCGATTTTAAGGCAAAGTAACTAAGCTAATCTTATTTAGTAAATTATGTGGAAATCTGTGGTGACTCTCCTTCTCTTTTTAACCGACTGCGCGACGCAAGGATAGGTAATGTGTTTCTTAGCCTATACAACGTGTTAATGAATAAACGCAAAACTAGAAAGTAGTTTGTTTAGAATCGAAAGCAGAATCGAATTATCACGTTTTCAACATAAGTAATTTTTATCAAAATATAAAATAATTTGTATCTAAAATTTAAAATTTTCTTAACGCGATCTCAACCCATTGCTCGGGCACTCTCACCCTACTTACGCGCTTTCATTCGTTGCTGAAATGATAACAAATCATTTTTGCTTGGAAACTTAAAAATGCGAATAACATTAAATTTTAAGTATCAAAATAATGAAATTATTGTTTCAATCTTATTATTTTGTTACAAATCAGTTGGGGTGTATGAAGTTTTGCGTTTATTCATTAACACGTTGGTACAGCATAGAAAAAAAAAACAAAATAAAAAGAAAGAAATGAAAGTTGAACTATATTGAGTGGAGTATCATTGAATAGCTATTTGAAAATCATCTTTAGGTTTCTCTTATCATTTTTTATTTCGAATGACCATTTAGGATCTACAACGATTTAAAGTAGAAAAAAATTTAAAGTGTAAAAAAATTTTAATAGAAAAAAACTGTTAGCGTAAAAAAGAAAAAAAAAGACCAGTAGTACTATTAAACTTTTTTTGTTGTTTTTATTTCCCTCTTTACTTCTTGAAGAAATTTTAGGCAAAAACCTCTAACTTTTAAACGCGATAGTGTCGAAACGTGATCTGCATTTCGTATGCTTCTTATAATTAATGATAGATTCAAAGCTGAGATAACAATGCGAAGGACGAACTTTCTTTGTACAATAACGGTGATTCTATTTAAAATGGTTTTCTTTAAAACATTTAAACTACGACTTTAATTTTCTAATCTAAATCGCCAATCGAAAAGTTATTATAACTTTGAAATCGCTATAAAGAATAAAAACTATATATATTTAGATACTAGCGCGGCGACCGCGACTTCATACGCGCAGACCACTGACTTTATATACTCATAGCTAGTATCAATTATTTTATTAATTAGACTATGTATTATTGTATACATAACTTTAGCTTAAGAATTTATATTGTAATAGTTATTAAGTCGTGTTATGTTGTAGAGTTTCTGGCCGCATCTTCTCTACAGCGACAACACGTTCCGACGCGGTGGTAGCTTTAAAAAAGATTTGACGTTTGATAAGTGTGCTGCAAGCCCCTATATTGAATAAATTATCGAAATTGCGAAAAAATAATCTGCTGTTCCATACAAAACTGCAAACCTACTGAGGCTGAATGTATTGAACAGCTGTATTTATTTCGCGATTTCAATGTTGGTGCCATAGAGAAAGTGGTTCAGTATGATGGTCTGGTCATCTCCTTAAAAAAGTGTCAGCATATTAAGAATGCATGTCATACCCATGTCAAATTACAGCTTTCTAGTACTAAGCGTCTCTGAGCTAAGCCGCGGACAGACGGATGGACATGGCGAAACTATAAGGGTTCCTTGTTGACTACGGAACCCTACAAACCGATTGCAATTAAACAAAGCCTAAATAGTAATGCAAACTAAGTCCTATGCTTTTGTGAAAAAAAAATCGTATTAAATAGTGAATCTGTCATCCAAAAATTGAATCGCCTAACTAAAATTAAATCCATAATATTCAAAGATAAACATTTTGGTGTTTGAACTAGAAACCTACTGGTTAAATATTTTTGGTTTAAATGTTTAACTAAAAGCGCCAATGATATTGGTAAGCTGCAGGCTTTAAAGCATTTTCAATTTGCGCCTTCTATTAGAGAATATCAGATACTGTGGTCCCCCAAGCGGATAATGGATTGATAAAACCAATTTAGTCAATATTTATAATCCCAAACGTTCCCAAAAACGAATTCAATAAAAGCCATTTACGTAAATGTGATAAACAAATTTTGCAAATTGAAATGTACAATTTTATTCGCAGATGAAATTTCAATGCAATTTATTTAGGCAGATAGGTATTCAAAGTGAAACAAAAATTGGCTTATGCAAATTGTAGAAATACTTTTTTCATGTTTCCAGACCACTTTACCGAAATATTTTTTTGTTAAAATAAAGAAATAGTGAGCGATTTAAAAATGGTAATGTGCGCGCCGTAAATTTTGTTAAAACCAAATTTCTTCTTACGTGAAAATGAAAGAAAATAAGCATTATGCAGTTTGAAACATTTACATAATTTAGGTATTTCTTTATTCAAGCACTTTGATGATAATAGTGCTAACAACCAATTTGAGCTAAATTTACTGCGTAATTTTCTTTATGGCCTGAGTTTAGTTGCGATTACTAAAACAGTCGAAGGATATTCTCTTCCTTAACCTCCTGAAGCCGTAGCGTTGCGCGTGATACTCGTAAGGCTATCACGTCTGGTTTGTTGTTTGAGAACTAATACTCGATAGTGCTATATCACGCTGCAATACTACGACCGCAGATCATATTGGAACAGGAAACAGCTACGATTAGAAAAGGGATCAGAAGAAGTGACTAAGGTATTTTTTCATGATTTCTATGTTTGCTCTATAGTGAAAGTTATTTAGTTTGGTGGACTGAAGCACCTCCTAAGATAAGTAACGTGTTTCTTTTTACACGCTGTATTGGGTACAGTGGGAATTCAGAGTGGGCACTGAGTTAAAATAACAAACAAAATGTTTTACCGGATATTGTGAGCGGATATTTGTGTCATCAAATTTAAGAGAAGTTTATTCCGAATGCGTAAATGCGCGCTGCATACAAACGAAGTCTGGTGATATTTTCAATACTAACCAATTAAACTCAATGAAATTTTGCAGAAACAATCTAGGATTAAATCTCTATGCTTGTATCGTGTCCGATTTTCGTTAAAATATACAGTTTCAATGCTAGGATTAATTTAAGATTTGTATGGAAATCTTTGAGGCACGGTAACTTTAAAACTGTAAATTTTTAGGAAAATCTGACAAGATACAAGCATAGAGATTAGTTTCTAGAATATTTCTGTAAAATTTCAATGAGTTTAATCGGTTAGTATTAAAAATATCACAATACTTCGTTTGTATGGAGCGCGCCAACAGTAATATACCCTTTTATTTCTTCGAGTTAAGGGCATTGCTATATTTTAGTGTCTTAAATGTACTTAACATAACATGCAAATAGTAAACATGTAAAGGCATCAGAAGCAGTATCACTCCCTCTCAGATTCCACGAAGCAAATGTTTATTTTAGAAAATTGGAAAGGCGGCTTAGTGTGTGCATGTAATAGGAAATTATTTGTGCTGATAAGTCGTCTCCTACCAGCGTTGGGAGTACTATTTGCATCAATTCTGAGTTGAGTTCCATTAAAGAGACACTAGATCTAAACTCTATTGGTTCTGAAGTAAATTCCATACAAATTTTGGACAATACAAACATTTACATTAGCTCTTTGATGCAATTTTTTGGAAATTTACTACCGCTTCGTAAAATCTTAGAGATGTGGCCAGAACTTTTCATGATTCTTCTTGATTTGATATCTTGTATTTTCTATTTTTATTCCACTCTATGTTTGGTGTAAAGATCTTAAACAATTCTGCTAGCTTCATAACTATCCCATCGGGGACTTTTCTTAATTTTTATCAATCCCATTTTTCTACCAATCGCATAGAAATTAATTTTCCTTCTAGAACGTCACTATCGCCCAGAAAAAGCTCACCACTCATTCCAACCACTGTAACACCAGTAAAACAAGATCAAAACGTAGCGACCACATACAAGCCCAGGGGGATGACTCTAATCTGACAACATTCACCCAGAACTCGACAGCAACAATTCTCATTAACGTGGTAGCGGCACTGAAATTGATTCGGCATAGTAATACCCTTGACAGTCTCTCCATCACGCCCGACGCTTCCTTCGCATAATTTCCTCGGCTGTGCCGGGAATAAATAACATTAAAAATCAACTTTTGCTTCACTGTAAAATGAGGATGTTTTTAAAAATAAAGATGTCGGAAAACCTCTTGGGAATAAGATTACCTGACAGGCAAATGATACTGTTATAATATTTTTAGGACAGGATTTTGTGTTTAATTAATCATTGAAATATACATTTATACTTATTGTAACTTTGGTAATGTTTCATCAAAATACATTATTCTGACCGGAAAAATTGCAGGGTAATAGATTATCGTGGTAGTGTCATATTACGAGACGAGTGTCATATTACGAGACGAGTGTTAAGTATGAATGTGGATGGCTGCGGTAGGAGTGGAAGGCCGAAGAAAAGATGGATGGATTGTGTGAAAGATGATATGCGTAAGAAAGGAGTGAGTGCTGAAATGACGGCTAAGAGAAGAATGGAAGAGGATGTTATATTGCGCCGACCCCAAATGATGGGAAACGGGCCAGAGAATGATGATGACATTATTCTGACCCCAAATTCAAGGCCTTTCAGGGCCTATAAAAGAGTCAAAAACGGAAAAGCTGACATTAACCAAAATGGGATTCAAACTCAGTAGGCCTACTATGAGTTTTCACTGTCCTTTACTACTTTAGTTACGTCACCAATTTTGTATTGAATTTCGTACAGTGCTACTAGTGGTTACGTTGAGAACTAATTTCTGCTATACGACATTGGTGACGTAACTACAGTAGTGAAGTGCAGCGAAAACTCATGGTAGGCTTACTTATCTTTTGTTATGCAGTATAGCGCGGTAATACCAAGTCGTTTTTAATACACCATGGAATCGGTGTCGTTTTGAAGCCGGAACAGAGTGCTCCAGATTATCAAACGGAACAACTTTCACTATGGAGCCAATATCGAAATTACGAAAAAAAACTGTTGTTCCATAGAATATGTCCAATAGCTTCTCGACAAAAATGAAACAGCAGATTTTTTTTCGCGATTTCAATGTTGGTTCCATAGTGGATTAGTTTGATGGTCAGAAGCGGTCTGTTCTAGCTTCAAAACCACCCCGATTCCAAGGTGTTATAATGTATAAAAAATACAGTCTGCAAATTCTTCGTCTGTTCACATAGAGTTAAGACGCCCCCACTAGGTAACCACTGGGCCGGTACTTATTTTGCTGGTTTTTAGAGGCTATTTTCTCGTTATTTGAATGACATGTAAATTCAACTTTATTTTTCTATAAAATACATATGAAACCTGTTTTCAAAGAAAAGCCTTAAGCACAGAATAAATACTAGGTCGAAGTCATTTATACTTGCGACACACACAGTGTATAGACAATGTTATGATCTAAAATTGCACTACAAATTTTTTTTAAAACCAATATTTAATGAGTTAAATCGATAATTTTTTAAATTTGGTGCGAATTTTTGAATTTGGTTTCCTTGGATTAGAAGACACGACAGTGACACAATGAAAGACAAACCAGACAAAAATAGGGGTACCTACTAAAATAACGTGGTTTAGTAAAGGTAAGGTGGTTCTGAAAGGTCAAGGTCGTTCAGTGGGACATATCTCTTAAGCACTGCGGCCGGAACGGGAGCGGAGTGGTCAATTTTCCTGTACTGTAGTAAGCATTGGTGTTCCTCGTTGAAATTCTGTCCTAGACTTAGAAGTCTCATAAAAACATATAAGCATATGCTCATGTCATATGGGAAGTCAAAGATATTCTGAAACCTCAGAACATCCACTTTTCACCAGTAGTACAGAAACTCTGTCCAGCGTGACGGGGGGTGAGCCGGTCGCCACATAATGGACAGTGGGTACAATACGTGCCTCGAAATTGAAGCATGCAGGATTCCTCACGATGTTTTCCTTCAACGAAAAGCCAGTGGTGTTACAAATCGTACATAAATTCCAAAAAACGCATTGGTACGAGTCGGTCTGGACTGGGATCGAACCATCGCCTCCTGCAAGGCAGGCAAGGTTACTCGCCACTGGACCACCACGGCTTTTTAGACTCATGAAAAGAATTTCTTAATAACAAAATGGCGGTCCTTTTCGTTCCCATCTCAGCCACTGTCTTGCTGATCCTTCTTAGTTGTTGAAAACACTGTTAATTAACTCTCAAAATCTACAGAACGATAAATAAAAATAATATTTCCTCGTATTTTATTGTTCTGAGAAATAAACCGATTTGAAACACAAAGTCCTTTTAAAACATTTAATTATTTTCGGATTTTAGATTAATTTGATCGTTCTTTTTGTCTCTTGTACCTTTAGAAAGGAAGGATAAAGCAGAAATACAACAATAGAAGCCTCTTCTGTCAAACTGGTTTGTTACAGAAGGATTATTGGAGACAGGAGGAAAGTTCTTAGGATGTATTACGTGTCGCGATAGATAAGAAAAATAATTTCCAATCAAGTAGGTATTTTAATTCTAGTTTAATATTAATATAGAGTTTTTCGGAATTTATGTGCGATTTGTAACCACTGGGCATGTATTGTACCCACTGTCCATTATGAGTGGCGACGGGCTCACCCCCCGTCACACTGGACAGAGTTTCGGTACTACTGGTGAAACGTGGATGTTCTGAGGTTTCAGAATATCTCTGACTACCCCCTCGGGGAATATAGTCGTGAGCATTTACTAATGCTTATGCTAATATTAATATAAACAAAACTTGCAGGTAAAGGTTTTTTTTAGAATCTTAGAATTAAGTTTCCATTTAATTTTATTGTCTTAAAGTTTCTAAGAGCCTGAATGAATATGCGCACGAAAAATCCGAAACTTTATTTCATAGATTACTATTCCGATTACTAAAGTAAACCAAAACTTTTTGAATATTAATATTATATTGTAGGTAATGTAAGAAAACTATTTAAATAAAGAATTTATAATAAAATTCAGTCCATATCATATGAATCAGAGAGAATATAACTTTTAAAAATGATTAGTGGGTACTACACTTCATTCCAAATAAGGACGTAAAGATTTTCCGATTCCTATGTAACTTTCTGGCCAATGCTGATTTTCAAATATAATTTATTTGTATGTATTTATGTATATGCTCACGACTATATTCCCCGAGGGGGTAGTCAGAGATATTCTGGTACGATTCTTAGTACGAGTCGGCCTGGACGGGGATCGAACAATCGCCTCCTGCATAGCAGGCAAGGTTACTCGCCACTGGACCACCAAGGCTTTTATAATTTATTTATCAGAAAGATATACTATCCGACATATATCCTGGACGTTACTAAAGCTGTTCTAACAACAAGTGAGAGGAAGTGTTTCAAATCTCTGTTTTTTTAATTCAAAATAGCCTTAACATTTCGTTGCTATTTGAAATGGAGTATAGGTATGATTAAAAACGAAATACTTACTTCATATTGTTTTAGGGAACTCTTTTCTTTTAAAAAAGTATTATGAGCTATTTAAATTATTTTTCTATCGAATGACAAAAGCAGTCTCTATCAACGTTTGCTTCGAAAATACGTAATAATCTGATTTTCTATTGTCATGCGGCTTACTGCACAACTGTCAGTCTGGCTTCGAAATTCCCGAGGAATTTTACCAACTTTCCAATTCGCTCGCATATATTTCTTTTTTCCTGTTTTTCTCTCGACAATCTCGCTCGACAACCGAGGAAAGTTTCCGAAGCAAATGGAATCGAATCCGCGATAATACGGGAGGAGTTTTTAATTCTATGTATTTATAAAGTAGATACTTGGAATTGTTTGTACGAATATACTTACTGAGAAAAATAAATGGTTTAGTTTACTTTACTATACAGGGTGTTAGGGTACATAGTTGCTTTACTGTAAGGGGTGATTGTAGCTATGATATTTAACAAAGTTCCTTAAGAAACCTATATTGGTCGAAAAACATTTGTATCTTCTTAACTAACATAATTTTTTTTTTTTTTTGGTCTACTATTATCTGTTTTTGTGCCAAATTTCGATTCAATAGTTGCAATAATTGAGGAGTGGCATACATACAGACAGACATACAGAATGGACGAAAGTATAAGGGATCCTTGTTTGACTATGGAACCCTAAATAAAACTGGTCAAGTGCGAGTCGGGTCACTCGCGCATCGAGGGTTCCGTACCACACCACCAAACCACACAACATATTAATTAACTTCCACAAAAATTTTTTTCCCGGGACCTTTAGCGCGAGACCGGCTTACACTTACGACAGAGTGTGAAGAAAAAAACGTTGATAAACACTTAGTTTTTTGTGGAGACCCCTAAATTATTAACTTTTTAAAATTTTGTTATTTGTTAACAAATCTGCCGTCATAAAACACATTCTGTGAAAATTTTAACTATCTAGCTTACTGTTCAAAAGTTACAGGCCTAAATAGGTAGGACAGACGGACGGACGGACGGACCACGTAGGCTTAGTAATAGGGTCCCGTTTCACCCTTTGGGTACGTAACCCTAAAATGTACCATTATTTCCGTAAGTAGGTACCTATAAAACAAAAAAAATATATCTATAACAAAAAAATTATTCTTGACCTACATATACAACGTGTTAATGAATTAACGCAAAACTAGAAAGTAGTTTGTTTAGAATCGAGAGCAGAATCGAATTATGATGGTTTTAACATAGGTTTTTTTTTTTCAAAATATTAAATATTTAGTGTGTAAAATTTAAAATTTACTGAATTCGATCTCAACCCACCGCACAGGCACACTCACCCTACTTACTACCAAAACAAGATTATTAAAATGTATCCATGAGCACGCTAGCGCTTTTATGAATTGCTGAAATGATAAAAAATAATTTTTGCCTGAAAACTTAAAATGTGAATAACTTTAAATTCTAACTATCAAAATAATTAAATTATTTTTTCAATCTAATTATTTTGTTATAAATCAGTTGGGGTGTATGAGGTTTTGCGCTTATTCATTAACACGTTGTATAACCATAGTTCAAGAATAATTTTTTTGTTTAAAACCCATCATTCATCACTTGTTATCTATTTTAATTTAACACCCTAACGAAAGGGGCTAAAAGCACGCGCTATTTGTGGGATGCTATTTCAGGATCGGAAATGATGCGTCGACATCCGTTTGCTGGGGGTCCGGGGGCGATGGCCTTGTCGGCGAGCGAATACTCGGTTTTATGGCCTGTGTACTTATACCAATGCCGTGCCATATATATACAACGTGTAAACGAATTTCGACTCTATAGGGTCATTCTTAATATGCTGACACTTTTTTAAGGGGATGATCAGACCGTCAAACTGAACAACTTTCTCTTTGGCACCAATAACGAAATCGCGAAAAAAATCAACTGTTCCATACAAAACTGCAAACGGACAGCTGATTTTTTTTTTCGCGATTTCGATGTTGGTCCCATAGAGGAAATTGTTCTGTTTGATGGTCTGATCATCCTCTTAAAAAAGTGTCAGCATATTAAGAAGGACCTGTAGAAATTGTAAGAAAACACCCCCAGAGTCGTATTGCAGGGTGGTCTGTATCTGGGTGGTCGTGTGATAGTTGCTTGCTCTCCGGCCTGCCACGAAATGCCACTATTTTGAGGTGGATACAGCGTCCGTTTTTGTAAAAAAACAATCCTTAAGCTCACCCAAATCTATCACCGAACAACGTCAAGCACATTTGCTATTTATACTGGAGATTGGCAAAATCATCAACCATCACGTCTAGCATGATTTCTCTGCTTGCGCGCGACTCGGGTTTTCCCGATGCTAACAAGTCGCGTCAAGCGCGGCTTTCGCTCTTCGAAAAGCGTGGATCAGGTTATTTTTTATGCAGCGAAGGCGCGTCGCGCGCGTGTAGAGAAATCACGCAAATCAAATGCGCGTGCAGGAATGGAGGCACAATTTAAATATTAAAATAGAATAGACGGAGCTTTCACTAAATAAATACATTTAAGGCTAAATAATGTGGTGAAAGCCACCCTCATTATTTTGACAACATTAACACTTATACCAGCAGTAATCAAAGAAGTACGAAAATAGAGTCAAAGTCAGTCATTATAATTTATTCAATATAGGAGCTTGCAGCACACTTATCAAACGTCAAATCTTTTTTAAAGCTCCCGCGTCGGAACGTGTTGTCGCTGTAGAGAAGATTCGGCATGAAACTCTACAACATAAAACGACTTAATAACTATTACAATATAAATTCTTAAGCTAAAGTTATGTATACAATAATGCATAGTCTATTTAATAAAATAATTGAAATAATACTATACAGTAAAGTAAATAAACTATAAGCTAGTGACCTCAGACCCAAGCATTTTGATCATTTAAATACAGCTTTTTTACAGAGTAAATTCAATTGAATTTTCTGAGACAGATTTACTAAGAAAGGAAATAAATGCTCGCAACGGAACAAAATGGCTTTCATTTCCGCATTTGACTTATTTCCTTCATTACAGAAGGAGACACGTCAATTTTAAACTTCAAAATGCTTAGAAATGTAGTTTAAGAAAGAGAAAATAACGGTAAATAAACAATAAGTTAATTTACAGTTTTTGATCTTTTATTTGCGAATTAAACACAGCTTTCTTTCGCTATACAGGGTGTAACAAAACACCCTAGTGATACTTAAGACCATCAAACTGAACAACTTTCTCTATGAGGCCAACATCGAGAAAAAAAAAATTGCTGTCCCAAACAAAACTGCAGTACCGACTTGACTAAAATGTTTGGGATAGCTGGTTTTTTAAATTTTATTCGTTGGCTCCATTGTAAAAGTTCTAACCACCCCCTTAAGTATTACTAGGGTGTTTTGTTACACCCTGTAGAAACTCATATTTTAGGACCAACCCAAACTTTTTGACGTAAAACATAGTTAATTTTGGTCAGTGGTTACACACAGGGGGCAAAAACCAAATGTAACGAAATAATTATGTTATGACAAGATCGCTTATTTCGTTGGAAGTATAGCACCTACCGAATTTTTTTTATCAACGTTTTAGAGAAAGGAAGCCATTACTCGGTACAAGACGATTCACTTACTCCACTGCAGCTGCGTCCCTGATACAGCCTACCCGATTTTGTTGATTTGGTTTTGTGTTTTGTCATTGACTTACCAACTACTGGACGAAGGGTCCGCGCTCAAAAGTGTCCGAACCAAAAGAGCACCAAAACGTAAATAGAGAACCAATTACGCGACAGTCTTCGTTTGATCGGCCGACTAAGCGCACGTGCGGGCGCGCGGCGCGCAACGTCCCGCAATGTGTGAGTGGGATGGAAAAGAATTTCAGCATCTTCAATGTTTTTAGTTGGTTTATATTACTACACGTACTTAGGTTTTTGTAGTTTAGTCTGGGACACTTTTTCGAAAATTTTGTACTAGACCCGGCGTCCATAGTATTCTACGTCAATGGTTTTTGTAAACTTTTTCTTTCGTCTGTCGTCTGGAAAACTTATTTTTAGTAAGTACAATTTTCAAATTAACGTATTATTTATTATCGTCTGTCTCATCCTATCTGTAAATCTTCTATAACCGTAAATCGCTTTCCAAAGACAGATTCGATTCGAATTTCCAATAATAATGTTGAGCGGCGGAGTTTGCGCGGGAACATCCGGGGCGGGTTGGGCGGAAACGCGCCGCACCGCTTCCGACCGTGGCTTCCCGTGACGTCATACCGTCTGTCTGTCTCATCAGTCTGCTTTAACTAACTTGAACTCGAATAAAGGGTGAATACACCTTTATTTTAACTTTTTAGTTAAAAGAACATATCGTGTCAGGAACTCTACACTGCGCTAGACTAAAATGGGAATGGGCTGGCCATGTCTGTCGAATGCACCCTAAGTGGGCAAAAATAGTTACACCCTGGATCCCAGAAAGTTGTCGTCGGCGTCCAGTTCGACCTAAAGGTGCACTTCCGATGCCAGCAGCCGATGCGACTGACGCGCGCAGCTCGCGGCCGATGACCGATGCAACAAAACTAGTTACTATGAAAACGTATGGCGCCGCTTCCGATGCCAGCGACTGACGCGTACATCAGACGCGCACGGCCGATCCGATAGACATATGGAATATGACAGAACCTCGCGTCAGTCGCATCGGCCGCTGGCATCGGAAGTGCACCTTAAGAAGAGGTGGCGATGCTTTTGACGACAAGTGGCCAGGTTAGAGACGATTGGAAGGTTAAAGGGGGGGCATTTGCCCAGCAATGACGCAGGCTAAAAAAAAGTAATAAACTAATAAATTACACAGGGTTTATCTTAAATGCGTTACATTCTTTAGGGGGAGCTTCAAACTGAAAAACTATGGGACGAATTTTGAAATGATGATAAAGTTAATCTGCTGTTCCATAGAAAACATCAATGGTGATTAAGGGTTGAGATACATTACCTGACGGCCACCGACGGCGGGTTCATACAAAAATTTCATTTAGTATGGGAAGCCGTCCGCGGTTGACGCTATGCATATTTAGCAGCTATGCGCTATGCACAGCTATGCGCACCTATGCGCAGCTATGCGCAGCTATGCGCAGCTATGCGCAGCTATGCGCAGCTATGCGCAGCTATGCGCAGCTATGCATTATTTTCCACGATTTCAAAGACGGTTCCAAAGTAAAAGTTGTTCAGTTTGATGGTATGAAGCACCCTGATCGACATTGTAACACATTTAATTTCAGACCCTCTATAGGGTGTTAGGGTAAACAGTTGTTAACCTAACCTAACATCCTGAATAAGGCAAGCGTGGAAGGAATAATTGGTAAAGGGCAGACCTAGGCGAACATAAATGGATTAGACTAGCTGTTGCCCGCGACTCCGTCTGCGTAGACCTTAAAAAAGTATCTTATGTGTTAATCCAGATCATATTCTATCTGTGTGCCAAATTTCATTAAAATCCATTCAGTAGTTTTTACGGGAAGACATCCATCCATACTTACAAACTTTCGCGTTTATAATATTAGTAGGATTGAGGACGTCCTTAAAAATGATGATTCAATAGGTGCAAAAAATATTAGTTCAGATAAGAAGAAAAAAGAAAAAAAGAAGAGATTATGGAAGAGTATATTGGGAGACAGCAGCCTGTACAAATACGCCCGTATAAATAAAGAAATTTATGATTTTACTGTTTAGTAAAAATTTAGGTAGCCTACCTTTAAAAATAAATTACTTTGTAATTTACGGTATACGTAATCGATCTACCTATTTAATTTTACACCTTTTTCCTTCCATAAAAAAAAATTGTAAAACAAAATAATTTCAATCATTTCCATTCGACCGATAAAAAATTGTGAAGTTCAAGAGGGGTGTCACAAAAATGCGAGCGACCAACGATCTGGGGCGCGAACAAAAAATTCCACCTGAAAAAAATTCCATAACACCGCTCCATTTTAATGCAAAACGGATTTTAATAAGATTCCTATTAACCGCCACAAAGAATTCAAATTACAAAAGCAGCTTTTAATTTTCTATTTGAGGGCATCGATTATGCAGGCCGCTCTCTTTCACGGTAGCGGGTGAAACGAAATTTCCCTTTATCCTATTTTTCAATCTAGATTTGGCAAAAAAAGTAGAAAGGCCAGATACTTGTCGTTCTGAAGGTCGTTTCCTGAAAGCTATCCGAATTTGTATCTTATCTTTAGCTACGTTCGCGCGTTTTACCTTTGTTCTTATTCTAAAGCCGCGGACATAATTTTAATTTTACTCTTAAGATTTAATTCGGTTTGGCAAACATTATTATTACGTCACGTCTTGCCCAAGGCTAGACGTAACTGAAGAACTGAACTGTAAGCCCGCCATGAGTTGACACTGTAGTATATTATTGTACTCTTTCTCCTATTTTTGTGTTGAATTTTGTACTAAAAATAGTAGTGGCTACTTTGAGAAATAAATTGGATACGAAACATACGTGAAATTACATTAGTATACTGCCTTTTCAACTAAAAATACTACTTAACATCATTTTTGATTCAAAATTGGTGTATTTAACATGTTTAAGCATTATAAAATTGACCAAATACAGGATTTCTTTTTTTCACGCTATTCACGAAGTTTTTATAGTCCAATTAAAGTTATTTGAATAACGTTTTGTTTTCTTTCCAAAAAAATTATACAACCATGAACAAATATTTGGTTTTCCTAGGATTAAAAGAAACTTAATTTTGGTTTATTCTGTGCCAACTATGTAAACCTTTCATATGTGTTCCTCTTAATCCTGTGTGTTATACAGGGTGAAATTGATATAATTTGCATCCTTTTAAAGTAAGAGTCTACCCAGACTGAACAACTTTTACTATGGGAGAAAACAAATAGGAGCAAAAAAAAATCTGCTATTCCATGCTAAACTGAAATGCCTACTCGACTCAAATGTATGCAAGTGCAGATTTTTTTTTTGCTCCGATCGATTTCCTCCTATAGTGAAAGTTGTTTGGTGTGATGGGTAGATTCTTAGTTTAAAAGTATGCTAATGATATAAATCTCCCCCCCCCCCCCCCCCTCTTTAGTGTCACAGAGAAACATACGAAAGCTCGAATACGAATAATTTTTTCATAATTATGTGTAGGTACATTATTAAACTACCTTTGGTTTGTGAAGACCACGCATCCCAGCGTCAGATCTACCGTCTGATGTGGTCAGAATACGATACTTAGTCGTTAGTCGTTGGAATTTAGCCATGCATGGTATTTTCGCTTGCTGAACAATACACCGAGCGTAGGTATACAACGTGTTAATGAATTAACGCAAAACTAGAAAGTTGTTTGTTTAGAATCGAGAGCAGAATCGAATTATCATCGTTTCAACATAAGTAATTTTTTTCAAAATATTAAATAATTTGTTTGTAAAATTTTAACTGAACTCGATGTCAACCCTCCGCACTGGTACACTCACCCTACTTACTACCAAAACAAGATTCTTAAAATGTTTCCATGAGCACGCTAGCGCTTTCATTCATTGATGAAATAATAACAAACCATTTTTGCCTCAAAACTTGAAATGCGAATAACTTTAAATTTTAACTATCAAAACAATGAACTTATTGTTTCAATCTTATTATTTTGTTATAAATCAGTTGGGGTGTATGAGGTTTTGCGCTTATTCATTAACACGTTGTATATGATAATTAAAGTGAACTTTGCTGGTATTGTTTGTCTAATCTAAATCTGATCCTAAAATAATACACAATATTTTAATGAGATGATCAGACTATCAAACTTAACAACTTTCTCTACAGCGTAGTTTGCTATAGTAGCTAAACATATCTGAACCACAACAATTTAGTCGAGTAGTGTAGCGAGTGCCAGGGCCGGACTGGGACGTAATTCCTGCTCGGACATTTTAAGGGGATATAATTCGGAGCGCGCTCCATACAAACGTACTATGGTGATATTTTCAATACTAACCAATGAAAGTCAATGACATTTTGCTGAAACAATCTTGAAACAAATATCTATGCTTGTATGGAGTCAGATTTTCGTTAAAATATACAGTTTCAATGCTAGGATTAATTTAAGATTTGTATGGAAATGTTTGAGGCACTGTAACTTTAAAACTCATTTTAACGAAAATCTGACTCTATACAAGCATAGAAATTTGTTTATAGATTGATTCTGAAAAATTTTATTGAGTTTAATTTGTTAGTATTGAAAATATCACCAGACTTCGTTTGTATGGAGCACGCCAACAGTAATATACCCTTAAAGACAGTTGATCCTCCCAATCTGACAAAGGTATAGATCGCAGGGATACGATCTAAAACCAGTAGCAAGCGAAGCGCGCTCGCAATTTTGCTACATTACCTATACAGGGTGTACGGAAAAGTATAATGTAATTAGTGTGTGATGCCTAACGTCACGCAGCAACTGTGGATCTCCCGCTTAACTCCATTAGGAGTTTTGGAGAGAAATTGTATATCCTAGATTATAATCATTCTGTAAAAGTTAATAAATAAAAAAAAAAAGGTAACCTTTAAACCACATACTCTACCCATCAAACTTTACAACTTTTACTATGGGAGCAACCCTGTTTGAACAAAACAAAAAATCAGCTGTCCCATACAATTGAATCGAGTAGGTATTGCAGTTTAGTATGGGACAGCTGATATTTTTTTGTTCTGACAGGTTTGCTTCTATAGTAAAAGTTGTTCAGTTTGATAGGTAGAGTATGTGATTTAAAGGTTAATGATACTTTTCCTTTTACCCTGTATAACTAAAATGAAAGAAAAAAATGAAACTTACTTTCCTAAAATTTCCCAAATTGGCCGATTAATCTGAAACAAGCGAATAAATTTAGTTAGAATTTCATTAAAAGTTGTTGTCCAAACTGAACGTTTCTTAGACAATTTGTTATTTTCTCACCTAATTTTTAAATTAATGTCCTCTGGACTGTTTATCCAGTTTAAAAGGTCTTATAGATAAAGCAAAAAAGGGAAGAAACGTTTTTCACTAAAGGTTCGTAAGATTTATCGGCATTCAAAATAATTCAAGTTCTTTTGCAAGTTTGCTTGTTTTCAACACTCTTTGCAATGATTAAATATTTCAGTGAAAGGTCTTAGTTTAATTATTCTAAAAATAAAGATTCCATCCTTAGTCCAGCCGGGTGCAAAAGTGGTATTTATGTCCATTATCCCATCCCTATGCTTAGGCAGTATTTAAAGTACCTGTACTTGCAAATAAATAATGAAAACTAAAATGTGTATCATCGTGTGGAAACCGTACTTTTATTGGTACATAGTTATTTTTAAAATAAATTTAGAACTTGCATGCATGCGCATTTGCTCACGACTATATTCTCAGAGGGGGTAGTCAGAGATATTCTGAAACCTGTCTAGTGTGACGGGGGGTGAGCCCCTCGTCACTTATAATGGACAGCGGGTACCACACGTGCCTCAAAATTGAAGCATGCAGGTTTCCTCACGATGTTTTCCTTCACCGAAAAACCAGTGGTGTTACAAATCGTACATAAATTCTGAAAACTCATTGGTACGAGTCGGCCTGGACGGGGATCGAACCATCGCCTCCATAAGAAAATATTGATTATGTTTAAAACGGTAAATTAAAGTCAAATTCCATTTTTGTTTTTGTGTCCTGTAATGCAGTTACAAAATAATACTTGTTATCTACACTAATATTATAAAGAGGAAAGATTTGTACCTATTTTTGTATGTTTGTAATGAATAGGCTCAAAAAGTACTGGGCCGATTTAAAAAATTCTTTCACCAATAGAATGCTACATTCTTCCAATTTGACATAGGCTACATTTCATTTTGAAAGAAATTAGGGATCCTTCCGATCCTTAGATTCCGAATGCGTAAATGCGCGCTGCATACAAACGAAGTCTGGTGATATTTTTGATACTAACCAATTAAACTCAATGACATTTTGCAGAAACAATCTAGAAACAAATCTCTATGCTTGTATCGTGTCCGATTTTCGTTAAAATATACAGTTTAAATGCTAGGATTAATTTAAGATTTTCTATCTTTGAGGCACTGTAACTTTAAAACTATACATATTAAGGAAAATCTGACAAAATACAAGCATAGAGATTTGTTTCTAGATTGTTTCTGCAAAATTTCATTGAGTTTAATTGGTTAGTATCAAAAATATCACCAGACTTCGTTTGTATGGAGCGCGCCAACAGTAATATACCCTTAATCCGTTGGTCCCGGCTACTATATCTCGTGGTAGTAGTCTTTACATAAAAACCACGTCAGAGGCCGTAAGGCAGTCTGAAAAAACTCTGACACTTGGGCTTGCCCACACGATAAGAAGAAAAATTAAATTACAACAAACAAATAATAAAAATGAGAATTATGATGATGTGATAATGTTCTGAGGTTTCAGAATATCTCTGACTACCCCCTCGGGGAATATAGTCGTGAGCATATGTATGCATGTATGCAAATAATAAAAAGAAAAACATATTGTTTGTTATTGTTTATTACAAATTAACAAATTGATTAAAAAAAAGAAATTCAATCTTCATTCATATCATATCAAAACATTTCGTATTTACTCCATTTTAGCAGAACAAACAAACATCAGGAATATCAGCTAAAACATCGTTAACGTTAACGTTTGAGTTTTAAGGGAACGGTTAAAAGTAATTAGATGCACGTACTCGAATCGAGTTTTACCTTAAAGTTGACTTTGTTTCATCTCTCTTTGTGACACACGGCTTTAACGATTGACAAACTAGTTCATAATGTGGACACTTTCAATTGGTTTGTGTAAGTTTCCACTTTCCACTTTAGTTGGTCAAATTGTTTGTCTTATACTGTTAATCTTTTCTTTAAATAAGATGGTTTGCAAGTTTATCAAAAAAATGAAAATAAAAACGTTTCGTAGATTTAAGAAGCTTAAAATCATAAAATATAGTTTCATATACCACTAGAAACTAGATCAAAATAAAATGCAAAGCACATAAAAAATAAGTGTGTAAGGTGCGGTTTATACAAAAAAGACGTGTGGCGGTGGTGGATAGTCAAAGTAACACAATTATAAACCTTATAGTACGTAACATAGCGTCGTTTTTGTCGTAAAGGAGAATCGCGCCCGCGCCTCCAGGCGACGTCACCTGGAGGCGCGGGCGCCATTCTCCTTTACGACAAAAACGACGCTATGCTACGTACTATAAGGTTAATATTGTGTTACTTAGATTATCCACCATAGCCACACGTCTCTTCTGTATAAACCGTGGCTTAAAGAACTTTTTCACATTGTGATTTTTGTCTTTTAATCATGAATATCTTATAACGGAAATAAGGTAAATGCTTTTATTAATTTTTTTTAGCCTTAGGTATCATCCCACTACTGCTCTCCCTTTACCACTCTCGTTCCTGTTTTCGGCAACCTCTATGGCCATTGGACACTGATCATCAAATTTATCCAGTTCACCCGGCTACCTCTTCCTGAGACGAGCTGAACACCGGCGAAAGTTTTGACCATCTTTCGTGACGCATACATGATCAGCCCAGATCCATTTAAGTTAGGCGCTTTTCTCTCCAACATCAGTTATTTAGTTTTGCAGTTCAACGTTGTTTTTTTTAACCGATCGGTTTTTTGAACAGCTAGAATGCTGCATAGTATTTTTGTTTATCTTACAAAAAATTATAGGTAAGGTTATTAATATTTAAAGAGCTTGATTGTTGAAATCACTGGGCTACCAATTTCAAATAATAACATTTTATTGTACCAGTGAAGAACCAATTTTTATACTGCTCGCCGTTCTTTCTGTCCATGAAAACCGACAGTTACCTGACACCTTATCAGTGAAAATACGGCAGGCACGTGTGTACAATGATTGGGACATTTTGAGCTCGGCTCCCGGCACACTTATCGCGATTGGAATCAAGCGAAAAGGCGTAAATTCACTACGTGCGGACCGGGAGTCGGGACAAGGTTTTTATGTTTAAAAAAAAAATACAAATCGTTTATTTCGTATTGAATACTAGAGTGGAATATTAATGAGGTTTGTGATATCAGTGCTGTTTGCGCATCCCATTGTTTGTTTATTTTTCGTGTGAACAAACACTTTTATAGGATAGAATCCACAATTGAAATGGATTTTTAAAAAAAACCGTATAAAAAATAATATGATCAATGACATTTGAAATTCAAAGCAAAGTGAATTTGAATCTAAATTGATAGGTCCTAATATTAGTTGTGCGGGATTTATACAGGATGGATAAAACTAATTCTACTGGAAACTGGAAGGAACTTCTTCTTATCGTGTGGGCAAAGCCCCTGAGTCAGAGTTTTTTCAGACCGCGTAACGGCATCTGACGTGGTTTTAATATACCGACTACTGCCACGAGAGATAGTAGCCGAGACTAACAGCTTAACGTGCCACCCGAAGCAAGGAATCATCTTTCTTTTCAGACAATCAGGTGATTCGGCCTGCAATGTCCTAACCAACTGGGGAAAAACGCACAAAGTGACATATCACTAGGTGTCCCTCATGGGAATCGAACTCACGACCTCCGCGTCAAGAGGCCAATGCTCTTAACCATTAGACTACGGAGGCAGTTACCCCAAAATATTGAAAATAGCAAATTTTATTCAATAGAAATATTCGCGAAAATATGAGCGAGCACAATACAGGGTGTAAGGAAAAATATAATTAACCTTTAAACCACATACTCTACTCATCAAACTGAACAACTTTTACTAAGGGAGCACACCGATCAGAATAAAAAAAATATCAGCTGTTCCATACTAAACTGCAATACCTACTCGATTCAAATGTATAGGACAGCAAATTTTTCTTCTTCTGACAGGTTTGCACCCATAGTAAATGTTGTTCAGTAAAGCCGTGAATCCACTAGGCAACATTTGGCGCGCAACACGTGACGCTCAACATGTTCAGCAACGTTGCACAACAGCGCGCGACGTTGCCAGCTGGCGCGCAACATGACGCGCGGCTCTTTGTTTGTTGTTTAGTTGAGTTGCGCGCTGACTTTCAACATGTTGGGCAACATGTTGTGCAACATGACGCGCGCCAAATGTTGCCTAGTGGATTCACGGCTTTAGTGCTAGTTACGTGGTTTAAAGGTTAATGATACTTTTCCTTACATCCTGTATAAATGGGATGCAAGAAGAATGGGACTGTGCCGGTTTGGTGCATACTGGTACTGTAGGTCTTATTCCTTTTTCAAGAAAGTCATTGGCCACTCATATACCTGATTGAGTTTACTCAATTTGTTACGATTTATTTCAACTGAGAAAACTACGAAACCTTTTTAAGGGAAGTTTATTCCGAATGCGTAAATGCACGCTGCATACAAACGAAGTCTGGTGATATTTTCAATACTAACCAATTAAACTTAATGACATTTTGCAAAAACAATCTAGGAACAAATCTCTATGCTTGTATAGTGTCCGATTTTCGTTAAAATATACAGTTTCAATGCTAGGATTAATTTAAGATTTGGATCGAAATATTTGAGGCACTGTAACTTTAAAACTATATATTTTAACGAAAATCTGACACGATACAAGCATAGAGATTTGTTTCTAGATTGAGTTCTAGAGAAAATTTCATTGAGTTTAATCGGTTAGTATTGAAAATATCACCAGATTTCGTTTGTATGGAGCGCGCCAACAGTAATATACCCTTAAATAATACTTTTGTTCAACTTTTCACTCAAATTCGTTTCTTATTTCGTACGTAGTTAACTCTGAAATTGAACAGAGTGTTTCTTCAGAAATGGCTTTTACTTTGAATTATTCAAATCCTTGTTGCGATCAACATAATACTCTTATGAATAACATATTAATACATACGACTTTTAAGTCACAATGCAAATAGGTTGGCTTTGGTTTTCATCTCTTAGCATAAGCAGAACAAACTTGAGCGGATTTCAGTAAATAAGTATAATTTTTAAATTGATGGGACACCGAGCCACCGGTGCTGCCCTCAATCATACTTTTTATTTCTATACAATTACATATTATTTCCAAAATAAAACAGGTCAAGTGCGAGTCGGGCTCTCGCGCACCGAGGGTTCCGTACCACGACATCTTAACTTAAAAAATGTTTTTCTCCTTGACCTTTAGCGGGAGACTGACTCACACTTGGCCGGTTTCTATTATTTGTTGTTATACTGTAAAGAATGCTCTATGATTATAGAGCTTGGTGTGATTACACCAAGTTTGACGTTTGTATGTTTTACCGTTAAATTACGATAGAGCGAGAAAAAAAACGATGTTAAAAACTAGTTGCTTGTATATAAGACCCCCCTTGATTTTTAATTTTTTGATATTTTTACTATTTGTTAGCAAATGCGTCATAATAACGCACATTCTGTGGAAAAAAAAATTATCTTGCTGTTTAAAATTTACTGGGTCTAAAATAAAAGGGTCCCGTTTTCACCCTTTGGGTACGGAACCCTAAAAATAAGAATAAGAGAGGGTAGAGGAAGAATAGAAGTTTTTGGTACAGCTGAAGAAGCAGATCAGGGAGTCAAAAGGCACTTGCAGAAAGGAGACTTGAATGACAATAATCGCCAACTAAAACATATCTCTTTAATCAGATGATAATTTTATTATGATAGATGATTAGAGATCGGTTATTCGGATGCATATTTACCTAAAGTTGAGGTGTTGAGGCTATTATGGATTGCACCTTTGTATCGAAAAAAAAAATGTTTTTTGTCGAATTTTATAATGTTAAGAATCCATACTATGCATCCGATTCATTATGCATTCCCGGACTTCCTGACATCCCAGAATTTATTTTACCGAAAGAAATATTTTTTCTTTTTTAATTTATATAGTTTTAAGAAGTTGCTTCCATACTATGCATCCGATTAGTTATGCATTCCCGGATTTCCTGGCATCCCGAAAAATATTAGAAAAAAGATAATTATAAGAAGCCTCTTCCATAATTTTATAGCTAAAAATGAAGTTTAGGTAAATATGCATCCGAATATCCGATCTCTATTGATGATACATAAGACATATTTTGAGAAAAAGAACGAAAAAAAAACTACTTCTCACACTTTAGCGGAGCTACGAGAGATCTGACTAAGCAACAATGCCGAACAAATCGATCGAGTCGATGTAAACAAACAGATCTAGGTCACAGATGACGGTAAATCACAAGATGGATCTGTCCATCATAGCGCGATTCAACTAATAAGCCAATAAGATGGCGAAGACAACACAACATACAAATAACAACCAATCAAATGGCGAGTCCTAAATCGCACTATCAAAGTTATCAAGAGACTGCATATACAGGGTCCTTCTTAATATGCTGACACTTTTTTAAGGGGATGATCAGACCGTCAAACTGAACAACTTTCTTTATGGCACCAACATCCAAATCGCGAAAAAAAATCAGCTCTTCCATACAAAACTGCAAACCTACTCGAGCCAAATGTATGGGACAGCTTGGTTCCATAAAGAAAGTTGTTCAGTTTGATGGTCTGGTCATCCTTTTAAAAAACTATCAGCATATTAAGAAGGACCCTGTTTATACAAAACATCCGACTCACTGCCAGTTGCACGTACGTTCATTAAAGTTAATCCTCCATTAAATCTCTTGCTGTCACTTTTTGCCTTATTGACGTAGTCAAAGCTAGCAAGAGATTTATTGAGGATTAACTTTAATGAACGTACGTGCAACTGACCGTCAGTACAGTCGGATCGTGGTTCCGGGCATTCCAACTAGCCCGTGGAAGATCTTCCCTTTTCCTCCTAAACATAAAAAAGTATCAGCTGATTGCATTTATTATGGCAAGTCCCAATATTGTTTATTAATTTTCAAACTCAAACTCAAAAGTATATTTCGCTGGGTGAATACAACAACGGCACAAGTCAAAAAAGTTGATTTTGAGACAAATGACATTAAAGTTGGCGCGAGAGAGTGCGCGCGAACAAATTCGTCTGTAGTTACTACACAGCAAGGGTTAGGTTCAGTGAAATATCGAGTTAGGTCTATATTGCACAAGATAAAGTATGCGATGTAGAACCAGAATACGGTGCTAACTCAAATTTGCAAATTTTTGAGTTGTGCCGTTGTTGTATTTACCCAGCGATTTATTCAAAATAGGATACAATGTAACTCTTTTCGACACAATCTAAAAAGTCACAGGTTTTGCTATTTAATTATGTCAAACTGGAATCACACTACGCCTTTGTGTCTTCAATATAATTAGCAATTTCATAATACGCCTTGCCAGATAATGACTTCTTAATATGTAATTTAAATTTAATATATCGTCAGGAATTTTATTGTAAAAGCGTATACAGTAGCCCATAAATGATGTATTGACCCTACTGAGTCTGAACACAGGGATGTCAAGTTTATTTTTGTTTCTAAGATTAAAGTTGTGCCTGTCACTGTTCTTTGGAAATTGCGCAATATTTTTACGGACATACACGATATTTTTGTAAATAAATACCTTTTTATTTACGAAAATATTACGAAAATTTTCCAATAGGTTTCTTGGAGAAAGTTGTTCAGCATCATGAATACAATCATCCTGTACAGTAATGAAACTGTCTGAACTGAAATAAGCACCCTGTAGACAAACAATCAATACCTACACAAGACATACGAACTGACACCCCGTTAGGGACATTAGCTATAAAGGATGTTGAGTTAGAGTTTATCTTATCGGGGGAGAGAAAGATAAACAAGGCGAACTAAAAGCCTGGCTGGGGTTAAATTTAACCCAATTTATTAGTTGCAAACACGTGTTTGAACGTACGTTTCGTTAATCCCTAAATTAGATTAAACACTGATCATTAGGTAACTGCAAAGTCAAAGTCAAAGTCAATATAATTCATTCAATATAGGAGCTTGCAGCACACTTATCAAATGTCAAATCTTTTTTAAAGCTACCACTTTTTTAAAGCTACTGCAGGCTTAATCATTGATTTCTTGCAATCAACACTATTATTAGTCATCATCATATCGTATGTAATTTTTTGTCTTCCTGCTTGGATCCGAGGAGGTTTAAATTTCGAGGTCTAGATGTTTTAGCCAGTCTTCCGCTGCCGGGGTTAACTTATGGAATTCTGCAATTCCACCGGGGAAACGGCGCAGAGTGTTTGGTTAGGTGCCTCGCAGTCGCACATCGGACTATTATTAGTATGTAGTATCATACCCTTTCTTACAGGGTGTAACAAAATACCCTAGTAATACTTGGGTGGTTTAGACCATCAAACTGAACAACTTTTACTATAGAGCCAACATTGAGAAAAAATCTGCTGTCCCATTCATTTTAGTCGAGTCGGTACTGCAGTTTTAATGGGACAGCTGCTTTTTTAAATTTATTCTCTATGTTGGCTTCATAGTGAAAGTTGTTCAGTTTGATGGTCTGAAGCTTCCCCTTAAGTATTACTAGGGTGTTTTGATGTACCCTGTATACTGCGCTATTGGGTATAAAACTGTAACAGAAGTGTGTGTCGGTACCACAGATTATTTAATAGTGTACGTTTCAGATATTTACAACAAGAAAGTTACGATATGATGCTTAGGCGTTCTAGACTGCAAATCACCGTTTTCCCGTGCATCACGCAAAAACTATTTGACAGATTTTGATGAAATTGTATGCTCGCTAATAATATCTCGCTACGATGACGGACGCCGCCGGTGCGAACGAAGCCGCCGAAAAAAATTAGTACTTAGTAATTTTGGAATATCAGAACAAGTAAAATCTAAATCGTATATCAAAAAGTACCAGAAGAGCATAAACTTCCAAGAGTTTTCAGTATCTATTCATACTACCCAATGCGTAGAGCATCGGAGTAGAAAATACCAAGTTTTTGCCTCGAAAAGGTCGATGCTATAACTCATTCAATTTTGGCCCGACCTTATAAACTCCTTTCCAAGAATAAGGTCTTATTTACCAAGTCATTTTCGTCTTTATTCTTTCGTTTTAAGACTTATGCCACGGGATTGTCAACGAGGAAGTTTGTAAAGATTTACCATAGAGAAATAAAGGTGAATGGCCTGACATGTAACGACACCCTACACATTAGTATGGATAAACAAAGGGTTGCTCATTGATTTATGTGCTTTCTTAAAACTAAAACTTTTATTAGAATAGTCCGTAACAGTACATACAATAATCAGGGTAATTCAGACCATCAAACTAAACAATTTTCACTGAATACTTCTCGCGAGGATTATACAGGTTGTTAGGATAGACAGTTGCATTACTCATGATACTGAACTACTTTCCCAAAAGAAACAAAGGGAAATTAGCAAAAAAATAAATGTTCCTACTTTTTTTCTGTTTTCCTGTACGTTTCTTAGGGAAATTTGTTTAGTATCATGGTTGCAATCACCCCTTAAAGTTATGTAACTGTTTTTCCTAACACCCTGTAGTTAAGAGCAATTTATATTGTCTCTTTCAGATACATCTTCAGAAAACATTACCAAGACAAGAACGCCAAACACGAATAACTCCAAAATATCAAAAACAAGATCCCTAATTACGAACTTCTTTGCACAAACACAGAACTGTACTTACAGTAATTAACATTACACCGTAAAAGTTATTAACGAAAGATAAGTTTTTGCCGACACGTTCCTTCAAACTTTCTCCTTTCTTTGACGAATTGAGCGATGTAAATTAGAATAGACGCAAATGACGCTCATACAGTCTTTGCATTAAACATTATTCTGAAATTATTATAATGAGATGATATTCTACGTTTTGAAAGGAAAGGAGAATGTCCAAGTGACTGTAGGACATTAGTATCGCTATCAAATGTATCAAAAGTGCAAGTGTTTTTTGTGCATAACAAGAAGTAGCATAACTTAGTAGTGTGTATTTCTGACCACTCCGAAAGGGATTACGGTCGTGAGTTAATGTATATGTAGCAATAAATAACTAAGCTAAGTTTTATAACTAAAGAATGGATGCTTTTGTTTTATAACTTATCTTTTTATAAATTAGGATTATTTAAATTTCCTATCAATAAAATAAAAATATAAAATATTTTGTACATTATCACATAAATTATCTAGTCACATTTAAAGTACCAGAATCTAGCCTGGACTTGTATTATGATGAATAGACAATGATATAGAATACGCATGTAGATACAAACATCCATGACTCGGGTACAAATATTCATATTCATTATACAAATATTTGTCCCCTACGGGATTCGAACCCACGACCCTCGGCATAGCAGGCAGGTTCACTACCGACTGAGCTACCGGGCCGTCAAATACAATCATCGTCAATACATTTGAAGCATTTTCTTTTTGATATAATCCTTAGTTAATTTCCTGTCTTTTGACAAAAAATTGGCCAGACTCAAGATCAGCCTGACTTCCATAGAACTTTGGGCAATCTCCTTTAAACTGTAGTATAGTATTAATACCACTAAGACGCCATTTTATTCCTACGTATTAGAAGAAAATGACCCATATTGAAGATGATTTCCAAAGAATTATTTCTATTTCTATCAGTGTCTTTCCGGATCGTTAGCCATGTCCTATTCGAAGCACATCATATTTCAAGATCACTTAACTTGCCGAAATCTTTTAATGGATTAATATTTATCTCCTCTTGTTGTCTGAATTTACCGTTTCAGTATTTGCTAGGCTGTCACTTACACCCTGCATTGTGACGGGCAACCACGGAACCCTACCATGCGCGTGGCCCGACACGCACTTGGCCGGTTTTTATTTATAAATAAAATTGACTATTATCTATAAATATTGGCTCGAGTTTCAAAGATAATTGAGTCTGAAACATAAATTGGCTGCTGTGGAAAAGTAGGCCAGTTACCTACACAAATTTAATTAAATCTCGAAAAAATCTTTTATTTTGCAAATTGGTAAAAACCTTGTTTCAATTTAATTTTCGCGACATTTGCCTTCTACCTTTTCATTGTTTTCTTTTTTTTTATTTGCCCCTGTACCTGAAAAAAGATGTCCTTCGAGATATTGGAATATGAAATTAGATCTACGGTAGGTATTAGGTAAGACACACATTTTTCCTGATATGATTTAATTCATTGGAACTTTTTCCATGTTGAAAATTAAGCATTAATGTTTAAAACTAAAAAAACAAGGTAATGTTTTTGTTAGTCAAAAGTTTGTTATTCTTATAATAAAAAAATGTAAAAACTAAAGAAATTAGCAACTTTATCGATATTAACAATTTTAAAATACCTATTTGCTAAAATCCACGATATTTGCAGTGCTAATTTCCGTACAAACTTTTAGTATACATTAAGTATTAAAAAAAAGTTATAGCCTGTAGAATCCCACTGCATGGCAAAGGCCTCCTCTCACGAATAAGGGTGAGAGGGAGTGGGCCATACTCCATCACGCGGGCCCAGTGCGTTTTGGTGGAGGCAAGTTAGTGGTCAACCTGCTGTCAGAGAATTTTCAAGCCGCCTTAATACCTCTGACCTGGCTTAACGAATAGTTACAACGCCATTGACGGAAATATCAGGGACCAACTCCTTAACGTGCACGGAAACACTGGAGATGAAATACCACTAAACGGTCACCCATCCAAAGACTGACCGGACCTAACGTTGCTTAACTTCTGTGATCGTTACCGAAGCTCCACTATACCAACGAGCGCCTTAAGTATTACTAGGGTGTTCCCATTACACGCTATATTGTCAGTCTTGACAACTTCTGAAAGAATCCACTCCTCGAATAAGGAAAATATTGAAAAAAAAAAGTTCCCAAAACAAAAACAAGTCTCTATCAGAACCCATCGCCCTTATCACAGTTTCTCACTCATTGCTCACGAAATACGGATGAGTTCACGCTCGATCTGTGTTCAATTACCCTTACCAAGGAACGAGAATTACGACATTGAAGTTGATGGACCTGAAAATGATGATATTCTTTATAATCGACATTTTGTATCTTGTTTTGCGATAATTCTTTTTATTAACACTTTACATTTGTTTCAAAATCGTTTTTTATCGTTCCTACTTATTAAAATAGAAATAGAGCCGTGGTGGTCCAGCGGCGAGTAACCTTCCCTGCCGTGCAGGAGGTTGGTTGGATCGATCGATGGACGATGGTTCGATCCCCGTTCAGACCGACTCGTACTAATGAGTTTTTCGGAATTTATGTTCGATTTGTAACACCGCTGGCTTTTCGGTGAAGGAAAACATCGTGAGGAAACCTGCATGCTTCAATTTCAAGGCATGTATTGTACCCACTGTCCATTACAAGTGGCGACGGGCTCACCCCCCGTCACACTGGACAGAGTTTCGGTACTATTGGTGAAACGTGGATGTTCTGTGGCTTCAGAATATCTCTGACTACCCCCTCGGGGAATATAGTCGTGAGCATATATGCTTATTAAAATAATGTTTATGTATTTCAGGATCATTCATTCCATGATCATCATTATCATCATCAGCCTATACAGGGTGTAAGGAAAATCATCATTAACCTTTAAACATCATACTCTACCCATGAAACTGAACAACTTTTACTATGGGAGCAAACCTGTCAGAACAAATAAAAATGAGCTGTCCTATACAATTTAGGCGAGTAAGCATTGCAGTTTAGTATGGAACAGCTGATTTTTTTGTTGCGCTGACAGGTCTGCTCCCATAGTAAATGTTGTTTAGTGTGATGGGTAGAGTATGTGGTTTAAAGGTTAATGATAGTTTTCCTAATACCCTGTATACGTCCCACTGCGGGGCATAGGCGTACCCTCAAGGACGGTATATGGGCGTTAGTGTACACACGGCGACACATCAAGCTATGCAAAACTAAAATAAGCCGACCGCGCGTAGGTCGAGTAACGTATAACGTCGCGCGGCCAGCTTATGTTGGTTTTGTGTAGCTTGATGTGTCGCCGTGTGTACCACGCGTGCCCAATGCGAATTGGTAGACTCAATCAATCAATCAATCAATTATACTTTATTTTACACCAAAAAATATAGTATACAGAGAGTAAATAAACAGGAAATACAGACGGTACAAAAATAAGCGGTCTTATCGCTAAAAAGCGATTTCCACACACGCATAAGCATCAGAATTTATCCTCCAGCGTAGTATGTAGGTTTCCTTACGAACTATTTTTCGTATGGCTTATTTCATTCCTGCGTGGCCGTACGAAACCATGGTGGTCCAGTGGCGAGTAACCTTGCCTGCCATGCAGGAGGCGATGGATCGATCCCCGTCCAGGCCAACTCGCACCAATGAGTTTTTCGGAATTTATGTACGATTTGTAACACCACTGGCTTTTCGGTGAAGGAAAACATCGTGAGGAAACCTACATGCTTCAATTTCGAGGCATGTATTGTTCTCACTGTCCATTATAAGTGGCGACGGGCTCACCCCCGTCACACTGGACAGAGTTTCGGTACTACTGGTGAAACGTGGATGTCTGAGGTTGCAGAATATCTCTGACTACCCCCTCGGGGAATATAGTCGTGAGCATATGCTAATGCTTATGCGTATATTTCAGTATGTGGTTTAAAGGTTACTGATACTTTTGCTCACACCCTGTGTTAAATTTTTTCATCTACTGAAAGACCTATGCAGTTGAAAGCGTTGTTTAACTTCTATGAGCACTGATATCATATCATAAGCTTCTGCATCTCTGTGACGTCATGTAGCAATAAACTTACTTACCTACAAAAGGAAACAAGAATCAGGTAAATGGTGCTTCCACCTGATTTCCTTTTCATCTCAAAGGAAACCTTGCAAAGTATTACATTATTTACGACATGCTCGGAATTATATCTCCTTGGTTTCGGAACCATAAATAAAGGAAGACTTCAATGAGAATAATATTTCGTCCACAATATAGCTATTGTTGAAACTGAAAAGGAAATAAACTCAAAGTATTATAGACAACAGAGCCTTTGCAGAAACCCTTTCACCTTAATTCTCAAGATGAAATAAACCGTCTAAATTGAATAGGTCTCAACATTGAAACTGTGTTAATGGATGGGACTAATCTTTTCTTTATTGTTATTGTTTTAAAGTGCTTTGTCTTAACTCAGTTGAGGCAATTAATCCTAGTAAGTCGATAAAGTCATTAGATCGTGTTTGGAGTAATCCTGTTTTCTTCATGTTTCGTTGAACTTCATAAAAGTAGGATTTCTAATTGAGGTTCTTGAATTTCGAGTTAGTTTATCGAGTAGATTGTAAGTTGCCATGTAATGAATGAGATTTTCAATTTTGATTACAACTAAATTAATGTTTCCATCATTATTACAAGATACGACCCTTAGAAGGAACAAGGTCATCGATATAGGTCAAAGGATCAGCACGTAGCTAGAACTAGGTGGATTAAAATTGGAAATCTTGAACCGATGCCCTGGTTGACGGCACTAAATGGATATTACAAAATCATGACTGCATGAGGAGTGGATACAAGTTTCATAACATTCAAATATGGCAGACACTATGGAGAGAGACCTAGCATCTAAAATGACACGTCAAAAAAGGAACGTAAGGCGCGGTTTATACAGAAGAGACGTGTGGTGGTGGCGGATAGTCAAAGTAACACAATTATAAACCTTATAGTACGTAGCATAGCGTCGTTTTTGTCATAAAGGAGAATCGCGCCCGGGCCTCCA
Source organism: Agonopterix alstromeriana (assembly GCA_963924505.1). NCBI lineage: Eukaryota > Metazoa > Arthropoda > Insecta > Lepidoptera > Depressariidae > Agonopterix > Agonopterix alstromeriana. The sequence continues at coordinate 15,050,594 of OZ004672.1, read as the reverse complement.
GGTGACGTCATCACACGTTTCTTCTGTATAAACCGTGGCTTAAGACAGGCTAGAAGACCTATTACTTAAGAATGGGTGTTTGTCATTAGCTTAAAAAATCTTAGTAGCGCTGTGCAGAATATACTTCTTAATATACGGACATTTCCTCGGTAATATTTTCAGACTCGTGTCACGTCTCTTCTGGATAAACCGTGGCTTAAGACAGGCTAGAAGACCTATTACTTAAGAATGGGTGTTTTTTTTTAGCTTAAACAATCTTAATAGCTGTGCAGAACAATAATTCTTAATATATGGCCATTTCCTCGGTAATATTTTCAGACTCGTGTCATGCCATATTTCTTTACACATCTTTGGAGCCGCCTTTTCCGACGTAGCGCTTTCAGCGATGCATGACGATAATGATTTTGACGGCCTCGGTAGTGAACCTGCCTGCTGGGCTGAGGGTCGTGAGTTCGAATCCCGTAAGAGGAAAGTGTTTGTATATTTGTATCTATATTTATGTATAGTCTATTTGTATCTATAACCTTGTCTACTCCTCATAATATAAAGACCAGGCATCATATACAGGGTCCTTCTTAATATTCTGACACTTTTTAAGGGGATGTTCTAACCGTCAAACTGAACAACTTTTCCTATGGGACCAACATCAAAAACGCGAAAAAAAATCTGCTGTCCTATACATTTGGCTGGAGTAGGTTTGCAGTTTTGTATGAAACAGCAGATTTTTTTTTTTCGCGATTTCGATGATGGTGCCATAGAGAAAGTTGTTTAGTTTGATGGTATAAACCACCCCCTTAAATTTTTATTTGTATTTTTGTAACACCTTGTATTACTTTATTTTATTTAAGAGATATTTATTTAAGATCCATAGAAGTTACGGAAACGAAAAAAATACACAATATTCTTAGATACCTAGTCTATCTAGTGAAATCTGGAATTTTACTCACATTTTCACCATTAATTTATCTAATGAAATCTTCTAATCATAAAAAAATCTATAAAAAGTACTTTTATTAATTACACGCACTTATTTATTAATTATTCGCACTTTTCGGACCTCTGGGCAATCGCGTTTCTCCTAGAAAATATGATGAGATCCCATCCAGTTAAAAAACTAACTCAACGAATTCACCAGTACACAAGCCAAAATTAAAGGGCGAATTATTTATGTGGGCCAGTCCTTACGCTACCTTATTTCGTTCCTACGCACCTGTGGCTTTGTTTATTTTATCAATTTCCCTACTGTTAATGTCCTTAACAAATTGTTCTGGATAAAATTATGCATGCTTGAAAAGGTTTAGAGGCGAAGAAGAGTATCATATTCTCCGTTTAACTAAATATGAACACCAACGAAATACATAACACTGGCTGGCAAAACATTGTGAAAAGAGGATCGAAAACAGACAAAAAACCCTTTAATTTCGAGCCCTGACTTGTATTCTCTGACCATTAAAAGTGGCGATGAGCTCAGGCGATGAGCTTACCACCTGTCACACTGGATTGATCTTGGACATATCGGAATATGGCTGATTCAGAGAATCCTCTTTAAAAGAATATAGTCTATTTATAACATGTTCGGAATACTTATTACCATTTTACAGGGCATTAGCTGCACTTAAGCAACTTCAGTGAAACAAAAGGCATCGTCTTCTTCTATTGTTTATGAGATCTAAGGGTTTACTTTTAACTCAAAAGGAGACAAATTATACGTGGTCGGAGACCGCAGGAAAATAACAACCGTTGCCGCGTCGTTGTTCGGACAACTTGAAGCCTATTTTTTTAGTGTATCCGTACGAATCTATAAAAGTCTGAAGTCCAGGCCTTAAGCAGATCTTAGCCATAAGTACCGAAGCTCAATAAAAAAGTTCTCGTAGCAAAAGTTCGTTGACCTCTTTTTCAGCTTACAAAGTCCCTCGGAAAAGCTTAGGAAAAACGGGATAAGTTCATTTCGGATCACACATTAAAGTTTCAGCGATCATTTATTTTGATCCTGCACAGTTTTTCCACCAATGTAAAATTAAAAAGAAAAACATAATTTTTAAAATGTATCCATGAGTACGCGAGCGCTTTCATTCATTGCCGAAATAATAACAAATCATGTTTGCATGAAAATTTAAAATGCGATTAAGTTTCAATTTTAATTAATAACTTTAAGAATCAACTCATTTTCAATCAATCAATCTAAATATATTACCTACTTGCAATATGGACCGTAAAGAAATACAGAAGATACCAAATAAGGGGGTCTTATTGCTGAAAAGCGATTTCTCCCTTACAACCTTAGAAGTTATTTGTACCTTAATAGCACAGCTCCGATGCGGCCTAGCAATGAATGTGATGCTTTTTAATGTATATTGAAAGGTCCTCTAAAAACCTATGTAAATTTTGATATTGACCACTCAACAACAACAACATTAATTTACTCCATACAACCTTACTCATACCCATTTCATCCGTGAAGTGATCCGTTAATGTGTGATTGAGTGATGAACATCTAAACGTCCAAACTTTTACATTAATAATATTAGTGAGATTCTTATTTATAAGGGTTCGTTATCAGAGCATGGAACCCTGAAACAAACATTGAGTGTAATATCTACAACTCCAGATAAATCTTCTTTTCCTCCACTTTTTCGACTTGATCCTGTCACGAACCAGAATATTATGTGTGACAAGAGACAACAGCTGCCTACGGCCAAAATTATTTACTGGTTTTTATTTCGCTCGCTTTCTTTATAAGAGAACAAATTGCTTTCTTTTACGAGTAAATGTAGTGAACCTCTTGAATTAATCAGTTTTAGGGGTGCTTTTGGTGTGGGGGCTAGTGACCCCATCCCGGGGTTAGTCAACGACCCCAATCAGGAAAAGACTTAAGATAATGGTGGGCTCATAGTGAATTACTGTGGAAACGGTTTTGAGAAGTCCTTTTATACCTTTTGCGATTCGGGTAAACGTGAAGTTCAAAGGAAATATTCTTTTTGCAGGAAAAATGTTACGGTAGCACAATTCCTTTTTTTTATTACGTTTGGATTAAATTAGGACGGCTGTATAGAAATCCGTGGTGAATAATTTCTTTTTTTTTCTTAAGCCCTCGTCTGTTCTTTCTGTTGCCTGTCAGTTCATTTTTGTTCTGTGAATGATTGAATGTGCCATTTTAACCACTATTCACCCACCACATTCAAATCGATTATAAGCACAATTAAATGCGCCCCCGCGAGCTCGCGTTGCCCGACCAGTATGCGCCCCCGCCTCAAGGCGCTCCCCCGACGTACGTGTGGACACCGGCCTCGACTACTCCCAGGCCAAGAAGCTGGTGCACGACTTGCGCCCCCGCGAGCTCGCGTTGCCCGACCAGCATGCGCTCTCGCCTCACGGCGCCTTGACAAATTCTAATGCTGCAATCATACCTATCACGACAAATGACTATAACGTATCGTGAGTATAAATACTCAATGACTAAGAAACAGAATGCCCAAACGTTGGTGACAATAATTGCATAAAGATGATGTGTCTGTTTATGTCCCACTGCTGGGCAGATACTTCCTCTTATGCGAGAAAAGGAGCGGGCCAGACTCCACCGTATGGGCTAGATGTGGATCTATTAGGTTTCACAAACCTAATATTACCTATTCACATAGATCAGACAATTAGCAAGCTGAAATGGCAATGGGCTGGTCATATCTGCCGAAGAACTGGCAACTGATGGGGTGTCAGAATTCTAGAGTGGAGACCACGAACTGGCAGGCGTAGTGCGATAAGCTCTGCTGCCCGCTGGACAAACGACCTAAAAAAGATAGTGGAGAGCGACTGGATGAGGAAGGCCGAGGATAGAGTTTAGTGGCGCGCCTTGGGAGAGGCCTATGTTCTGCAGGGGACGATAATAGGCTGATGATGATGGAGCCTAAATGAATTTAAACTGTCATGGAACCACAGGTCCGGCACTTCAAGCAATGTTTTGGATCTGACATGATGAAGTTCGCACATGCGCACTTGGTGCAAATTGTCTTTGACATTTGTGTAGTGTTGACGCATCGTATGAACATCATCTAAATTTCTTTGCTTTTTATTGTTCGTTCTGTTATTAAAAATAGTATTTGAGCTACAGAATTACTGAAAATTTGAATTTAGCCTTATTTTCCAACGTTTTTATGCACTGAAAAGACTCAATTTAATGTAGTCAAATCCAACGGGTGCGCGCCCCTGACTGCATTCCCTTGTTCGGCATCCCTCAAGTTTCCCAGATCGTGTGAGGGGAGGTGGGGTATCTGAAGTCAGAGAGGGGCGGGGAGTGGCCGTTCTGTATATAGAACTATATACTATTACCTATTCTTTGATGAAACCCCAAAATATAAAGAAAGATAAAATTCGTCTGAATTGCCTTTAATAATTTAATAAACAAATTGCTTTCCAAGTATAATCAGATGTCAACTGGCACCCTCATTGGTATGGATTAAAACCACATCTAATTCAATTGTTCATATGCGTACGTACAGGTTTCAACGCAAGTTGTCGATTATCTTTTAGCCAGCCTCAAGCTAGCACCTCTTCGTCTTATGAAGGTTTATTAAAAGGAAATGCGTGTGTTGTTTAGTCCATACAAACATATTCCCCTGTTTCCTTCCTGGATTAACTATTTGATTACTGGATAAACAAACAAAGAAAATGCATCAAAATCGGTTCAGTAGTTTTTGCGTGATGCTCGAATAAATAAACACACAAACAAACAGACAAACAAAAATTCTAAAAAAGGTTGATTTTTAGCCAGAGATACCTAAAAATCATAATCGTAATCTTTTTTTTCAAATATATTCGAAGTACAGAACAGACACAATACTGTTACAGTTTTATAATACCTATAATTTAGACATAGTATGTCATCTACATCTTTCTGCACCTAGAAAGTATTTTTTGGGAGTCACGCTGCAAGTCTGGCGGAGTGCGGACGCGTGCGTATCGGCGCGTTGGGCTTGCACGTGGCTCCGCCATTTTGTGAACTCTTTTGTGTTTTAACCTTAAAACAATCACTTGAGATTATAAACTACTTACATTGGCAAAACTGCCACGCTAGACTTAATTAATAATACTGATCATTTTCCTACGTATACTCTCCACATAACGAGATATTGGCTGAATTGTGATAACACATCGGATGCCACTAAACAAAAATTGAATTGAATTGAATTGAATTGAAGTATTTTTTGTACAGCTTCACATTCAGACTATATCCCAATGTAACTACACTCCATTCAAAATAGCAACGAAATTTGAAGGCTCTTTTGCATTACAGAAACAGAGATTTGAAACACTTCTTCTCACTTATTCTTAAAACAGCTTTAGTAATGTCCAAGATATGTCGGATAGTATATGTATCCAATAAATTTGACCAGAGAATTGACCAGAAAGCTCGAAAAATCTCGTCGTCCTTATTCGGAATGAAGTATAGCAGTAAACCTGTCACATAAAGATTTAAAGAATAGTGAATACCACTAAAATAATTTAAAACCTAGTCACATGGAACTCATGTTTGAACAATTCCCACGGAAAGAAAATCTCGATATTCTATCACCGATAAATTCGATTTGTCTCTAAAGAAAATTCCCTGCGAGAACTTTCGTTGCAAACTGTACGAACATGAGTCTTTTGTTCCCATTTAATTCCCGGAACACCTGGTCCCTTTCCAGGATGTGTGGATTTGTTTAATCCCGTCTTATTCTCGCCTTATCAGTCTGCCGCTGAAATATGAAATTCGTTACATTATTTCTAAAGGTGATACAACGTGTTAATGAATTAACGCAAAACTAGAAAGTAGTTTGTTTAGAATCAAGAGCAGAATCGAATTATCATGTTTTCAACATAGGTATTTTTTTTTTCAAAATATTTAATAATTTGTTTGTAAAATTTAAAAATTAACTGAACTCGATCTCAACCTACCGCACGGGCACACTCACCCTACTTAATACCAAAACAAGATTCTTAAAATGTATCTATGAGCACGTTAGCGCCTTCATTCATTGCTGAAATGATAACAAATCATTTTTGCCTGAAAACATAAAATGCTAAGAACTTTAAATTTTAACTATCAAAATAATGAAATTATTGTTTCAATCTAATTATTTTGTTATAAATCAGTTGGGGTATATGAGGTTTTGCGCTTATTCATTAACATGTTGTATACAGGGTCCTACTTAATATGCTGACACTTTTTTAGGGGTTGATCAGACCATCAAACTGAACAACTTTGTCTATGGGAGCAACATCGAAATAGCGATAAAAAAAAACAGCTGTCCCATACATTTGGCTCGAGAAGGTTTGCACTTTTGTATAGGACGGCTGATTTTTTTTTCCCGATTTCGATGTCGTGCCATAGAGAAAGTTGTTCAGTTTGACGGTCTGATCATCTCCTTGAAAAAGGGTCAGCATATTAAGAAGGACCCGAACACGGTTTGCGGCTTGATCTCTCGGTTAGGTCTTTTAGGAAATACACGATGTTAAGGGTATATTACCGTTGGCGCGCTCCATAAAAACGTTGTCTAGTTATATTTTCAATAGTTACCTATTAATTTCAATGAAATTTTACAGAAACAATCTAGTAACTAATCTCTATGCTTGTATCTTGCCAGATCTTCGTTAAAATGTATAGTTTTAAAGTTGCAGTGCCTTAAACATTTCCATACAAATCATAAATTAATCCTAGCATTGAAACTATATATTTTAAGGAAAATCTGACACCATACAAGCATAGAGATTTGTTTCTAGATTATTTCTGCAAAATTTTATTGACTTTAATTGGTTAGTATTGAAAATATAGCTCGACTTTGTTTGTATGCAGCGCTCATTAGCGCTTTTGGAATAAACTTCTCTTAAAAATATACCAATGTAAGTTTTCAGATTAGGATTGTGCAATATTGTTGGTTTGGATTTGCTCATAATATAAATTATTGGCTGTGTGGGTGTTGCCTCAAGTAGGCAAGAATGTCGCCTGATTTATTATGAAATTTATGAATCCAGACTACAAAACCGCAGATATCTCAGGCCTTGTCTAGGTAGACAAGTACGTCTACGTAGCGCGGTCAAAAAACCACCTGACGTGTGACAACGCATCTGCAAAAACGCTCTCATATAAGCGTAATGTTTGATTTGGCTAAACCGCGCAGGCAAAGTTGTCCCCTGTTGAATTCCGACAATAAGTTCCAACTAGCATAGTATCGAATCACGGCCAGATCCTCCTTGGCGGAAAATCTTTCCTTATATAAATGCATTTGATGCATGGGATTGAAAGTGGGATGTGGCAGCAGAAGTGTAAAAGCAGAATAAATTTAGTAAAAATGAGGGTTTAAGACGCTCCCCATCGGTAAACGCAGGGCCGGGCCATATTTTGCTGGTTTTTAGAAGCTTTCTTCTCGTTTATGAAAAATATAGCAATGATCTTCAACACCTGGGATTTAATAATGCTATGAAGTTATATTTCTTATTTTTCTATAAAATAAATATGAAACCTGTGTTCAAAGGAAAGTCTTAATATTGGAAAAAATCTGTATTAGTTGTATAAGTTGATGTCACTTTTACTTGCGACCTTTGACTAATTATTATAAGGACTAGCCTTGCGGTAGCATTTCCCTCTGCCACGGTATAAGCACAATTGATCTTGTGCATTTACATTCAATTTTACACCTTATCACTAAACGAGACAGCCTATAATTGCGAAATAATAACTTCGAACTTAGAACGTTTGGGGTTCACACGAGACCACTTTTCGTGATTTTTAACATTCAAAATTAGAATCTAAAGTTATAGGGAATAAAATCCAAAGTTGCGGATTTCATGTTACCTCGCCCCCCGCAAAAAGTGGCAGAAATTTTTGTTAGTAGAATTACACGCGTTACCAGTCCACATATAAATAGTCAAAGCTTGCGACACACCATTGTGTAGACAATATTAAGATCTAAAAATTAATTTTTTAAGACCTATTTTTAATGACTTAATTAGATAATTGTAAAAGGTGCGAATTCTTGTTTGTCGAAATTGATTTCCTTAGATTAGAAGGCACCATAGTGACATAATGAAGTATAAGCCAATGAAAATAGGTATACCTACTAAAATGACGTAGTTTAGTAGAGGTGAGGCGGCTCTGAAAGGGTCAAGGTCGTTCGGTCAGGGAAACCTCTTAAGATATGTGATGTGACATGGTTGATCTGTTAGGGCTCAATTTGCTCGATTTTGAAAGGTGAAGGTGTAAGTTATACCACAGAGTACTATAATTACTAGTTATACTATACAGGGTGATAGGGTAAACAGTTGCAATACTTTAAGGGGTGATTGTACTCATGATACTGAACAATTTTCCCTAAGAAACCTATAGGAAATTCCCAAAAAAAAAAAACGACTTTTCATATAAACATTCAATAAGCAGATTGCATTTAGTATGAAATGACCACAACATTGTTTTCTAATTTCCTATAGGTTTCTTAGGGAAAGTTGTTCAGTATCACAGGTACAACCACCCGTTAAAGTAATGCAACAGTTTACCCTAACACCCTGTAGAAGTTACCAACCGCGACCGCTTACCGCCTTGTCTTACTATGCCTCGTAAGTATTGTAGATTCATACATGTTTTATTTACAGTATTCTTAGAAGATTTACTGAAAGTGCGGTATCTTTTTGTATAGTCTGTGGTATCCTTGGAATATACAAACATAAACTCATGACCGTATTCCCTACACTATGCTACCAACCATCTTTCAAAGTTGTAATTGCCCAGGTTCACTATAAGCATACGACAAGAAATGAAAACTACTTGTCCCTTAGTCACCTCGTAACACACTACGCCCAGGAAAAAAAATAGTGAGTCCATTCTAAACAGGATCCATTCTACGAAATACACTAATACGTGGCCTGTCTCACTCCACAGCTCAGGTACGCTCGACGGCCGATCCCCACCGAGTGATGGATTGCAATAGGTTAGGTATACCGGGTAAAATCTCATTAGACTTGCCACCATTTTGTGAGTAATCAATGCGAGACTTCAAAACCCTAGCGATGTCATGCTGCTAGCACGTAAAAGAATGAAAGAGGGAGACTATGTAAATGGAGCTTTCATGTATAATGACTCGGTTCATTTTTGTTTGCACGCGCGCCGTTGTGACGGTTGGTAGGTTGTACGCGAATTGTACGATAGGACGGGTGCGAATAACTTTGCACCTTATTTCCGTGCAGAGAGAGTCGCTATTTATTTAAATCTGTTTCCGTAAGTAATCCTTCTGTACCGGTAGGTACTAGTATTTATTCTCTGCTAATTATTATTTACTATGTTTAATACGGAAGTATTAAACACTCATTTTATATGTAGAAAAGGAACATGTGGTTCTCAGAAAATATGAAGGTAGATTTCAAAAAAGCATATCACCGATTTTACATAGGTAAGTACTAAGAGTTGCCACATCATTAAAACCTCGAAGCCTGCACACGCATTAAAAGGAAAAGCTTTTAATGAAGTGACTGCAAAGGCCCCGTTTCATAAGTAGATGTGGGGTGAAATGCTCGCTTGCCAGACATTGCTTGCTTTGCTGGTACGCTGTGGTGTATACGAAACTACGAACTAAGTATGCTGGAGTTGGTTTTGAGACATGACGTGAAATGGAAAATGGTTTTAAGCTTTATGACGTTAAAGTTTGATTTTCATCTGATTACACAGTTAATGAGCGCAGGCAATCAGATAATGGTGATGAAAAACTGCTGATGAAATCTTAATACAATTATAATTATCTGAGTCGTACAATGCCACTCAGATAATTATAATTGTATTAAGATTTCATCAGCAATTTTTCTTCAACATTATCTGATTGCCTGCGCTATTCTGCTGGAAAAGCCTTATTAAAATCTACAGTAGGCTCGCATGGCGTACCATATTAGGTACGTCTGTCCAAACGATTTGGCATTCGCCTAAACTCAGAAGCTTGAGGGTGCTGGAGATGAAATACTAAACGATTATGCATCCAAAGTTACACAATACGACCCTTGAGCAGACGTTGCTGATGTTGCAGTGCTTGCTTCCAAAACCGAAACTCCACTACTCTAAAAGTACCCCCTTTGTTTTTGAATAAACTCGCAATCCGAGACGGATAGAAATTAAGTCCATAATTCAATACTTTAAATAAATAGGCAAAAATAGCTGAGTTTCGAATTCATTTTATCTCAAAAACCAATTTGTTGTCTCAAATACCAATAAAAGTAAACGAAAGGAGAAACCAGTAACCTGAAGTTTATGAATTTATTTAAACGTTGTCCTACATTTTGTTTGTACGAGCAAACATCGTGAAATGAAATCAAATACCCTTCTAATGTAAGCTTTCTCTTTCAAAGTGTTTACTTGATATTTTGTTTGTTTACATTCCGTCTGTGATATTAGAGGCTGTTAGAATTGTACGTCAATTGGAAATAGAACGGTTTACTTATAATCAACGTTAGTTCACAGATGTAAAGCTATTTTGGCATAGGACCTTTTGCATTTAAATGTATAAGAAGTTTTTGACTTCATTATAATGCTAAAAGGAAATACGTTAACAAAAATAAATAGGTAGGTAACTAACTTCTATATATTCGGTTTTTTCTCCATTATTGAAGGTTGGAAATAAGATTTGCACATCTCTGCCGATATCTCGCCAAAGGAAACAGCTTTTCAACGCCGGCGATGCCTATCCCTTCCTTCTTTGTGGCCTACCGACGCTTCTTTGGCCCATTATAGTCTGAAGCAGCTAGTATAGTTCCTTCCTGGATTTTCCTCCTTTAAATTATTTGCAAAAGTTTCCGGGACATTCTGACTCGTCGTAGATCTTCCGCATGTGGTGACTCATTGAATCAAACTAATTCGCAGCATTTTTTGTTGTAACCACATTTCTAGGTATTTAATTTCTGACTTCGTTTGAGAATCGTCCTTAATGGTCTATGCCTCAACTCAACATAACTCAAAATGTTTTATTCATAATAATATCACATGGATAGCTTTCTGACGTCATTTTTGACTCTACCACCGCGTCAGAAGGAGTTACGTTGTAGAGAAGATGCGGAAACTCTACAACACACATATTTAAAAGAAAAAAATATGCAAAGTACACTTACAAATACAATAATGAATTACATAGTGTAACATTGTTGAGACCAGATATTTTGGTCATTTATATGATCATCGAGTTTATACAAACCTTTTTTTACAGAGGACTTGCTTAATATGGGACTTAAACTTTTTATCACAAACGTAATTATTTATTGGCTAAATTTATTCTTATACGGAGTCGCCCAATAACTATCCACTATAACCTATTCCGATATTTAACCTGTAGTGTAACGAATAAACTATTTTTACACAATCAATAACCGCACATCATTTGCTGGTATGAAACTTGCTGAAAATCTACTAATTTCAAAACGTTACTTATGATGAATAATTCAGTAACTGTTCAGCTTTGGCATAATGGGTTTCAACATTGCAGTTCTAACTTTTATTCTTCAGTAAAAACCACTTCCTGTGATTTTTCACTACCACATCATCATCCATCATCGCACAAAGGATAATGGAAAAAGTCACTATTGTTTGTGCAAAAATATGTTTACCGTCATTTTCCTACCTGGAAATTCTGGGAAGCAGAAATGCATGTATGAATACAGAAACAGTTTCTAACCAAAAGCACATAATCAAGATACGTGTACAGTCAGTATAAGATACATTTCAGCAATACAAAACCCATAAAGTAGTCGTACCCAGTACAAGGGTACTACGAGTGAAAGAGTGCTTATAAATACTTATAAAACTTAAAAGGGGGGACTGAGCCTCCAGTACTATTGTATTTTTTTAATTTCTCAACAATTATAAAACATTTGCAAAATAAAGAATGGCACATTGTAGTGAGCTCTTTATAATTGGTGTTAGATTTGGAATGGTACCTCCAGCATTCATTTTATTGATCAATACTAAGCATGCTCTGATATAATTGATGCTGACTGTACTTGTACATACAGAACTCATGCAATGGCAATACACACGACAACATTGATGTCACTAATGAGGGACGTAAAAACGTAGACGTATGACCAGGGTGACTTAGGATTAGCGAATCATATTGAGTCATATATCTAATGCAAAAAGGTTCACAAGCATAGGATTAACAACGTGATAACGTGATAGTAGTGACAAAGAGTGATTTTGAGTATTATATGAATGTATTTATGACAACAATTAAAAATATATAAGCCTTGAAGATATAAAAAATTGACTGGCAGAAAATAGGGGCGTTAAAACAACTTTCTCTATGGGACCACAATCGAGATCGCGAAAAAAATCTGCTGTCCCATACATTTGGCTCTTGTAGATTTGTAGTTTTGTATGGAACAGCTGATTTTTTTTTCGCGATTTCGATGATGGTCCTATAGAGAAAGTTCTTCAATTTCACGGTCTGATCATCCCCTTAAAAAATTGTCAGCATATTAAGAAGGACCCTGTATACATACATTTGTAATCTGCTCTTCACCAGCGTTCATTTTGAAGCCCAAATTGTAAAATATCATATGGATAGCTCTCTGACGTCAATTTTGACTCTACCACCACGTCGGAAGGTGTTCCGTTGTAGAGAAGATCCAGGCCAGAAACTCTACCAACACACATATTAAAAAGAAAAAAATGTGCATAGTACACTTACAAATACAATATTGAATTACATAGTGTAACATTGTCAAGACCAGATATTTTGGTCATTCATATAATCATAGAGTTAATACTAACCTTTTTTACGGAGGACTTCCCTTAAACTTTTCCTTTTAAAAAACAAAATGTACAAAGTACTACTAACTTAATTTATGTACCCTACTCGTATGTCACTCTCACAATTTTTACAAAGTTAAAAACACCTCGTACGATAAAATCCATTAACCTATTTAGGCTGTATGGCGTGAAATAAACATACATACATACGCTCGAAAAACAGAACCCTCTTTCTGGCGCAGTCGGGTAAAAAAGTCTAGTTCATCACCAAGCCCACAACCTAACGCAAGGACCCGCAAGCGGTTAATTTCGCCCTTTTCCACACGCGGAACACGTAGACAGGTCGACGATAGGATGCGTCGCGAATATTAATACAACGTTAGTTCCAGCCGTAAACAAACACCCCGTATGATTTATGGCGTTGCACCGTTGAGGGATTTGCAGATGATTATATTTTGGATGAGTGACGTTTTCATATGAATGGAAAATTGCTACTGTTCAGACTATGGTTATGTTACTCTAAAACTTGAAGTGTAGCTACACGTATTCTTCGTTCCATGAATTGAATTCGAAATTATATGTGACTGAAAACTACGCGATAATCTATTGTCATGGGATGGGACACACACACACACACACACACACACACACACACACACACACACACACACACAAAAGCACACTCACACACACGCGCACTCACACTAACACGTTATTCTTCTCTTCGTAAGCAGTATGTAAATTTTTGTATATTCTTTAGACATAGATATAACTGGATATGGGAGAGCGGATCCTTCTGGTACAGGTATTTTTCGGTTACTTACCAGAAGAACCCAATCACTGATATGTTTATGTAACAAAGTTTAAGAAATATACATTTTTCATTTTCATTTTTTAATATTACTTTATGATATGGTCATATTCAAAAGTTAAAGTTCTCGAGTGGCGACTGCGTACTGGAAAGCGCAGCGTGGGTAGGCCCCCCACACGGTGGACCGACGACCTGGTGAAGTCGGTGGGAACTCGTTGGATGAGGGCAGCGCAGGACCGGTCTGGTGATCCTTGGGGGAGGCCTATGTCCAGCAGTGGACGTCCATCGGCTGAGATAATGATGATGATGGTCATATTACAAGACGAGTGATAAATATGATTGTGGATGATTGCATGAAGAGGGACACGTTTGTAAGAAAGGAGTGAGCGCTGAAATGATCGACTGATAGCGAAACTAGAGGCACAAAATACGACGGTCTTATCGCTAAGAAGCAATTTCTTCCAGACAACCTATAACCTATTTTAAACGGTCCTAACATGGAGCAGCGAGTAGAAATCAGGTAAAACTGGGTCAATAGCGAATCGGTTACATCTATAAATAGCCCCATCACTGATCGCTATGCAATAAGTAACTCGCTGTTCGGTACGCTAACCGCTATGGGAAAAGTACACTAATTTAAGCATTCTAACTTTATCGAATTCAATACAATCAATATTTTTAATTAATCACTAGTATCATCATGGGCCTTATTTCATCTAATATTTAGTGAAATCTCGAGCTCGCTTCGCTCGTTCCAAATTTTAGGTCGTAAAAAACTCTTCTAAGTTTTTTTGCAACGATCTAACCTGGGCCTGGCCTGGGAAAAAATTAGTGCTACGCCCATGAATGTTATTAAGTAGGTATTGCAGGCGGGGACAAACTAATAACCAACTAATAGGTAGATTTAGAATTTGTTTTATCCCTACCTAATAAGAAAAAAATTGTCTTTGTTTCCAAAAAATTATGATTTCCATAATTACTACACACGAAATAAAAATAAATTGATATTTCCACACTTTCGGCTTAGTAGGGTCAACACGTCTTTCATGGGCTACTGTATACACTGTTATAATAAAATCCCCGAGACCATTTTGAATCCTTCCGAAAACATGTTTAAAACTCAGATCAAAAAAGTCCTCTATAAAAAAGTATATTATAAACTGGATGATTATTTTAATGACCAAAATGCTTGGGTCTGAGTGTCACTAACTTATAGTTTACTGTATAGTATCCTTTATTTAATTAAATAGACTATGTATTACTGTATACATAACCCTAGCTTAAGAATTTAATTGTAATAGTCATTAAGTCGTGTTATGTTGTAGAGTTTCTGGCCGCATCTTCTCTACATCGACAACACGTTCCGACGCGGTGGTAGCTTGAAAAAAGAATTGAAGTTTAATAAGTGTGCTTCAAGCTCCTATATTGAATAAATTATATTAACTTTTTTTTTGACTTTTGACTTTGAAATAAAATTCAAATTACGTTTGCACCAAGTTGATATATTTTTCTCTTTTTTACGATCTTTCAATCGCACTCAGAAGTAATAAAAACCATTTTCTGACGTTTTAGAACTAGCTTTCAACTATTATTCTACTTTCTTTGACGTAAAACCTTTAAACAAAGACTAGTTTCTTTTCATTTAGTAGTAAGCTTGCACTTTTCCTTCGTCCATAAAGTACAAAGTTAAACAATAAAATCAAAATGAAACAAAACTTAACTTTACAGCAACCAACTTGAGTCACTTTAAGTGTTTTTGTTTCAAGTTTTAGCATCAAATTAAGTTAGTATACAGAAAATTTACTGCTTTTAAAGTATTGTTTTTTCTGTCTGAGGTTCATGTAAATTATTGTTCTAGAACTCTCAGGGTTCCTCAACTCTCCCGTATATCCTGAATGTCTAGTCTATTTAGTGATGAAAAGTTCCTGATAATATTTTATTTAAAAACGCCCACACGGGTCACATGGGCACACAACTTTTAAGGGGGTTGCTTAGACCATCAAACTGAACAACTTTCGCTATGGGACTAATAAGAAATCGCGAAAAAATAAATGTATGGGACATTTTAGCTCGAGTAGATTTGTAGTTTAGTACGGAACTTCCGATTTTTTTTTCGCGATTTCGGTATTGGTCGCATAGTGAAAGTTGTTCAGTGTGACGGTCTAAATGGCGATTTTGATGATGGTGCCATAGAGAAAGTTGTTTAGTTTGATGGTATAAACCACCCCCTTACATTTTTATTTGTATTTTTGTATCACCTTGTATAATATAAAACCTGTGTTCAAAGAATCTGTATCTGTACGTATTACGTGCATCTACGTTATAAGTTGAAGTCACTTTTACTTGCGAAGCACACCATTATTGTGTAGACAATATAGGTTTGCAGTTTTGTATGGAACAGCTATATTTTTTTTGCGACCTTGGTCCCATAGAAAAAAAAACGGCATAATCATATGCTCACGACTATATTCCCCGAGGGGGTAGTCAGAGATATTCTGAAACCTCAAAACATCCAGGTTTCACCATTAGTACCGAAACTCTGTCTAGTGTGACGGGGGGTGAGCCCGTAAAAAAAAACAGTTATAGTTTAAATCTACATAGTTGGTAACTCTTAGCAACATAAACTGAACTTTTCAAGATTCATAACCCTTAAAATCTGCCTTCAAATCCTGACTAAAGACCAACATTCACTTTACGGATTGACGTTTATCGAAAAAGTTTCCAGTTTCTACGGAACCCGGGGAGCGCAATCAAACTTACAAAACATTTTAATACATTTCTTTTCACTACAACTTTATTTCTCGCCTTAAAAGATTTATGTTCCTACATTGAAAGGCATCCCTCTAAACTCTACCAAAAAGTATTTTTAGTGAACATTCTGTCCCTTACAATGCTCATCATTGACATTCTGTAAACAAGGACTTCGCATCAGTGCACTATTAACAGGACCGCTAAAATGTGCTTAATTGTTTTACATTACTGGTTTGTTACAGAGGATTATTGAAAGGACTGGAATGTCTACGGCAATGGATGACAGCCGAGCATAACTGTGGCATACAAAGGTGACATTAGAGAAATGTGAAATTTTTTGGTTTTGTTATTGTATGACGTGGTGAGTCCATGTGTATAGAATGTTATTGCTGCTCATACTAATGACAGACTCTACCCATCAAACTCAACAACTTTTACTATGGGAGCATATCTGAAATCGCCAAAAAAAAACTGTTGTTCTATACTAAACTGTAATGCTTACTCGACTCAAATGTATGCAACAGCTGAATTTTATTAGCTCCGATCGTTTTGCTCCCATAGTAAAAGTTGTTCAGTTTTATGGGCAGACTCTTAATTTAAGAGAATGCGAATGATATCAATTTCACCCTCTAGTTTACGGTAGAAAATATTTAAATAGCTCAAATTGGTTAATGGTGGCCCTTTTTTTCTAACTTTCTAAGAGCAGATTTCAAATTTCGTTACATAGAAAAAGTTGTTCAGTTTGATGGGTAAAGTCTTATTTAAAATGGATGCCAATGGTTTCAATTTCATTCTATACACTGTAGATAAAACCTAAAAACCTTCCAACAGGTTGTATTTGTAGTGTTTCGATCTTCTTTGAGTTCGTAGTTGACATTGTTGTTTATGATTAGTCTTGAATAAACGTCTAAGGTGACGGTCGTATTTTATTTAATAAATGGCGACGAGGATGGGATAGTTTATTAAAAATAGGGCCCAGGAAATCGACATGGATCCGTGACCAAGGGCGGCCTGGCCACGGCCACGGGTTGACCGCGTGTCGGTGCGGCGAGTCCGCCTCCACCGCGCAGACCGCACACTCGCGACACATCGCCTCTACCGCCTCGTCCACGCCGGCGCCGGGCCACCACACGTAGCTGCGAGCGATTGCTTTGGTCTTCACTATGCCCATATGTGGCTCGTGGAGCACCTCCAGAACCCTCCTCCTATCAGCATCAGGAATAACCACCCGATGCCCCCACATTATGCACCCCAACTCTTCATACAATTCATTGCGCCGGTTAAAAAAACGGTTGCAGAGATTTAATCTCATTATCAAGCGGCCAACCATCCCTAATGTATAATAACACTCGCCCCAAAATGGGATCTTTCATAGTTTGTTTTTTGACTTCCTGATAATCTACTAGCAAATCATCCTGTGCAAAATGTAAGTACGTTTGCTCGGGCACCTTTACCTGCGATGTAGGACCGCCTGGTACCGGTAAACGTGATAAGGCGTCTGCGCCATTCAGTCTCGTGTTAATGTACTCAATATCGTAAGAATACGCCGACAGTATAACAGCCCAGCGCTGCAGGCGGCTCGCTGCCATAGCCGGTATGCCGAGTTTTGGACCGAAAATGCTCACCAGAGGTTTGTGATCCGTACGCAGAGTGAACCGTCTGCCGTACAGGTACTGATGCAGTTTCCGTAAACAGAACACAATTGCCAGCGCCTCCCGATCAATCTGAGAATAATGCCTCTCCGCCTCACTAAGTGCGCGCGATACATATACCACAGGCCGCTCCCGGCCTCCCGCGCCCGTCTGTGTGAGCACCCCACCGATGCCGCGCGCGCTCGCATCGCACGTCAGTGTCAGAGGCTTGTTCTGATCGTAGTGCGTTAACACTTCCGTACTCGTTAGCACTGATTTCACCTTTTCAAAAGCCGCCTCACAACTTGGGTCCCACTTCCAAGTCACTCTTTTTTTTAGTAAATCATAAAGCGGAGCTAAAATAGTACTCAGACCCCTTGTAGTGTTTCGATCTTCTTTGAGTTCGTAGTTGACATTGTTGTTTATGATTAGTCTTGAATAAACGTCTAAGGTGACGGTCGTATTTTATTTAATAGTATTCAGGTAATGAAACTAAACAACTTTCTATCATAGAGGGTGCTTCTTAATATGCTAACACTTTTTTAAGGGGATGATCAGACCATCAAACTGAACAACTTAATTTTCGCGATTTCGATGTTGGTGCAATAGGGAAAGTTGTCCAGTTTGACAGTCTGATCATCCCCTTAAAAAACAATCAGCATATAAAGTTCGACTCTCTATATTTGGACTTCCCATAAAAAATAGATCTGAAGGATCAACAAATGTCCACAAATACACCCTTAAAATTTGTCTAAATTCTTACTATGAGGACGGGTTTTAAAAGGAAGGTCAGACCATTATACTAAACAACTTTCTCTATGGGACAATCAAAAAATCATGAAACCCTTGGCACCAAAAACAAGTCATCATCATCATCATCCCATCACCATCATCACGCTCTTGTCGGTGCAGTATTCGCTAATCATGTCTCTTATCCGCTATCCTTCATTCCAAATAAGGACGACGAGATTTTCCGATTCTTACTTAGCTTTCTGGCCAATACTGATTACCAAATGTTATTAATTTATTGGATACATATACTATCCGACATATCTTGGACGCTACTAAAGCTGTTCTAGGAATAAGTGAGAGGAAGTGTTTCAAATATCTGTTTCTGTAATGCAAAATGGCCTTAAAATTTCGTTGCTATTTTGAATGGAGTATAGTGTCTTAAGTTCTTATACGACACACCAACCTTTTCTTTCACTTGAGCTAGATAATTCTGTATAGGTCATCCACAAACAAGTAGAAGTATTAAAATACGGTAAAGGTTGGCAACTAGCTTAACAATTCCTTGGTGTAACTATACGTAGAGTAAAAGTACAAACAAACTTAAACGCCTAACTTTGAGATCCATTTAGAAGTTATCCGTGTGTACGTGCGTTCGTTTTCACTTAACTTGTAGTCAGATAAACGCGGTTTGCGGTCTCGGCATGGCTTCTTTTAGATGGCTTAACGACGATATGTGATGAACAGAAGAAGCAAAAAATGTAAATTATAAATTGATTTAATGTTTATTGAAGTCTTATCTAAATTGTTATGCTCTGACGGAGTGCTTTTAATTCTGTATGATTACTCCATTTCTAGGTATGTACATAATACTGTGGCAATGCCATAAATATCTGAACACTAAAAAAAATGAAAAAAAAAACAAGATTCTTGTATGGGGCCCAACTTAGTTTCTTTTGGTTTTTATAATCCCCCATAATAACGCATTTTCTTTGAAAATGTCAACCGTCTAACTAATACCTATGGTTCAACAATCCTGTATGTGGGACAGACGGACGGACGAACAGCGTGGGCTTACACCCTTTGGGTGTTTGTGGAACCCAACAATGTGTCTTTTTCAATGGTATTTTTCTCCTCTTCAAGCTATCCACCTTCTTGACGATAAGAACGATAAATTTGCTTTGTGATCGCAAACTGCTTCAGTTTGATCGTACCTTTACGTTTCACGTGAAACATTCGAGTTTAGAAATGTAAATTGAATTTTATTCCAAATTGGAGATGAGGAGGGTTTTAAAGGTAAATAACTTGTGTTTATTCCAAAATGTTTTACATTGGGTTTTTACATGTCGTAAATCAAATGTAAATATTATATTATTTGCTTAATACCTATTTTTGCGACATACATTTAAAAAGTTGAGTAAGTTTTAGCTGTCACCTTTTATTTTATATCTTAATTTATCAAATAATTATCTGTTCAATAACCTTTCCTAGATACTAATATGAATAAATTTAATGAAATTCATTATTATATTGCTTTCATGTGTTAATTACAGCATTCTGAAATGGAAATGTGAATTTGATTAAGCAAATAACACTATGATTGTAAATCTAGTAATTTAGGAATTACGGAATGATATATTTATTAAGAACAGAAATAATGTGCATAGTACATAAAACTTAACCTAAAGAAAAAATAGAAGAAAAACAAAACTTATACCTACTATAAATAAAAAACATCCTCTAAATTGCCGCCGCTCGACGGCATGGTGCCCAGGAGGCTGGCAGCGTTGCCTCTTTGTATGGCCAGACTGATTCGCTGGCCGAGGTAGCTGCCAGCCCTCTGGTCACCCGAGGCCTCGATTAGGCGCGCTGATAATTCTTTAATTAATCGGCGCGCCTCCGGCCCCCACGGACCCAGTGTTTCAACCGGAATTACTAATTATCTTCTTCTTAGTGGTTACCTCGTGGCTGAGGGTTTGACCATCGTTGCTTGTACCACCACAGCTCTCCAGGCCGCTCTATCTTGAGCCCGGTGTATGCTGCCCTGGAGTGTTGTCCCGGTAATTTCTTTCACCGCGTCAGTCCATCTCGTAGACACGTATCCTCTACCTCGAATTACTAGTGTTTGTGTACCCAAAATCATGACCATGTTTTTTATTTTATTTTATTTATTATTATTACATAGGTTGTTACAAGCCGTGGTGGTCCAGTGGCGAGTAACCCTGCCTGCCGTGCAGGAGGCGATGGTTCGATCCCCGTCCTAGCCGACTCGTACCAATAGTTTTTCGGAATTTACGTACGATTTGTAACACTACTGGCTTTTCGGTGAAGGAAAACATCGTGAGGAAACCTGCATGCATCAATTTCGAGGCATGTATTGTACCCACTGTCCATTGTAAGTGGCGACGGGCTCACCCCCCGTCACACTGGACAGAGTTTCGGTACTACTGGTGAAACGTGGATGTTCTGAGGTTTCAGAATATCTCTGACTACCCCCTCGGGGAATATAGTCGTGAGCATATGTATGTATGTATTTACATAGGTTACAGCGCACACTTATAACAATGAATCCCCCAAAACCAATTGCTCAGTTTGTCTGTGGGAGCTACAATCACGTTCAAGCTATTTAACTTCTTAGGTACATCAAACGTCTATTTAGGTACATCAAACGTTGCAATACAATAATTGTACCTGTCATTATACATTTTGATAGTTTCTTAGTTTTTAGGTAATGCTATCCAATAGGAATTTCTTTAACAGTCTAGAAAATCTACGCTTGTTCGACTCATTCCTAATAATAGATGGTAGACTATTATACAAATAAGGTATGCGTTTACAATGGCTTCTATCTCCATAATAGTTTGTGACAACATGCCTTGTGCCGTGGCTATGTGATATCAGCGATTTATGGTCTTGACTGCTATGGTTGTTAATGGCCAGTAGGTATTTTAATTTAAGAGATGCCGAATGATGATGAGAGATGATGTTGTCTACGAGATGGACCGATGCCAGTTTGATGGTCTGAACTCCGTGTATGTAACGCGTTTAAGTTTAAACCCTGTATAATCGAAAACTTACACAAAAGCCCTACATCATATAATTAAATTCAATTGGATGTTAATTACACATTATCTCCTTGTGAATAATAATCCTAATAGCTCATTAAAATGATTCAAGGTCTTAACTCTAGGTGCTTAGTTTAATCTGTTTGCGAAAATGTAATCTATTTTCTGAAACTCAAACAAGTAATTTTAATTACTAACATTACAAATTCTGATTTCAGATGAATTACAGAATAGAATTAAGTAAACGGCCTAAGGCATCTTAATGGTCGAATCAAATTAGGGTTAAAGTTATCTTGAATCTAGATTATGTTCTAGGTTTTAGTCAATACAGCTTTAGATCTAGATAGATGAATGATAACACTAATGATGCTGGATATTAGTGATTTTGTACAATAGTCACTAATTGTATGATTAGTTGAATGGTTAAATGGAGACATTATTATGATAACTATGGTGAGCCTTATTTTTTTTTCATACAAAACAATCGTATCAACTGTGCTCTAATGTATGGAACAGCAGATTTTTTTTTTCGCGATTTTAATGTTGGCTCCTTAGTGAAAATTGTTCAGTTTGATGGTCTAAACCACCTCATTTAATGTTGTTTAGTTAGCAAAAAACATTTGCTTTTCCGTACTAAACAGCAATGCCTACTCGACTCAACTGTATGCAACAGCTGAATTTTTTTTGCTTTGATCGTTTTGCTCCCATAGTTGTTCAGTTTTATGGGCAGACTCTTAATTTAAAAGAATGCGAATGATATCAATTTCACCCTCTAGTATACGGTAGAAAATATTTAGGTTAATGGTGGCCCTTTTTTTCTAACTTTACATCGATAATTTTAGTAATACTCTAAATGAAAAATTTTCAGTTTGTTTCTTTTATCCAATCCAAAACCATTTTAATTTTTTTAGTTTCAATTGTAAAAGAGGCAATATATCGCGAACTAGTAGAGCTTATTGAATAACATTTAAATTGAGAAAAAGTCAAAAATAACAAACGCACATGGAAAACAGATTTTGAGTAATAATAGGTCTTCTGACCGTCGCATTTGCATCTCGAACTTGGCTGACACACTGCCGTATCTTGATTACAACTAACTTAATTGGGATGAACACCATTGGCTCAATTAGTGATGTCTGATACTTGATGAGGGTTTCCGGGTTAGATTCCCAGAGGTAAAGGGTTAGTTAAATGATTACGACACATTCTATTTTATGTGTTTATCAAGTCAGTGTTATTGAAATAAGATGCACAGTTCTTTACGCAATTTTCAGATCAAAAACTGTCATCGTTAAGCAAACAATGATTATGACTTGCTATAGACAATGCTCAGCGAGCTATGGAGAGAACTATGCTCGGTGTTTCTCTGAAAGATCACATCAGAAATGAAGTGATACGACAGAGACCTAAAGTGGTTGACATAGTTCAGAAAATTAGCAAGCTCAAGTGGCAATGGGCTGGTCATATCTGCCGAAGAACTGACAACCGGTGGGATGTCAGAGTTCTAGGGTGGAGATCGCGAACTGGTAGGCGTAGTGTGGGACGCCCTGCTGCCCGCTGGACAGACGGCCTAAAAAAAGTAGCGGGGAGCGATTGGATGAGGAAGGCTGAGGACAGAGTTTTGTGGCGCGCCTTGGGAGAGGCCTATGTTCAGCAGTGGACGATAATGGGCTTATGATGAGACAATGCTTATGGTCAGAATTAATTCTATTAAGTTAATTCGTTGTTAGTGGTCACGCTGTATTTGTCAATTCCGAAAAACAGACAATAATAATTAGTACAACGTGTTAATGAATAAGCGCAATAGCTCATACAATCCAACTGATTTTATAAGAAAATAATTAGATTGAAACAATAATTTCATTATTTGAATGCTTAAAATTTAAGGTTATTCGCATTTTAAGTTTTCAGTCAAAATGATTTGTGATCATTTCAGCAATGAATGAAAGCGCTAACGTGCTCATGGATACATTTTAAGAATCTTGTTTTGGTAGTAAGTACGGTGAGTGTGCGCGTGCGGTGGGTTGGCATCGAGTTCAGTAAATTTTAAATTTTACAAACAAATTATTTAATATTTTGAACAAAATTACCTAAATTAATTAAATAATTAAAAATAATACGAACAAAAGTTTCAATTTCCTAGGCTTTTAATTAAAAGAGAAATTTGACGAAATCGAGGACTACCGAGAAGCTGGCTTTCAATTATCTCTTAGTACAGTTCGTTGAAATATGTAATTTTACAATGGAGTCCAAAAGCCGAATAGAAATTTCATTAATATTTTCTAATACAATAGAATTGGTAATTTTATTTTCAATTAATTTAATATGGCACACCAACAGTATACATATTTTAACATTTACAATAACATAGGAACATTACAAATATATTTCTAATACATATATATATAACAGGCGCACACAGCATAAGAATGATAAACTAACAATCATATTATATACATACATAAACATCCGCAGGTATTTGTTTTATATTTTGTGTTACTACTGCTTAGCAAAGTTTCTGACCATCCCAAAATCGATCGAATTTATTTTCGACACATCGAGCTATACAAAACCAACATAAGCTGGCGCGCGTATGTCCAGTAACGTATAACGTCGCGCGGCCAGCTTATGTTGGTTTTGTGTAGCTTGATGTGACGCCGTGTGTACACTCGGCGGCGCCGGCGACCCATCAGGCTATACAAAACCAAAATAAGCTGTAGTCTAGGAAAAATAAGGTTTGAGATTGCATTAAAGACACTTTAGTAAATTGTGTTTGAAATAATAATTCTGTAAGTTTATAACAATTTTGTCAAGATTTCATGGTTATATTGGCTCAGGAACCTGAGAAATACCTTAAAATCGATTTAAATGTACAAAGGGCATTATTCTATTAAGGGCTTATTTCGAAAGATATTTCTTCCAACATACTAGCAAAAGAGACAGTTAATTATCACAAGGCAAATTTAATGTGTACAAACAAACAGTAAATAATTTAGTTTTGAGGTTATAATTTTTGAAGACTTACAAAATATTAAATATCTACTCAAATTTACGATATTAACCGGGGATTATTATTGTTATAAGTAAAACGTATTAAATGAAGCCATCCTGTACAAAATCACCAGTTTTAAATTTTTTGTTCATACCTAAATTTAATGTGTTGCAAATGTCTTAATTATTCAATAATACAGTATAAAAATTGGGGATTATTGAGAATTTATGTTTTTCAGGTATTTATCTACTATATTCCAAATTATCACCAAAAGTGCAATTAATGTAACCTTCTCCATACAAAAATCCGTAGATTTCCCCGACTACTGGCCAAATGGCACAAATGCTGGATGGTGTAAATATAGTGATATATATCATTGAGAAACTGACATATTTCCATTTTATGTTGGTCAGCTAAACTTTTAAGGTTATAATGGTTAATTTAATTTATATCATTTTTTTTCATTATTTTCTGCAAACTCATAATACTACCTACACTAAACTTTTCATTTCGTCAATATCGTCGACGACGACAATAATTACCCTCAATCTTCGCTTGTAAACACATTGTTATTAGGTCTGGTCCGGTATACCTTGGTCATATTTTGAGGAATGAGCTGCACCAGCTACTCGAATAATAATGGACAAAGCAAATGGCAAAAGAAGCGTCGGTAGGCCACGAAAAGAGTGGACCGGCATCGCCAGCATCGAAGAGCTGTATCGTTTGGCCAGAAATAGACAGATTTGCAGAGCTGACTGCCAAACTCCTATAATGGAGAGGAACGAAAGAAGAAGAATTGTTTATTTACCCGACTGCGCCAGAGGGTTATGTTTTTCGAGCGTATGTATGTATGTTTGTATGTATGTATGTATGTTTGTATGTCTATTTCTTTGGCACGGCCTAAAGCCTAAACGGCTTGATGGATTTTAACGTATGAGGTATAATTAGATTTGTATAAATCGAGAGAGTGACATAGGGTATATTATTTTAAGATGGCGTCTACAAATTAAAAAAGAGAGGAGGAATAAACAATTTTTTTAGTTAAAAATTACAATATGGGTATCAAATGAAAGCTAGTAATCAGACGATTCAAAATATATCAATATTATAGTACTTTTATGTTACCGTTTCGACACAAGACTAATCAGCTATAACAACTTTGTTTGAGCTAATATAATTTGAATGTTATTAGGTAGGTATCGCAAACGGGGACAAACCAATGACCAACCAAAAATTGTCTTTGTCCCCGTTTGCGATACCTACCTAATAACATTCAAATTATATTAGCTCAAACAAAGTTGTTATAGCTGATTAGTGATTATAGAACTTGTTTTTCTCTTTTCAGTTAATAGGTTTTTTAAATAATTAATGGACTTTTGCTTGTGCGTTAGCAATGCATTTCCGCCAGTGTCAAGTAGATTAGTATCTATCACAATCTCAGGGATTGTTTTTGATCAAGAACAAGAAGAGATTGCGGTATGCGGAGCCTCGTGGCAGGCAAAAACGCGAACCGCGCGAACACCACGCTATACAAGTGCTCTTGTCAGAATCTGCAACGTGTGACGTGACGTCACTCCGAATTGTTATTTGACTAAAGAAAACCCATTTTCAACTGACAGGTAAGAAATATTAATATAAAATTTATTATAATCCCAAGTGTACCGACGTTTAATATCTACCATTAGATAATATCATGTTCGCTAATGTCTCATTCCATTAAGGAGTCGTAAATTTTGGCACCTACTGGCTCAGTCGTTCGTTACCTTCATGACACCGTTAAGAATTGAAAGTACTTTTATTTTAAGATGAACATTGAAATAATTTCTAGAAGCTTTATGTTAGTGTAAAATCAACTGTAGAATTATATACAGGGTGTAACAAAACACTCTAGTAATACTTAACGTTCACTATGGAGCCAAAAATTAAATAAATCTGCTGACCCATACAAACACTGACACATACAAAACTGTAGTTCCGACTCGACTACAATGCCCCATGCACAGCTGATTTTTTTTCTCGATGATGGCTTCATAGTAAAAGGTGTTCAGTTTGATTGTCTAAATCACCCCTTTAGTATTACTAGGGTGTTTTGTTACACCCTATACAGGAGGCCTAGCATGCCACCCCCGAGAAAACGACAAAAATCGAGACGTGCCTCTGTCTTTGTTACTTTGCGTATGCGAAGCCGAGCGCGCATGACGGCTTTCTCGTTTTGTCGCTTTGTCGTGGGTGGCATGCTAGCCCTACAGGTACCCCTGCTCTGGCCACAGTGTAAGAAAAAGTATCTAGTACCACGGTACATACAGTACGGATACTCCCTTCCTCCCACCGACTTTTTACCTCACCCCCTCTGATTTCTTCCTGGTTACCTCTTAAGGGGATATAATTCGGAGCGCGCTCCATACAAACGTACTATGGTGATATTTTCAATACTAACCAATTAAACTCAATGAAATTTTGCTGAAACAATCTTGATACAAATATCTATGCCTGTTTTTCTGTATATTTTAACGAAAATCTGACTCCATACGTCAGATTTTCGTTAAAATATACAGTTTCAATGCTAGGATTAATTTAAGATTTGTATGGAAATCTTTGAGGCACCGTAACTTTAAAACTATACATTTTAACGAAAATCTGACTCTATAGAAGCATAGAAATTTGCTTTTAGATTGATTCTGAAAAATTTCATTGAGTTTAATTGGTTAGTATTGAAAATATCACCATAGTACGTTTGTATGGAGCGCGCTCCGAATTATATCCTCTTAAGGGTTTATTACTGTTGGCGCGCCCCATACAAACGAAATCTGGTGATATTTTAAATACTAACCAATTAAAGTCGATGACATTTTTCAGAAACAATCTAGAAAGTAATCTCTATGCTAGTATCTTGTCACATTTTCGTTAAATATACAGTTTCAATGCTAGGATATAAAGCTTTGAACTTATCCATGGAAAATTTCAAAGCTTTTTGTCTTCGTAATTATATTATAAATGTTATTTAATACGCGGCATCTAGATCCTCTAAACTATTTTTCCATGTATAAAATATTACTGTTGATTGTACCGGCTTCGCGTATTACGCGTCGAACTTTTGTATGAAATTGACAACTCTGCAACCACCTTAAGAAACAATTTCATTTTCTTTTGAGAAATGGCTTTGCTTATTTCGCCTTATGAAAGGGTTAAAAACGGCCAGCCACATTTAAAAAAAAATCTGGGTGTAACAAAACAACATGTAATCTTTAATGGGGTGGTTTAGACAATCAAATTGAACAACTTTTACGAAGGAGCCAGCTTTGTAATCGCAAAAAAAATGTTGTTTCAAACAAAATTTGCAATACCGACTAGACTCAATTGACAGTCGTTTTTAATTATTTTTTTCGACTTTTACTTCGAAATGTAAGTTGTTCAGTGTGATGGCCTAAACCACCCCTTTAAGGTGATTCAACCTTCCATACAAAACTGTTTTTTTTCGTGATTTCGATGTTGGTCCCATTGAGAAAGTTGCTCAGTTTAACGGTCTGATCATCACCTTAAAAAAGTGTCAGCATATTAAATTGGACCCTATATTCAACAGAAAAGTAACTATTTTGAAAATGTAATAACGCCATTACACAGTTCCAAAACTAACATGTTATTATTTAGCTTGCAAACCAGCAATTTAGCTTCCGAGCTAAAACGAAATTGTACACCATTTTCAAACCAATTTTCTGATAAAAATCTGTTATATTTGCAACTACGGTTACGGCTTCATGATTTAGAATACGAAATATAAGATATCATTTTTTAAAGCGTAAATAGAGTCATAACAATTTAAAAGTCTGCGTGTTAGTTAAATAAAACTAAATTTCATTTTAAACCAATTTTATTAGGAGTTAATCCTTCACTGCCTTCCGTCGAATCAATGCTATGTTGTATTAATCGACCTTATAATATATAATGAAAAATAGAGGTGTTCTTATAGGGAAGCAGACGTAGAGTAAAAAATATAAATATCTTATTAGTTAAAAAAAAGGTTTAAAAAAAATTATTACCTGAAAAACAAGGCTTTTTGAGAAAGGGTCGTTTTGAGAAAGGGACGTTTTGCGACGAAGCCCTATAAATTATTGATTAACTATACCAACTTTGTTTGGGCAAATCCATTCACTTTAACGGAAATCTGACCAATGTAAAGTACAGATATTAATTTATAGATTGTGTTCCATTTTTTTTGCTTTACTAAATGCTCTAACTAGGACGGAACTTCATTTTGTATGGAGCGCCGTACTTTGACCAGTAGTCCGCTCCCGTATATTATGAAATTTTTAAAAGTAAGTTTTTCAGCGCTGACTTTTTAAGATTTTTAAATGAGTTATTTAATATAATAATTGGTTTTATTGGCTTCTTAAAGCTTACAAAATAAATTGTCAGTTCATTAATAGTTCAAAATGTCGGGTTTAGCATAACCTTAGCATTTCTCGTCCAATCGGTGGTAGAATGGAAAATAAAATTTTAAATCCTCCGCTTCAATGAAACAGGGCAACATTTATCAGAAATGCAAAGGAAAATGCCAATTGAACCGCCATCCTTATTTTCGATTAGTCCAAACGGCTGAAACTGAATGAAAATGCTTCATTGCTTTTTCAATATTTTTTATACTTTTTCTGAGATATTGCTTATTGTTTGTGGTATTTTGTTTTGATTCTAAATTGATTTGGTTCTCAATTAGATTTATATTAAACTTTCTTCCTTGTGGTTTTCATATTATTCAATTCAATTATGTAACTATGTTGAATATTTTCTGTTCGATTCATGAGAATTTAAACTACCAATCGGATTCATTTGGAGGAATATCGCTTGCTTGGAGGCCTGTGTCCTGCAGACGTATACATGGTGTAGAATTAAATATGTTACATACTTAAGGAGGTGCTTCAGATCATAAAACTAAACAACTTTTACTATGGGACCAAAGTCGAAAACGCGAATAAAAATATCAGTTCTTCCATACATGACTTTGACGTTTTTATGCAACAGCCGCGATTTGGATGTTTGGAAAAGTTCGAAGCACCTATACAACGTGTTAATGAATAAGCGCAAAACCTCATACACCTCAACTAATTAATGACAAAATAATTAGATTGAAACAATGATTTCATTATTTTGGTAGTTAAAATTTAAAGTTATTCAAATTTTAAGTTTTGAGGCAATAATAATTTGTTATCTTTTCAGCAATGAATGAAAGCGCTAACATGCTCATGGATACATTTTAAGAATCTTGTTTTGGAAGTAAGTAGGGTGAGAGTGCCCGAGCGGTGGGTTGAGATCGAGTTCAGTAAATTTTAAATTTTACAAACATAATATTTAATATTTTGAAAAAATTACCTATGTTGAAACCATGATAATTCGATTCTGCTCTTGATTCCAAACAAACTACTTTCTAGTTTTGCGTTAATTCATTAACACGTTGTATAGGCTTATGGGCACTTATGGTAATGAAGATGATGCGGGTCAGGATCAGGAGTGCGAAATGTCAATATTACTACTAAGATATGTATATTTGCGGAGTGCGGTTTTTGAAAGTCAAATCAGCAGTAGAAATATGCATTTCTCCTTAGTCGACATTTTCAACTACTGAGTTTCAAAAATCGCACTCCAGCACTTCTGCAAATTTATTCATAGTTATTTCCAAAACATAACTTTTATACATTAAAAAAAAATTTACCCCCCCCCCCCCCCCAAAATCCTCCATGCGTAGAAAAACAGATTCACATAACGCCATTCTCATTCTCAGGCCATTACCCTTCCAAATCGGGGTTGAGGGGGGAATGAAATGGGGTCAAATTTTCCAGTTTATATTCAGAGCGGGTCTGTAGGACCCTATTTGTACCCTGGATGTAGTCTCTGCTTAAAATCGGTTTCTTTATCTGATACCTTCGTGATTCCTACATATTACATGCCTAGGATTGTTCCTTTACTATTTCTGGCAAACTTACTAGATTTTGGAAATTGATACCCGAATAAAAGATTTTTCTTTAATCGAATCTTTACTATTATAAAACTGTAACAGAATTGTGTTTGAACATTAAAGATATTTACATGAAAAAGACTACGATATGATTTTAAGGTATCCCGGACTTCAAATCAACCTTTTTTTAGAATTTTTGTCTGTCTGTTTGTTTGTATGTTTGTAACAGCATCACGCAAAAACTACTAAACCGATTTTGATGAAACTTTTTTTGTTTGAACGCTTATAATCTAACTTAAAATCTGGTATATAATTTGTGCGTAAAAAGTTGCAGGTAGTAATAATTTTACAGTAAAGAAACTCCGTGGCTTCGAAACAATGAGATCCTGGGGCCCAGAAGCCAAAAAAATATTAAAGAGCTGTCGACGCAACTCCACGAGACCACCTGTATTTCGTTTTCCCTTAGGTTAGGCCGAATCACCAGATTGTCTGAAAATGTAGTATCTCTCGTGGTAGTAGTCGTTACATAAAAGCCACGTCAGAGGCCGTAAGGCGGTCTGAAAAAACTCTGACACCGGAGCTTGCTGCTCACGCGATAAGAAGAAGATCCGTAACATAAGCTTACGCTCCATTATCATTTGAGGGTAGGCAGAGACAACGGCTCGCCACACGCTACGATTCTGACTTACCTCTCAGCATTAAAGCCATATCAGACAAGCGATTTTTGAGCGTAGGCGTTGACGGAACTATATCGTCGCCATATCGTCGCAATATCGCAGGGACATCGCCGCGTTATTGCCGCGATATTTATGAGATCAATCAGTGTCGCCACGGAATCGCGGCGATGTCGCGACGATAATTCTCAGTACCTAA
Organism: Agonopterix alstromeriana; assembly: GCA_963924505.1. Taxonomy (NCBI): domain Eukaryota; kingdom Metazoa; phylum Arthropoda; class Insecta; order Lepidoptera; family Depressariidae; genus Agonopterix; species Agonopterix alstromeriana. The sequence continues at coordinate 15,019,044 of OZ004672.1, read as the reverse complement.
AAATCGCTGAGATTTAGTTGCAAGGTCGCGGTGGTGCAGTTGCGACGTCATTCCGGTGCAGTTGCGAAATTGCTTGTGTGATGCGGCTTTTAAACGATGATTAAACTAAAAGCGACAACATACCGACAATCATTTAAACCCGGAACTGACGTTTTGACGTTCGCCGTCACCGTCTAGCTCTCGGCTCTTTAGTGAGCAGTTTATTTCAGTTCCGACCACGTTCCGACCTACGTCCTCAATTATAATTTCAAAGTGAGCTCAATTTAGTTCGCCGCGTCATACAAATTAATGTTTGGCTTTACTGTAACTGACCTGAATTTCTGCACTTTTGAAAGACCAGTGATCGGGATAGCTATACTCCATTCAAAATAGCAACGAAATTTTAAAGCTATTTTGAATTACAGAAACAGAGATTTGAAAATCTTCCTCTCACTTATTCTTAAAACAGTTTTAGTAACGTCCAAGATATGTCGGATAGTATATGTATCCAATAAATTAATTACATTTGGTAATCAGAATTGGCCAGAAGGCGAAATAGGAATCGGAAAATCTTGTCGTCCTTATTTGGAATGAAGTATAGGTATATGGAGCAAAATGTAGGTATGAGGGAGAGCTTTATGATATAGACCCATAAATCCTTCATCCAGACATCCAAAAGCAAAATGTTGTTTTTCATCGAAAAAAGTACAACATTAAGAGAAGTTTATTCCGAATGCGTAAATACGCGCTGCTTACAAACGATGTCTGAGGATATTTTCAATACCAACCAATTAAAGCCAATGCAATTTTTGAGAAACAATCTAGAAACTAATCTCAATGCTTGTATGAAGTTTATCGTTAAACTTACAGTTTTAATGCTAGGATTAATTTAAGATATGTATGGAAATATTTGAGGTACTGTAACTTTAAAACTATACATTTTAACGAATATCTGACTTCATAAAAGCATAGAGATTCGTTTCTAGATTTTTTTCTGCAAAATCTCATTGAATTTAATAAGTTAGTATTGAACATATCACCAGATTTCGTTTGTATGGTGCGCGCTCCGAATTATATTCCCTTAAAACTCACACTTTTGTATTTACTTTTCTTTGATCGGCAGATTGCGTCTAGCGCGACAATTCTGCCAGTGTCAAGTAGTTTAAAACCGCAAGATAGTTTTATAGTTAAAACACAAAAGAGCTTCACAAAATGGTGAAGCCACGTGCAAACTTAAGAGAAGCCAATACGCGACCGTCTTAGGTCAGACTTGCATTAACAACACGATAAGTTTTAGTAGGTAAGAAATAATACATTTCTCGTTATTAATTAAAATTGTCATTAAGAGGTATGGCCCATCAGAACCTCTCACCTCTACTACCCTACGTAATTTTAGTAGGTATACCTGTTTTTGACTGGCTTGTCCTTCATTATGTTACTGTGGTGCCTTCTAAACCAAATTAGAAAATCATAAGAATTCCTATCAAATTCTACAATTATCTAATTAACACATTAAAAAATGGTCTGATATATATTTTTAAATAACATATTAAGATCATAATATTGACTACACAATGGTGTGTGACGCAAGTAAAATTTACTTCAACTTATAAAGTAGATGCACGTAATACAGATTTTTTTCGAATATTTAAGCATTCCTATGAACACAGGTTTCATATGTATTTCATAGAAAAATAAGAAACTTTATAGCAAATAAAACCGAGATGTTGAAAATAATTGCTATTTTTTCATAAATTTGTATGTATTTCAAATAACGAGATAGCTTATATATACCTGCAAAATATGGCCCGGCCCGGCCCTGCGTTTTCATAGTGGGAGCGTCTTATATTTTTCTACAAAAGCAATTATTGTACGTAATACAATGTAGCTAAAACATAATGAAAACATGTCTTGAGGTGGAAAAATGAACTCTAAGTCTAAAAAAATAAATGTATTTATAACATTTTTGTTGTGATGCTTCGCCCACGCCGCGGCCGAGTACTCTACTTTTATGAATCGTGTCAATTGCCGGGCGAAAAAAACGCCAGTCTGGTTGCCAAGTCGGCATTTAAATTTTTATCATATTCCTCGTAAAAATACAGTTTATATTTATTTGTGTGTACGGTAGATATTAGTATGGACGTTAACGAAAACGCGTACGTTTTTGTTTGACGTGATCAATGCCAAAACGCTTTGGATTGGATCGAAACGAATCGTCTTTACTATTTCGTTCTTGTACTAAATACTAATAGTGCCTACTTTGTAATGGAAAAAATAAAGTAGGTAATAATTTTCTAATCATATCCAGACATTTATTCGAGTATGTACTGTAATTTTAAATTAAACAGCAGATATTTTTTCTCAATGTTGGCTCCACAGTGAAAGTGGTTAAGTTTGATGGAATAAACTCTCCGTTGAATACTACTTAGGTGTTTTGTTACACCCTGTATAATAATGCCTCTGCTGTATCTCTAAGTTCTAAATATCAAACTCAATACAGTAGGTACTGAATGAAATTTTGTCCAAATAGTAAGCCCGTCGCCACGTTTGAATGCTTCCAGGGAAATGTGACGATGTATATTAATTATAAGTTAGAGTATGATCTACTCTGATGATTCTGGGAAAAATTTCAATTACTTACGAAGGGAACAGGACACATTTTTTGAGAGTTGCGCGTGAAAGTGCAGTGACGATGACTTTCGAGTGCGTTCCGGTAGTGGTCGGAGCAAACGAAGAAGAATGAGGTTAGACAGATTTGTCTGCTCACAAAAATCTACCTGCAGTTCTACAGTCATCCCGTGATCATGGCAGTTATAACACTGCCGAAATATCTGGAACTCCATAATCAATAACAACGCGGTAAGAACCGGTTAAAATGATTAACTTTGGGAACAGGAAATTTGTCTAGAGCGTTTTCTCTTAAAATAATATCTAACAATACAGCAAATTACCGACAAGAAAGAAATTATTGAATTATACCAAATTAAATACAGAACAAACTTCTATGGAAAACATCCACTTCAAACCATCTCAAGTATCTTCTAGGAAACGAAAACAAGCGCTGGTACACTATCTAAGTACTGGAATGTTCCGGCAACCACAAGCACCTCATTATTATTCCTGCTGGAGACCATAACAATCCTGTTGAGGGTCCGCTCCCGATTTCACTGATTTTACGACTTTTACACCGGACTGTTGTTACACCGTAGTGTAACGTTTGAGACATTCTCAGGTACCTACTGATGTTGTAGACGAAGAGATCGGGAAAATTGTCAACAAGATGCGATATGGCCAAATGGGGAGGAGGTTTATGCTTTGAAATTGTTCAGGCTGATGATGATTTTGATGATGATAATGACGAGCGATGTAGCTCAAAGTTAAAGTCAAGTCAATATAATTTATTAAATATAGGAGCTTGAAGCACACTATCAAACGTCAACTCTTTTTGAAGCTACCACCGCGTCGGAACGGGTTGTCGCTGTAGAGAAGATGCGGCCAGAAACTCTACAACATAACACGACTTAATAACTGTTACAATATAAATTCATCAGCTAAAGTTATGTATACAATAATACATAGTCTATTTAATAAAATAATTGATACTATACAGTGAAGTAAATAAACTACAAGCTAGTGACCTCTAATGTTAGTTATGTAGTTTAGTGTAATTTGAATGTTGCATGAAAACTTTTAAGTTCCATATTAAGATAAACTGCTGAAATTAAATATAAGTTAATAGTTTCAAACAAATATTCTCTAATTAGAAATAATAGAATGAAAATAGATGTGCTATATTCATTGCAGAATAGGAAAGTGAGAAGTCAAGCTAATAAAATCAACTTAGAAATGTATACATTTGCATTCGATACGTTTTTATTAAATTAGTAAACTCACGCATGTGTTTCCTCCTGAAGTACCTAGGTATAATCCGAACATGCGTAAAAGGACTAAACATTTATTACCAGCTATTTATGAATTCAATGAAATGTATGAAATGAAAATTTGACTATATTCTAAAACTTCGTAATTCAGGAAATCTTTATTTAAACTATTAGAATGCCTTGTGACTAGAATATCCCTCGTGTCCAAACACCTGTGCAAGAGGGGACTTAATACGGACGATATCAAACTCACCGGAAACCTGGACAGTAAAATATAAGAACACCGTCGTAAAACCATTCACACGAAAATACGCAGTAGAGACACTATAGAACATACAGTTCGGTGTAAATGTCAGCTATTGTTACAAAGTTCAAGTACGCGTAAATGAGATATACGGTCGTGTTTTACGAGATAGCTACAGATTTTACGAGGATTCCCGCTCAAAACAGATCTGCATGTAAATCAATGAACGTTACTGTCAGCTTTTTTATCTACATTTTTTTCTATTGGTATATAAAATTTGCAGCGTTTTTCATATTTTACCCTAGAGATAAGAAAGACAAGGTTTAATTTAATTATGGTTGGAATATTTAACGATTTTTAAGGGAGTATGAAAATTGGATAAAGATCAATGTAGGGGCGCCGACTCCGTAAGTGCTCGGGAGCTCCAGCGAATATAGTAGAGACGGAGCAACACACATACAAAACTGACTAATAATCTTCAAATATTATTGATTATAAACATGTTACAGCTATGTTGTGCAATTTCAAATCAAATTAAAGATTGGAAAATTAAGTCTCGGGCTTGAACCCGCAATCTTTCAAACCGAATTTCTTTTTCCAATTTAGCCACCGAGCCCACTACCCAGAGAACGATTTTTTTCAACCTATTGCGCCTTAAGGGTCGTGGCGCTATCTAGTTAAGTTTTTTTCTCCGGTTTCGAAGATTGCGGTTCAAGTCCAGCCTGAGACTTATTTTTTCAATCTTTAATTTGATGAATAATAGTCCTGATACATTGCTGCCAGATTTGACTGTCTCATACAAAAACACTGGGTGGAGCTGGTGATTGGGAAAGTTAATGAAACTATAGGGATAATAAAGGGTGTAAAATTTAATGCGTTATAAACTTTAGGGGGGTCATCAGACCATCAAACTGAACAACTTCCACTATGTAGAGCCAACTTCGAAATTCTATTTTTTTTTTAGAAAATGTTTATGGTCACTCGACCAAAATGTATCATCATTTGCCTATATACGTCCCACTGCAGGGCACAGGCATAGTCTCAGCGAGGGCCTATGTGCGTTAGTCCTCCACGCCTGCACTGCTGATGGTGGACCTTACAAATGCATCAGAATTTCTTCTACGTTCATAAGTTTGAAAAACTCATTGGTACGTTGCTTATCGTCCGTGCTTATTCGAACCCGAACCATCATGATTGAGTATGTACCTCTCCGCAACGCTCCACCGTGGCTCACCACAAATGTATGGAACATCATCAGGTTTTTTTCCGGATTTCAATGGTGGTCCCGTAGTGAAAGTTTTTCAGTTTGTTGGACCAATTCCATGGTGTATACAACGTGTTAATGAATTAACGCAAAACTAGAAAGTACTTTGTTTAGAATCGAGAGCAGAATCTAAATATCATGGTTTCAACATAGGTAATTTTTTTCAAAATATTATTTAATTTCTTTGTAAAATTTAAAATTTACTGAACTTGATCTCAACCCACCGCTTGGGCACTCTCATCCTACTTACTACCCAAACAAGATTCCTAAAATTTATCCATGACCACGTTAGCGCTTTCATTCATTACTGAAATGATAACAAATCATTTTTGCCTCAAAACTTAAAATGCGAATAACTTTAAATTTTAAGTATCAAAATAATAAAAATTATTGTTTCAATCTAATTATTTTGCTGAAAATCAGTTGGGGTGTATGAGGTTTTGCGCTTATTCATTAACACGTTGTATATGAGATTTCAAACAAAATTTTGCTTTTATAATCTGAATTGTAAATTAATATTTCTACCTATTAATTAATATTTTATTAAAAGTCTTTTCTTCATATAGTATTATTCAGAATGTAATGTAATATTAACTCAATCTGCCCGCGGGCTTTTCCCGCCTACGGCTTCGGCTTTAGATTTAAAAAGGCTTTTTCATCTAGGTATTTAAGGCCCGGTTATTCGAGTGCAAGCGTCTCTTTCTTACAAGCATAAGTTTTCAATTAGCCATCCCGCTTCAATTGAAAGCAGGTCCGCAAAAAAACGTATTTTTCATTAATTACTTTTCTCTTGGGTGGTGGGGGAAAAAACTAGCCTAAGCATAATGTAGACAATGTCATTTACTTTTCATCAGTGTATTTTTTTTATTTGTAGTGTTAATTATTTTTAAGTAAAACTTGAAAAATAGTAATAAACTTACCTATCTTTGCATGTTTATATGATCGAGAGAAGTAATAACTATCGTGTTTTGAGCCACAGAATAATCAAGAACAGTTCATGAACAACAATATTTATTTTTTCTGGATTAAAACAACGACTATTTCATGCCTCAAAACTCAACCAAAAACAGGTCAATTTGGAAGATCCTGCTCTTAAAATGGACTTGCGTTTGACGTCAGTCTCTACTGATGATAAGCGAATGACAAGGGTAGTATGGTAGCCGAGATAATGCGTACTCATTTTCTTCTTGAAGACGCATAGGTTATATTTTATCAAGTAACACCTAAGCAGTGATGATGATCCTCTCTTTTGTGGTGTGAAACAGAAAAGATGTGCCCCTCTCGTATGATTTTTCTACTGCGTGGAAAATGACCTTTTCCTGCGTTTTTGAGAAAGTAAACTTCACGCTGGCCAGTGGCATAAATACTAGTAGGTACCCAGTAGTATGAAAAAAACCGAGTCGCGCGCAAAAGTGTAGAAATTCATTCTAGAAGGATTGAAGTATCGTTTGGTGTTAATTAACCATAATGAACTTTTTGCGGATCATGGATAAACAGAGTCCTTTTTAAAATGCTGACACTTTTTTAAGGGGATGATCAGACCGTTAAACTGAACAACTTTCTCTGTGGCACTAACATTGAAATCGCGAAAAAGAAATCAGTTCTTCCATAAAAAACTGCAAACCTACTCGAGCCAAATGTATGGGACACCCGATTAATTTTCGCGATTTCGATGTTGGTCCCATAGATAATGTTGTTCAGTTTGATGGTCTAATCATCCCCTTAAAATAGTGTCAGCATATTAAAAAAGACCCTATATGTTCGTCCTTCTTTCGTACATGTCAGTCGTCGATGGTTCCGACTTTACGTTTGTTTAAATTTTTGTCATTGGATTGGATTAGAAAGGAACAAAGTTGACGTCGGAAACAACGACGGAAATAATAGATACAAATCCTCCTTACAAGCATTGAAACACGAAAATTGTCGGTAATGTTCGTCTTTCTTTCGTACGTGTCCGTCGTCGATGTTTCCGACTTTACGTTTCTCCATTTCTCTCAATTTTTGTCGTTGGATTTTAAAGGGACAAAGTTCACGTCGGAAACAGCGACCTAAAGAAAGAAGGACGAACATTACCGACCTCCTAGGAGTATTTTCATGTTTCAGCACTTGTGAGGCAGTCTGCTCTCCAGATATAGACAATACATAAGCCACCTTCCTGGTATAGATTAATGTGGGCATTGTTAGCACTATTGTCTACGGGAAGCTGCAAGAAAGAGCTCGGCGGAGGTGGCTTCATGGAACAGGTATGAAAAAAAAAACCTATTAACTGAAAAGAGAAAAACAAGCTCTAAAATCACTAATCAGCTATAACACCTGTATTTAAGCTAAGCTAAGCTAATTTGAATGTTATTAGGTAGGTATCGCAAACGGGGACAAAGGAGATTTTTGGTTAGTTATTTTTGACCCCGCCTGCAATACCTACCTAATAACATTCAAATTATATTAGCTTAAATACAGGTGTTATAGCTGATTAGTGATTTTAGAGCTTGTTTTTCTCTTTTCAGTTAATAGGTTTTTTATGCAGTCGGGTTTTTTGTTTATCTTAATAATTTAGTTTATTTCATACTTTTTAGTCTTGTGTCGAAACGGTAACATAAAAGTACTATAATATTTATATATTTGGAATCGTCTGATCACTAGCTTTCATTTGATACCCATATTGTAATTTTTAACAAGAAACAATTGTTTATTCCCCCTCTCTTTTTTAATTTGTAGACGCCATCTTGAAATAATATACCCTATGTCACTCTCACGATTTTTACGAATCCAATGACACCCCATACGTTAAAATCCATCAAGCCGTTTAGGCTGTAGGCCGTGCCAAAGAAATAGACATACAAACATACATACATACATACATACATATATACATAGATACATACATACATACATACGCTCGAAAAACATAACCCTCCTTCTGTCGCACTCGGGTAAAAACATAGACCCAGTTGAATCTGCTAAGCTGACTTGGAACTATTTGAAGCCTAAAACCACACCATTTCGAAGCCATATTGTAACATAGGTAATATAATCTAGACAAAAAGGCATCGCGTGCCAAACAGTAGTTTTATCATAATATTACGGTTCTACGCGAAGTAGCCGGGTAATAGGGTGAAAAACTGTAATCATGGCCTGTAGAATATGTATGAGGGACTATAAATGGACTCGTTTGTTTGTGTTTCCTTAATCATTAACCGCAAACTTAGATTATATTTAGTGTTGTCACGTTCATTGAAATTTATACAGCAATATTTCAGTCAAAATTGAAGTAATTGTAATTACATAAAAGCCGTGGTGGTCCAGGGCGAGTAACCTTGCCTGCCGTGCAGGAGGCGATGGTTCGATCCCCGTCCAGTCCGACTCGTACCAATGAGTTGTTCATAATTTATGTACGATTTGTAACACCACTGGCTTTTCGGTGAAGGAAAACATCGTGAGAAAATCTGCATGCTTCAATTTCGAGGCAATGTATTGTGCCCACTGTCCATTACAAGTGGCGACGGGCTCACTACCCGTCACACTGGACAGAGTTTCGATACACTAGTGAAACGTGGATGTTCTGAGGTTTCAAAATATCTCTGACCACCCCCTCGGGGAATATAGTCGTGATCATATATGATAATGGGTAGGTAGAGACAACGGAACGCAACCTGCTATGATCCTGACAAACCTCTCTAGCTTCCTCCACATTCATTAGTCCTTTCATGCATGCTCGTAATTGTAATTATTCGGAGTATAAAATCTTATAATAGGTACAAACTACAATTTACCAAAAACAGATACTTACATTTTGTAGTGAACCGAATGAATCGAGCATGGTAACAGACAACGCCTAAGAGTCCGCTAAACTCTTATTCATCCTGATGAATATGATGAAACCAGCGAACTACAATACAATGGAACTAGCATTCCGCTCAAAAAATTCAGCATGCAAACCACAATCAAGTGGGCGGAGCCAAAAAACTACAATCAACGCGCTGTTAGAAATCTGGCGACAGCAGCCAATCAGCGGCCGGTGCACGACGCTGCGTCAGAGGCGGCCAGCTTGTCGTCGGTGTCAATTGTCATAACGACATAGGTACTTATTTCCCTTTGACTAATTATTATAAGGACTAGGCTTGCGGTAGCATTTCCCCTCTGCCACGGTATAAGCACAATTGATCTTGTGCATTGACATTCAATTTTACACCTTATCACTAAACGAGACAGCCTATAATTGCGAATTAATAACTTCGAACTTAGAACGTTTGGGGTTCACACGAGACTACTTTTCATGATTTTTAACATTTAAAATTAGAATCTAAAGTTATGGGGAATAAAATCCAAAGATGCGGATTTCATGTTACCTCGCCCCCCGCAAAAAGTGGCAGAAATGTTTGTTAGTAGAATTACACGCGTAACCAGTCCACATATAAATAGTCAAAGTTAATTATAATAGATTATATTATTTTACCTGTTGCGATAAGGTCAACTCTAACTTGGTATGAGCTGGCAGCCATAAGTATACAGGATGTAAGCGATAGCCCTCCGCAAACTGAAACGGTGAACTCAGACCATCAAAGTGAACAACTTTCACTATGAAGCCTACCTCCGGAAACGCGAAAAAAAATCAGTTGTCCCATACATTTGAGTCGGGTAGGTACAGCAGTTTTGTATGGGATAGCTGATTTTTTTTCTCGTTTCCGAAGGTAGGCTCCGTAATGAAAGCGGTTCAGTTGAATCTGAGTTCACCGTTTCAGTTTGCGGAGGCCTGTCCCTTACATCCTGTATAAGGTCTATCAAAATTAGCTGACTCTATGTTAAGGGGATGAGCAGACCATCAAACTGAACAATTTTCTCTGCGGGACCATTATAGAAGTTTAATCATCCCCTTAAAATAATTTCAGCTGATTTTGTTAGACCTTAAATAAAGATGTATGTGTAGGTTATGAATATTGGTGGGCCGCTTTGTGAGGCGATTTGTTTGGAGTTATTCTTTCATATTGTTCTCTGGATGAAACTCTAACCGGTAGCCACACGGCATGGGGAGACATTCCGAGAGACTATTTTCGTATATATGAAGAGATTCTCTCGGAATTTATTATTATTTGTTTGTGCACAAATAATTTAAAAACGACATAATCAATTTGGATAGGGTTTTCACAAAAGCATAGGGCTTATAGTTTGGATTTGCATTTAAGCTTTGTATTATCGCAATCGGTCCACTCAATCAAAAGTTCTGAGTATGGTATGCGCGTATGGAGTCGGGGGTCCGCTAATCTATAATATTTCTGTATCAGTTAGTTACTAGCGGTAACAGGATAGGTATTAATTAAATGGGATTTATTGTCCCGTCGCTGTTCCCGTGGGATTGCTCCGCTCTATTTACTACGGCTATTGTATACGGAACATATTGGTTTAGATTTAGGATCCTCTGTAACTAGAACATAAATTGGTCGATCAGAAATTTTGCTCTAACTCTGTAAAATATAAAATATTTAAAAATTAACTTTGATACCTACTAAGTTTTTTTCGGGAATGGAAACCCATTTTGAGATAATTGTCTCAATAACAAAATTTCCAATTAAAGAGGATTACTTACCTATAGATATCCTACTAATATTATAAACGCAAAAGTTTGTAAGTATGGATGGATGTTTGTTACTCTTTCACGTAAAAACTACTGTATGGATTTTAATGAAATTTGGCACACAGATAGAATATGATCTGGATTAACAAATAGGATACTTTTTTAAGGTCTACGCAGGCGGAGTCGCGGGCAACAGCTAGTTATTAATAAAAGAACTTTTTTTTTCGTTAAAACGAGTCACGTCATCCGACGTAAACACCGTGGTAGGTGAACTTAAAATAACTGGCCATAAAGAAAAAAAATATGTACCTAATATCAATGTCAGAGTTTGACATTTAATGTTGCCGTTTCTGTTTCCAGCATAGAATTAGAAAGAGAAGGCAGGTGATATTACTTTTTTTAAATTTAGCAAAGGTTATCTCCATGGAGGTCGAATGATTTTTTCACAACCACTTTTGCATTTAAAGATTTACATATCATATTAAGTTAAAATTAAATTTTGAATCGATGAAGCGCAAATTGCACCCCTAAAATGTTTCAGAGTTATACCAAAATTTCTAACCACCCTGAAAAGAAACGGTTGTGAGTTTATGTACATTATAATATATGTAACCACTCAGCGGTAACCGGATAAGGTATTAATTATGTAGGATTTATTGCCCCGTCGTTAGTTCCCTGGGGAACACTGTTCGCTATGCCCGGCTATTGTAGGACGTGACAATATTGGTGCGGTGGGCTAGATTTACTATTTATTTAGGTCCTTACAGGGCTGCCGGTCGATTTGAGTTCAGATCGGTCACAGTCTGAGGATCCGTGTGACCTTTCGCATACCACACAAACAGAATTAGAACCAAAAACTTTAATTTATTCTGATAATATAGGAAGAGGTTTAGGTCCCATGTTAAATAGCAAAATCAGTCATGAAGTTAATAACTTTTGTATGCCAGACTGTTCCATACCCCAAATTGTAGGAAAAATTATAGCAAATAATAATTGTAATAGTGCAACAAATGTAATAATTCTTATACAAAATTGTTCGGATGTACAGGTGGAAGATATAGAAAAGAGTTTTGTTTTGTTATCAAAACTAGGGGCTAGAAAAATAATATTTTGTGCACTCCCCTATTCTTCCCAGCATTGGGGAAGTCTAAATGACCATATTTACTTGTTGAATAGTTCTATATTCAAATTGACATGTCGTCATAGCGACGTTTTTTCTTTCTTTGACACTAATAAAATTATTAGTGGTAAATATTTGATGAAGGATACGTTAATGTACCTTCAAAAAATCCTTGCTAGACTGCTAGCAAGACAAATTAGATTACCTTGTGTAAATAATGCAAGTATACAATCTTTATTGACAACGGAGGTGACAAGTAGTGCCTCGCCGGTGGCGCTAGATGGCGCCACATGTACCACCAGCTCAACCTTAGCTGCCGTTGAGACATGTAGTCAGCAAGCCGATAGCGTGCCGGTAGGGCATTCCTCGGATAGCACTATATTTAGCTGTTATATAGATACGGTGCTTCAATCTCCGGATTTAAACTAAGTAAGGAGACAAAGGAAAAGTCTACCCTGAAATTAGTTCATCAAAATATTGAAGGCTTTTCCGGCAAAGAACTAGAGATAGAATTATTTTTGGAAAAATTTCAAATTGACATTTTATGTTTAACAGAACATTGGCTGCAAGAAAGTCAAATGATGTTCTGTTTTGAAAATTATTCTATAGCTAGTGCACTCAACCGAAAGACAACAACACGAGGTGGATCAGTTATATTTAGTAAAAATAGTTTAAAAGTGAAAGAACGAAAGGATATTGTTAGGCTCTCGGTTGAATGTAATATTGAACTTTCTTGTATTGAGCTAGAGAACCACATAATTTTGAGTGTGTATAGGCCCCCCCTAATGCCGAAAACTTTAATACTTTTGAATCTGTGATGGAGGATGCTTTAAAGTTGGCTTTTAAAAGTAGTAAATCCATAATAGTTTGCGGCGATTTCAATGTTAATCTGCTTGAAAACGATTCCCGATGTTGTAGATTAATAACCCTTTTTAAATCTTTTAATTTAAAAAAATTGTTTTTAGAGCCAACCAGAATCACAGCAACGACTGCCACATGCATAGACAATGTATTTTGTAACTGTGATTTTGTCGATAAAGCTGTAATTAATTGCTTAAAGTCTGATCATAGTGGCCAAACAGTTAGTTTTCCAGACATTAAAATAGAACCAAAAATTTCAATACGAATCAGGCCTGCCACTGTTAACAAAATAGAAAAATATAAAGAAATACTGCAACTTAAATTGCCATTACCATATTATCAGCAGAATGACCCAAATACATGCTACAATGAGTTTTTTAATATTTTGCAAAATGAATATGACAAAGTTTTCACAGTTCGGAATATTGTAAAATCAATTAAATTTAAATTCAGCGATTGGGCAACAAAAGGAATCCGTAAAAGTAGAGAAACCCTTTTTGATCTATATGATAAAAAGACCTATACTCATAATGATGAGTTTCTTGGATTTGTAAAACTTTATTCAAAAACATTCAAGAAAGTCTGTATCACAGCAAAATCACTACACATTAGCAGAAAAATTAAGAGTTCAGATAACAAAATCAAAGCCGTTTGGAAAGTAATAAATCATGAAACAGGCAAAACAAAACCACGTGATCCAGACATAACTATTCAAACTGATCACGGTATTATCAGTTCAGAGGCGGGAGTAGCTCGGGAATTTGAAACATTCTTTACTAACATTCCAGTAAAGATTACAGAGTCATTAGGTTCCTCATCTGCTCTGGCCGAGACAATACTACAAAAGAATGTAAATGCATGCACTTCCGAATTCAGATTTAGGCATGTTGACCCTGATACAATTGTTAAAATTTATAAAAAGTTTAATCTTAAAAACTCGGAAGATATATGGGGTATGTCGGTTAAGTTGTTTGGATCTGTCATTGGTGTCCTGTCACCTTACTTGGCATCAATATTTAACATCTGCATCGATCAAGGTACTTTTCCCGATCTTATGAAACATAGTAAAGTCGTACCTCTCTTTAAATCAGGCAATAGACATGATCCCAACAATTATAGACCTGTCTCAATATTACCAGTTCTCAGCAAGGTATTCGAAAAGATTATTCTCAATCAAATGCTGTCTCATTTCAATCTAAATAAACTGCTGCATGATCAGCAGTTCGGGTTTACCAAAGGACGCTCAACTACAGACGCAGGAGTTACTCTGATTCAGCACATCTTCAGCGCTTGGGAGGAGCACCAAAATGCGATAGGCGTCTTTTGCGATCTTTCCAAAGCATTTGATTGCGTTGATCATAAAACTTTGCTGTTAAAACTAAAACATTACGGAGTTAATGGCTCAGCTCTTGATTTGATGGACTCCTACTTAAAAAACAGAGTCCAAAAAGTTTTAGTGAACGGATCTAAATCACCTGGATCACATGTGCAAACAGGCGTGCCCCAGGGTTCAATTTTGGGTCCGTTCCTTTTTTTGGTCTACATAAATGATTTGCCACATATGGTACAAAACTTGTCGAACATAGTATTATTTGCTGATGATACTTCTCTGATTTTTAAAGTAAATAGGAAGGTCCAAAAACTTGACGACGTAAATGATACCCTTCAACAAGTTTTGAACTGGTTTAACGCAAATAATCTCGCACTTAATGCAAAAAAAACGAAATGTATAAAATTTGTTTTGCCAAATGTACCAATTGTAGATAACCAAGTAACTTTGAACAGAGATAGTCTAGATTTTGTTGATAATACAGTGTTTTTGGGAATAACGATTGACTCTAGGCTGCAATGGGGTTCCCACATTGAAACTCTAGCTGGTAGGCTAAGCTCTGCAGCATATGCAGTCAGAAAAATTAAACAACTAACTGATATTGAAACAGCCCGACTCGTATATGTCAGTTACTTTCATAGTATCATGTCCTATGGTATTTTATTGTGGGGTCGTGCTGCAGACATTGAGACAATCTTTATCCTACAGAAACGGGCAATTCGAGCTATATATGGTCTGCGCTGTCGTGATTCGCTTCGCGACCTTTTTAAGGAAATTAATATTTTAACAGTTTATGGACAGTTTATTTATGAAAACATTTTATATGTAAGAAAAAATTTGTCGTTATTTCCAAAAAAATTGTGATGTCCATAATTACAACACTCGAAACAAAAATAAACTGATATCTCCACACTTTCGGCTTAGTAGGGTCAACACGTCTTTCATGGGTCACTGTATACGTTGTTATAATAAAATCCCCGAGACCATTTTGAATCTTTCCGAAAACATGTTTAAAACTCAAATCAAAAAAGTCCTCTGTAAGAAAGCATATTATAAACTGGATGATTATTTAAATGATCAAAATGCTTGGGTCTGAGGTCACTAGCTTATAGTTTATTTACTTTACTGTATAGTATCAATTATTTTATTAAATAGACTATGTATTATTGTATACATAACTTTAGCTTAAGAATTTATATTGTAATAGTTATTAAGTCGTGTTATGTTGTAGAGTTTCTGGCCGCATCTTCTCTACAGCGACAACACGTTCCGACGCGGTGGTAGCTTTAAAAAGATTTGACGTTTGATAAGTGTGCTGTAAGCTCCTATATTGAATAAAATTATATTGAATTGAATTGAATTGATTTTTCGTAATTATTCAGCCAGGTTCCCGAAATTATACAAAATTGACTCGCAGGATACATACAGGTTTAAAAACCTCCGAAACAAATAAAACTATGTTTTTTTTAAATTATTCATCATGTAATTTGAACTAAGGTAATTTTTTTCATTCCCAACAAGTATTTTGTCATCAACTTTTCAGCCTATTGGGCCTTTTTACAAAACTTGAACTAAACAGCGTTTTTGCTCTATTGAATCGTAACGTGACTGAGTCTAGCGGCTTTTATATTTTAAGCAGAGCTTTTCAGTTGAAAATATTTGTTTTGTATCCAATTATACGTAAAATTCAGGATACATAGAGGATACAAACAGCTACCCAATTATACAGTTTTTTTATCCAATTATGCAATCTGGCAGCCCACTCCTTGAGAGGATGTGAGAAAAAAATAGGATTCTTCAAAGCATCATATATTATGAAGTACTAACAGTAAGAGTATGATTTGCGGATATGTGTAAATTGAACATATAATTGAAGTTTTGATTAGAGCCAAAACACGATTAAGAGACATTTTCTCGATGGAAAAATAAGCCAAAGTAGCCTCCGTCTTTATCGATAAACGCTTGGAACTGCTAAACGGTGAATAATAGAAACACGAGACTTGATTTCGAAAAAGAGATTGATATTTTATAAATTTAGATTAGAGTAGAAATGAACTTACATAAATAGTACAATCACAATTAAATAAAGTTTGTTTTACGCTTGCGTCCATTGTTGCCCCATCTCTTTCTCTCACATCAGGCAGTAATATAAGCTATCACATACCCATTTCGCTTCAATTATTTTTCGACATAGGCCCTTAACCTGTGAGCATCAGTGAACTGTGAAACATATAGGCTTGAATCGTTTATTATTTAAGACTAAATAAAGTAATACAAATAATGTTATAACTTCGCAACATGAGTCATGCTGCAAGTTTTACCGCGAGCGGTTTTCATTCATGTGGTGCTCGCGCAGTTCGCGTTTGAGCTTGCCACGACGCTCCGCAATCTTTTCTCAACTACGTTTTTTGCTTAAAACCATTCTTAAAAATGATATAGACACTTGACACTGGCGAAAATGCAGTGCTAATGAACAAGCAAGATTCCATTAATTTATAAGGAATATAAAACTTTGCAACATTACCAACATAAAGTTAGCGGGGATTAAAGTCACGTACTTCGACAAAATATTTACAATCTGCAATAAAACATCTCAGAAAATATTTAACTTTTGTCATAATAACCAACTTTCATTCCCATTCTGAAATAAAAGATGATGGTGGTAGAGTTTTTTTAAGCGTAATTTTACTTCGACAACGAAAGCGCTGCCCAAAGTAAACTGAGCTAGTAATTCAAAACATATCTATTTCGGAAGAAGAAAATAAAGAAATCTAAAAAAATTATTGTCACCATTCCAAATGGAAACGAAATTTTAAGGCTATTTTGAATTACAGAAACAGAGATTTGCATTTATTTTTCGAACAGCTTTAGTAACGTCCCAGATAATTCGGATATATATCTTTCTGATAAATAAATTATGTTTGCTAATCAGAATTGGCTAGCAAGCTAAATAGGAAACTGAAAATCTTTTCGTTCTTATCGAACGAAGTCAAAATATGCAGGTTGCTGAATTTTTTTAATTGAAAATTATAGCATTGCATATGCTCACTAATATCTTCCCCGAGGGGGTAGTCAGATATATTCTGAAAGCACAGAACATCCACGTTTCACTGTACCGAAACTCTGTCCAGTGTGACGGGGAGTGAGCTCTTCGCCACTTGTAATGGACAGTGGGTACAATACATGCCTCGAAATTGATGTATGCAGGTTCCCTCACGATGTTTTTCTTCACCGAAAAGCCAGTGGTGTTACAAATCGTACATAAATACCAAAAAAGTCATTGGTAGGTTACAGGAGTTAGCCTGGACGGCCTCACCTGGATCGCCTCCTGTACGGCAGGCAAGGTTATTCGCCACTGGACCACCACGGCTCTTATTAATAATTATAACTCAAGGATATAAATTTGCTAAAAAACTACAAGGAGGACAAGAAATGAGGAGCTCTCACAAACTAGTGAAATTACGTGAAAGTTTTAATCACAAACAGCTTCTAGACGTAAATAATCGTTAGCATTGCAACCGTTGATTGCTGCAAATCACTTCCAAAGTGTACGGCGAGCTTTGTAAGTTCTGAGACACACTGTCGGAAAGGATGGCAACCAAAAAACAGAGAACACAAGTTTTTTGTAAGAACCATGTTTTTGATAACAACAACCGCTAATTCTGTCTCTTTTCCATAAATGAAAACTTACTGGTACAACACGGTTTCATTTAAATAAGAAACGACTTCCCTTTACTTGTGTAAAATCTGTAATATAACCCCACTTCTACGTCTAATTCATTTGTCCTCTCAATTTCCATCTGATAATTATAGAAACGGTCATGTCGTTTTAAGTGTCAAATCATTCTTCTCTACAAAAATAAAGCAAACAATTCTAGGTAGGGAGTCATTGGTAGCGTGCTGCAACCACGCTTTCTTCACGAAATTCCGTGTCAACAGCAATGCTTAGCTTTGCAGCGCAGTTCTATAATCGATCAATCGGTCAGTAACGTCGTTAAAATCGTCGAATTGTGAGGATACTTTCTTTCAGGTTTTCAGCTTACAGAAAAATATAAAAATTAAATGTAAGTCTTACCTTATGTAGCCAGCGTCAGTCGGCACCTGAAATAAAAGAGTAATATTAAATATAGAAAACATTAGTTTATCTCATACAACTTTAAAACAAGAAGTAGGTAACTAACTGAATATAATATTGAAGAGCTAATTGATCAACAATGATCGCTAGGTGGGAAGCAACTTATTTCCGAATTGTCACAGATGATTCTGAAGTTAATCACCAGCGTTACCTACACAAAAGGGGAATTATTTTGTCACATTGAAATAATCAATCGAAATCGGGCATCAGTATAATCATTTGCTAGCCAGACTATTTTCGATTGTATACAAATTAGAATAGGATGAATATTATACAAATTGAAAAACCGTGGTGGTCGAGTGGCGAGTAACCGTGGCGCCTGCCGTGCAGGAGGCGATGGTTCGATCCCCGTACAGACCGACTCGTACCACTGAGTTTTCGGAATTTATGTAAGATTTGTAACACCACTGGCTTTTCGGCGAAGGAAAACATCGTAAGGAAACCTGCATGCTTCAATTTCGAGGCAAGTCTTGTACCCACTGTCCATTATGTGGCGACGGGCTCACCCCCCGTCACACTGGACAGAGTTTCGGTACTTCTGGTGAAACGTGGATGTTCTGAGGTTTCAGAATATCTCTGACTATCCCCTCGGGGAATATAGTCGTGAGCATATGCTTATGCTTATACAAATTGTTGCAAATTCTCCAAGACAATGAGTAGCAAAATTAAAGAGGTTTCTTGCCACGGGACAGCGCGAAACTTTAGCACTTACTGGTTTATTTGCATTCCAGCAACTATTGGGTCACAGACTAAAAGTAACTTCGCAGTTGTTTCAAGCTTGCTTTCACAGAAGTTAATTTCATTGCTTAGCGCAGATTGGGAATTCTGTTTTGTGTTACTATTTCTGGTTGCAAATAGTTTCATTTAGATAACAATTATATTTGTGCTACCGCAGCAGTAGATGCGCTGTATTCCTATTTTAGAATAATATAGGGTAGTTTAAATGCATAACATACTTTATGGGGTGATTTAGACCATAAACTGAATATTTTTGACTATGGGGCTAATAAGGAAATCAAGAAAAAAAAATTAGCAGTTCCAGAGAAAATGTCCAATAGTAAACGTTGTTCAGTTTGATGGTCTAAAGCACCCCATAAAGTGTGTAACGAATTTAAGTTTACACCCTGTATCTTAAACATTATAAAACAGTAACAGAAGTGTATCTGACATTTACGATATTTACAAAAAAAGATGACTATATGGTTTTTAGGTGTCCCTGACTCCAAATCAACCTTTTTTAGTATTTTTGTATGTCTGTGTATGTGTGTTTGTTTGGGGCATCAGGCGAAAACTACTGAACCGATTTTGATGAAACTTTTTTGTTTGATAGCTTATGATCTGACTTAAAATCTGGTATGTTATTTGTGCGGACGAACTCGCGGGTTAACTCTAGTAAATGTTTTTTTTATATCTAGGATTTGACTGTACGCGCCACTAATGCTCTCCCTAGTCTAGTATACTAATCCAGTATACTAGTGCATCATTATTATATACTTAATATGCTGACGGTTTCAGAGTATGACCAGACCATCAAACTGAACAACTTTCTACATGGGACCAACGTCGAAATCCCGAAAAAAAATCTGCTGTGCCATACATTTTGGCAGAGAAGAATTGAAGTTTTGTATGGAACAGCGATTTTTTTTTCGCGATTTTGATATTGATTTAATACAGAAAGTTGTTCAGTATGGTGGTCTAATCTTAAAAAACCGTCAACATTAAGAAAGAACATGTTAAGAAAGGACCCTATAAAGTTGGTTAAATCCTTCAAAATGTACAATTCGCTTTAGCTAAACTTTCTTTCATACTTCTCATAGCATTATGGTAAATAGCGTAACATTTCCGGCGAGGCTTTCACGCACCACTGGAGTTGTACAAAGAAACCTCACCGAACTATTTCAATATCCGAAACATACAATTATGCAGATGAAGAATTTCCTTACACTCGTCTAGGTTTTTTAGGGTACCGTGCCCGAATAGTTTTTGTATTCTAAAAATATATATTATACATGTTACGTGTTAATGAATAAGCGCATAACCTCATACACCCCATCTGATTTATAACAAAATAATTAGATTGAAACAATAATTTCATTATTTTGATAGTTAAAATTTAAAGTTATTCTCACTTTAAGTTTTCAGGCAAAAATGATTTGTTATCATTTCAGCAATGAATGAAAGCGCTAACGTGCTCATGAATACATATTAAGAATCTTGTTTTGGTAGAAATTAGGATGATAGTGCCCGAGCGGTGGGTTGAGATCGAGTTCAGTAAATTTTAAATTTTACAAACACGTTATTTAATATTTTGAAAAAAATTCCCTATGTTGAAACCATGATAATTCGATTCTGCTCTCGATTCTAAACAAACTACTTTCTAGTTTTGCGTTAATTCATTAACACGTTGTATATTGTAAAAATTGGAATTAATATTATATCTATTAAGAACCCTAATTAAGAACTGAAGAAAGTAAGTGGAGGTTTGGTAGATTATTTAAAATTCATCTGCTCAACTCCATGCAATAAATAGATACTTAGTATTAAGTATTGTTTTGTGTTATCAAATTACTATACGGAGACTCTCGATCCCAAAGACAAACCGTGGAAATGTTTTTGTGGGACTTTCCTATGTATGCATATTTTCAGAAATAAAGTATTTGTAATTTGACATTTTTACTCATTTATAAAGGTGTTTTATAAATAAATTATTAAAACTTGCTACAAATTCATGTTACTGTTAAAAAAAATATAAAGCTTAATTTCAGGGAAACCGGACAACAGATATCAACGCTAATTAAGTAGATTCCAAAAAAGGTTATTTTTGGCCATTCCGATTATGTTGTTTGCCTTTCCACCATTGTTTTGAGGAATTTAATGCCGCTCCTAAATAATTAACAGACCTACAGAACGCGCAATGAGCCATGAATGATGACATAGAATGCGCAGAAAAGAAATTCGGGTCTATTCGGGACGCGCGAACGCCATTGGCCGATTCGTCACCTTTTACGTCATCAACCTGCGCGAAAATCCCTACCATTTTCTCCAAGCGGCATTTTCTCCACCATACATTACACTTGATACTTGACAGATTACACAGATTATACTTGTAGAGGATGTCGAGGAGGTTGAGGCAGATTAAACAAGAAAGAGACTAAATTTTTTCACATACGTTTTCACTTGAAACGAAATCTAACTCTAATTTCGAATCATACAATTTCTTGCGGGCCAGCAGCAAGGTGGCCGGCCACCACACACTTAATTTTTATAATTAGTATACAACGTGTTAATAAATTAACGTAAAACTAGAAAGTAGTTTGTTTAGAATCGAGAGCAGAATCGAATTATGATGTTTTCAGCATGGGTATTTTTTTCAAAATATTAAATAATTTGTTTGAAAAATTTAAAATTTACTGAACTCGATCTCAACCCACTGCTCGGGCACACTCACCCTACTTACTACCAAAACAAGATTATTAAAATGTATCCATGAGTACGGTAGCGCTTTCATTCATTGCTGAAATGATAACAATTCAGTTTTGCCCGAAAACTTAAAATGCGAATAACTTCAAATTTTAATCATCAAACTAATGAAATTATTGTTGCAATCTTATTATTTTATGATAAATCAGTTGGGGTGTATGAGGTTTTGCGCTTATTCATTAACACGTTGTATATCATACTATTTATATTTGGCAAACAGAATTGTCATTTTTACAAAGTTACGGAACTCATAGCGCGAGTCAATTTCGTACTTAACCGGTCTTTCGCTTGGAAAATTTTCGGTCGGCGTGGTATCGTTGGGGTCGACAAGACGTATCATTTTGTACGATGAACCGTAAAAGGAATTTTATAGGGCTGCCCGAAATGGTGTATTATTTTCTTTGACCTACATTACAATGTTTAGAAAATAAAGGATTTTTAAATACACTACAGGGGTAAGGGAATTGTTTCCGAAAACTCAAAGGGGGGAAAGTACCTATCAAAATGAACAACTTTTACAATGGGACCAACGCACGATGAGATCTCAAAAAAAATCAGCTTCTCCTTACATTTTGCGGTAGGAATTTAATTGTAGTATGAGATAGGTGTTTTTTAGGGTTCCGTAGTCAACAAGGAACCCTTATAGTTTCGCCATGTCCGTCCGTCT
Source organism: Agonopterix alstromeriana (assembly GCA_963924505.1). Lineage (NCBI taxonomy): Eukaryota > Metazoa > Arthropoda > Insecta > Lepidoptera > Depressariidae > Agonopterix > Agonopterix alstromeriana. Next base: position 14,996,514 of record OZ004672.1, on the reverse strand, counting down.
GTTCGTCTGTCCGCGGCTTAGCTCGGAGACGTTTAGTACTAGAAAGCTGTAATTTGACATGAGTGTACACTTTAATCACGCCGACAAAGTAATAAAATAACATTTTGAAAAATATATATTTTAGGGTACCTCCCCTACACGAAAAGTGGGGATGAAATTTTTTATGTAGGTATATGACGTATATGATTAATTTAAAAGGAAAACTATCACTGCTAAGTAAGCTTTACAAGTTACCGAGTAATAGTCGCCCAACTTGTAAAATGTACTTTTTAGACTTTATTAGCCGTTTAACCGTAGTATAAAACAAAAAGCCCCCTTCTAAGTCCATATATTGTGACAGGCAACTACGGAACCCTACCCTGCGCGTTGCTCGACACGCACTTGGCCGGTTTTTATTTTTTGAGATCTCATAGTTGGTTCCATAGTAAAAGTTGTTCATATTGATGGATGCTTTTTTTCCTTTGAGTTTTCGGAAGCAATTACCTTACACTCGTATAACCAGGTCGGCCGGAGTAAAGATGACCCGTTCAAGTGGGGTTAAATAAGCTTGGACCTCGAACATCTATATTTTAGAAAATTATATCTCGAGACAGAAGCATGACAACGGTTTAGTTTCAATGCGAGTTTTATTCCATTTGACAAGACCTATCTAACGACACCTCACTCGATTTATTTAAATAACTATTTTTTTCCAACCCCCAAGTCCATTGTATGGGAGGGAGTTGAAAAAAATGTGTTTCTTAAAACCTATCTCATTTCTATTTTTGGGTTACTGTTATCTGTCTTCATGGCAAATTTAGATTCAATAGGTGCAAAAATGAGCGAGTAATTGAAGTGGGGCATACAGACAGACAAACAGAGACAGAATGGACGAAAGTTCCTAGTTTGACTACGGAACCCTAAAAAGGAAGAAGAAGAATACACTATATCCTTTATTAGCCATTGATTCCGATATTGTAAGAACAGGGCTACCTTATCTCTATTCATAGTTGTCGTAGGTAAAAGGAGAATCCTTTTAATGATCTTGGCCTTCAAGGTAACAAATTATTATCCTAATGACAGTACTGATACCTATTTACTACTTTTTAATTTATTTTATAAGGTACCTAATTCTACAATTATTTTGCTATATTGAGTATGTATGTATTTATGTATATATTTATACTTTGTGTAAATTATAATATTATGTATCAATTAGTACACCGCCATAGCATTTATCTCATGTAAGACTTCTTCCATCCACTGGTTGTCTGGAAGAAATCACTTTTAGTGATAAGGCCGCCTTTTGTACCCTTCTTGTTCGCGTATATTGTTGTTGTTTTTTGTGTATTTTGGTGTGCAAATAAAGAATATTTATCTTATCTTATCTATTTCCAGCTTCCTGGTACTGACCCTAAATTGGCCTTAGAATGTCGTCGTTATGTGTGTTCCATGAAGTGTTTAAATAAATAGGTACCTATAAAAACTTTTTCAGTAACAAAATCGTTCCGATCACGGCTGCGAAATATAAATCAATCTGTATGAAAGTTGCAGTTCATCATTTTCTAAGGTCAAATAAAAGCGATCTGCGACCGAGGTAGCATTTTATCCGATTTCTGTAATAAGTTAACCTACGACTGGAGAATCACAATGCAGCTTGATCTGACGAAAGAGAGTAAAAAGGGAACGGTTGATTTCGATTTTGATGACAATTTGAATCTAATGTCGTCCGCGTGCAATCGTTATACAGGGTGTTAGGATCAACAGTTATGTTACTCTAAAGGATGATTCTACCCATGATACTGAACCACTTTCCCTAGGAAACAAATAGGTTATTAGATAAATTTTTTTCGACTTTTCATACACATGTTCGATCAACTGATTGCATTTACCTAAAAAAATAAATCTATCTTACTTCAACACTATAGTCTTTCTTTACCTAACTCGTAAATATTGTTTTTATTGAACAGAACCCTCTGTAACCACTTAACTAAACTCCTTGTATTCCCGTCTGCGTAGGTAGTATGGAAAGTCCGACATTTTTTTTGTGAATTTCCTATAGGTTTCTTAGGGAAAGTTGTTCAATACAAGGGTACAATCACCCCTTAAAGTAATGCAACTGTTTACCCTAACACCCTGTAGAAACAGGTTTATATGGATGGAATTACACTTTAGTGGGTATAATAGATTTGGTTAATTTTACGATGATTATATGTTTCGAGTGGTGTAAATGTAGAATTAGAATCAATGTACAATTTTAAAATTTCGAATACAATGTTATTTGTTAATGAATAAATGAAATGAAATAGATCCACTTACAGAGCTCTTAGTGATTATCAAATTTTATATACTAAAATAGTGAACCAATGTAGCAAACGTACACTAGAGACAAATTGCTGTAGCAACAGTTGTAGCAATGTTTCTGACCGCCAGGAAGGGATTATGGTCGTGAGTTTATGCATGTAACAAAATTTCTTAACAATTGTGAATTTTCCAGGAAAAAAAAACAAGTGTGCGCGCCGCGACCGTAATCGCAGACCGCATTGTTTTGACTGTACCTTCAAAGTCCCAGAGGAATGGTGCCAGATGAACTAGGCATTAAATAATTAATAACCTTCAGAGTGGCTGCTGTTACACCGACACGAACCGAATGCATCACACATTAATACAAAAAAAAATTATGTTCTTTAAATATTTGATTCTAGTGCATAAAATGCATTAACAAAAATTCTTTCATATATTTTCTCTCGTAATAAAATCAGTGTCCAGTGCATAAACAGTAATCACAATACAAAACAAGCTCTTACCAGCTGCAAATGTACTAGGCCATAACTATTGGGAAGCGGTTGATTTAAAAAAAAATTGACAGCTATACGAAATAAAGTATTTTCAGTTACCTACTCAGGAAGCTGGAAAACGTTTATGGTAACACTATTTTTACATTCATTTGTGTTTAGTCAACACTTTAGTCAAAGATTCAGATTAACAAAAATATGATTTTTAGTTTAATAAGATAGATAAGGTAACGTCAAAAACAATAAAATATAATTAAAAAATAAATAATTTGATATTGAAATTGAATGTATGTATCGTATTCCCTGAGGAGGTAGTCAGAAATATTCTGAGAACTCAGAATATCCACGTTTCACTATTAGTACCGAAACTGACCAGTGAGCCCGTCGCCACTTATAATGGACATTGGATATATATTGGAAATTCAAGCATGCAGGTTTCCTCTCGACGTTTTCCTTCACCGAAAAACCAGTGGTATTACAAATCATACATAAATAGGAAAGATATTATACCAAACGCAAATGTTTGAATTAATATTTTGTACCTATGAAGTGATACAATTCGGTGTGAGAGACAACCCTCTTGATTAAACCGTTTTCAGAAGTCAGAAAATAAAAAGTTAGAAAGCAATTAATTTTAAAACTCAGTCACGATGAAGGAGAGTCGGAGTAACCTAATCTGAAATTATTCGCGAAGATTCAACTTAGCACTTAAATTAACATCGTACCTACTTATGAACAAACGTAAAATGAAATAATGCTCAAATCGTATAACTTTAGATACCTAGCTCTTGGCGTATTGAATATAGTCTGATAGTGAGTTGACTAAGCCCGAATTCGACCAAACGCGAGTATTAAGTCCGTCCTTGTCATGTCACTTGTGTTGATTTGATTTTAAAACGTAGAGGGAGAAGGAATAGAGCTCGGAATGGGTTTTATCCAAAGAGATTATACCTAAAGGCATAGAGTGAGCCAAACCAATTGTAAAGTATCAACTTTTTTTGACGTTTAGGTTTGAGTGTGTGGAGTCAAGTAGTATGGACAAAAGAGGACCAAGTGACATATGGCCTTATGTTTACGGTTACTTTTCACACAAACTAGCTCAAAAAAAAGTGGACAGCCGCATAAACAAATATCTATAGTTCCATCTCCTTCTACTATTAAAGGTACGTCATAACACAAAAGAGACTAACTAAAGTTCGGCCGTTCAGAGAATGCGTTCCTGACACCTATCAGTTAGTCACGACTAGTGATGGAATTCATTGATTATTGATATAATAATGTTGTTTTAATGCTCATCAATTGTTAAAACGGTAAAAAACCAGCGAAAATATTTTTATCGTAACTGAAACGCCATTACAAAGTACGTCGTCAGTTCAATCGCGACGTGTCAGGAACGCATTCTCTGAACGGCCGAACTATACAATCGTAAATTTATGCGGACTCTATGGAGATCCTTCCTCTGAGGTTTTATCACAGTAAGATGCACATAGCAAATTCGCTCTGGTTAAAAAGGAGATCGCTACCTTATTCCTGTCCTTATCAACGTAACCAATTTTTTGTACTAAGGCCAATTGACTCCAAAATGTCACTTCATATAAATTGTATAGGATTTAATGACTATCGCTATCTTATACGCGATTACACTGACATTCTGTCTACAAACGTGAGCGGAACATTTATAGTCTATGTTTTAAAACCACAAGCAACGAATAAACCTAACAAATTAAAAATGTATATTCTCACATTGCAATAAGTACGGATTTAACGACCTCTTTTTGTTTAGGTATTATTCCTTGTATCGTTACTCTTTGATTAATCATGTTTATTTAATTCATAAGGATAAACATTTATGCGAAAAAAAAACTACTAACTTATTTCCACCAATATAAAATATGATGTGATGGCTGTGGGAAAACGGTAAGTAAATTTTAACGCTCTGAACAAAGTACTATGATAAATTAACTTTAAATACAGATACACGTTGAACTACTTTCGCTATAGAAACAACTTGAAAATCATGAAAAACAATTGGTTTTTGGTATGGAACAGCTGATTTTGTTTTAAACACCTTGAAAAGAGTTGAAATTTATATAATGAACACCTTCAATTTGTAACACCACAATACAGTATATTTATTAATTTACTTAATATATTTTTAAATACAGAGTCCTTCTTAATATGCTGACACTTTTTTAGGGGGATGATCAGACCATCAAACTGAACAACTTTCTCTATGGGACCAATATCGAAATCGCGGAAAAAAAACAGCAGTCCCATACATTTGGCTCGAGTAGGTATGCAGTTTTGTATGGAAGAGCTGTTTTTTTTCGCGATTTCGATGTAGGTGCCATAGAGAAAGTTGTTCAGTTTGACGGTCTAATCATCGCCTTAAAAAAGGGTCAGCATATTAAGAAGGACCCTGTATATACACTATAATAAAATGCTTGCGTCCACTATCAATCAAAAGTGATAATGAGCACACTATCTTCTCATCTCATATTGGATAGAGTTTGAAAATATGCGGATATTCTGAGGAAGTTGTTGTTGTTGACATACAGTTTCAATCCAGTCTCAAAACTTTAAAACTTTACAAATGCGACAGTAACGCTGTAATTTTTTTTACTCACATTGGTTGTGCACCATAAGCTCCTGTTAATATAGACATAGACAATTTATTGATAACGGGTTCATACAAAAAATTTTGAAAGACACTGGAAGGATGGCGTTATAATCGTGCCAATTCAGCTGTCAGATCGAAAGTGTTACGTCTTATTCTCGATTCCCTAATTTTAGGGAGCAATTTTTTGATTTATTAATACGATTGTTATGGTTTTAATATAAGAGACGTGTTGATACCTGAAATTGATTAACTTTTTGTGCAGTATGTGTCGAAAACGAAAATTTTCGGTGCTACTACGTATTTGTTGGTAGTGAAAAATTATCCATTGGTATCACTACCACTTTCAAACGTCATTTGAATGATGCAAACCATAGACAAACAGCACTTTTTACTGTCAATGTGACAGGATTTTCTGAACTTTTAATACTGCCATCTACTGAATTTTCGATTTACTAGTCCTAGAAAAAGCCACATTGCAATGTGATTAGAACTGAAATTGGATTAGGATGGAACTTGGATGTTTTAAATTAGCGCGATCGCCCTCCAGCTAATACATGTAAAACACATAACTCCTAACCAACAAATTCGCATGGGAGACAATTGGAAACGCCGCTTAAACAAACAAGAATGCTATTAATCCAAGACTTGCTCGTTTAATGTGTCTCCGGTGCCGCATTCCGGTAGTATGAAGCGAAAACCAATAACGTAAATACATCCGATTAGGGACGGGATTAATCTGTTAGATGATTGGATCATTTGATTTGGAGTAAGTTGAGGCTGAGAATGATTAGAACCTCGTTAATTCTAAGCTGCTTCTTAGAAGTAGGATAAGGTAATTTTAGTTAAAGTTCTAGAGAATCTTCATTTTCTTGTCCTTTTCCTATTATTTGGAGTACATCTTTTTCAAAATAAATAAATTGATTCTTGTTTGTGCGTTAGCAACGCATTTCCGCCAGTGCCAAGTAGTTTGTGGGAGTATCTATCCCAATCTCAAGAATTATTTTCAAGCAAAAACATAGCTCCTTCCGAGCTTTGTTTTGCGGAGTCTCGTGGTCATGGCATGCGAACCACGCGAACACCACGCGTAAAACCACCGCTCGCGGCAAAACTTGCTACGTGACACTCAAACTATTGTTGTCTCCTTAACATTAGCTCTGGTGTATAAATGGAATCAATTTAGTTTTTTAAGTAATTCTTTTATAACTGTCTTCGATAAATTGTCATTGATTCGGAACTCACGTTGCTGTTGAGTGGTTGATTCAGATATAATAATTAGGATATACAGGGTCCTTCTTAATATGTTGACACTTTTTTAAGGGGATGATCAGACCATCAAACTGATCAACTTTCTCTATGGGACCAAAAACGAAATCGCGAAAAAAACAGCTGTCCCATACATTTGGCTCAAGTAGGTTTGCAGTTTTGTATGGAAGAGGTTTTTTTTCGCGATTTCGATGTTGGTGCCATGGAGAAAGTTGTTCAGTTTGATGGTCTGATCATCCCCTTAAAAAGTGTCAGCATATTAAGAAGAACCCTGTATATAAATCTTCGCTCTTTGCTGAAGACAACAATTTGATTCCACATTCGGGACTCCAATTTTCAGCTTAATAATTTACAATAAAACTGTTTATAATTAATTATAAAATGTGCATGTCGGATGACCCAATAAAAATGTAAGATAGCGAACAGAATTAAAACGTTCCTTGGTTTCTAAATGACAATTTTGACGAACCAGGTATAGGTAAATACCTAGCATAACGGTATCTAATCCCATTTAGATCTACATGCACACATAAACAAATAAATGCAATGCAAATGCAAGCAATAAAAAAGCTGTTCAGATTCATTTACGTAAAAACCGAAACATAACATAAAGGATCAATTTCTTTAAGCCCACAAACGGTACCGTTTATTGATGCTATTAAACTCTAAAAACATAATGTAATTTATTACACTAATTGACGAAAGATTAGGTAAAAACGTAACAGGAATTATGAAATCAATATAAAAATGCACCGTTTTGACTGTTTTGCTAAGATTCTTTTTCCTGTTAAAACGGCATATGTCAAATAATGCGTGTATAAGTACATCTTAGACAAGATAAGATGTGCGCCAACTGCGATTACGCGACACTCCGTTTAGATGAGGTATAGCTAATATTACCACTATAATCTAGAGATTACAAATCAACATGAGTTCAATAACTATACGCCAACTATACGCTGACGTTCTTTGGTGGCCTATTTCCCATAGCTGGAGAAATTGGCACCTTTCTCCGGAAAAAACAATCAAAACTTTCATTACTGATTCAAAGGTTTTACAAACTGAACCGACTCAACGAGTCATAACAAATTAATTCACGTCACTAAATACCTACATCGGATATAGAAAGTTTGCTTTATCAAGTTTATGTCAACGTTATGAATAGATGGAGACGTGTTTGATATTCCCAATATCAGGCCATCGGCTGTCTGTGTACTTAGAATTGAAATTGACATTCATGGAACTAACGTAACTGAACAAGTTGATTGATATTCAAGGTATTCTAGTATAGAATAGGTACTTCAAGTATTTGTGACGTAAAATACAAAATACTTTTATTAAATTATGTATAAAACTAGCGGCGCCCGCGAATTCGTACGCGTACGGATCCGACGCGCGGACCAACGTCTTTATATATGTACGCATAACTTTTGATTGAGTCATCCGATTACGATGCCCTATGTTATGTGAAAATCCCATCTTAATCGGTTTAATAGTTTTTAACAGATAAACAGACAAAATACTAAAATGGTCTCAAAGCTTTCCATTAAGAATCCTAAACGCTACCCAATTAATATTTTTGCATCTAATACCTAATATCTTCAATGTACATCCAAGCCTAGTTTACAATTGTGTTATTCTGCTAATCTATATATATATATATATAAATGAATCCCTATTTCCCTTGGTCACGGCATCACGCCTGAACGGCTGGACCGATTGCGATGAAACTTTGGTGGGTTGTTGTGCATATGCCAGGGAAGGTTTATAAACAAAAAAAACGGCCAAGTGTGTGTCGGGTAGGTGTAGGGTAGGTGTAGAGTAGGTGTAGGGTAGTTGTAGGGTAGGTGTAGGGTAGTTGTAGGTGTAGGGTAGGTGTAGGGTAGGTGTAGGGTAGTTGTAGGGTAGGTGTAGGGTAGTTGTAGGTGTAGGGTAGGTGTAGGGTAGGTGTAGGGTAGGTGTAGGGTAGTTGTAGGTGTAGGGTAGGTGTAGGGTAGTTGTAGGGTAGGTGTAGGGTAGGGAAAATGGCAGAACAACGTCTGCCGGGTCAGCTAGTGATATATGATAATGAATTCTGCTTCCTTCTTAATTACGCTGACACTTCTTTAAGGGGATGATCGGACAGTGCAACTGAACAACTTTCTCTGTAGCACCGCAGTTTCGTATGGCACAGCAGATTTATTTTTTTCCCGATTTTGATGTTGGTGTGATACAAATAGTTGTTCAGTTTGACTGTCCGATCATCCCCTTAAAAATATGTCTGCATATTAAGAAGAACCCTGTATTATGTAGTACTAGATACTCTTTCTTATATTGTGGTTATATGTATGAAGGGTGTTAGGGTAAACAGTTGCATTACTTTAAGGGATGATACTGAACAACTTTCCCTGAGAAACCAGGAAAAACGCAAAAAATATTATTTTGACTATGAACTCAGCTGATCGAACGTTTGTATGAAAATTCGAAATTTTGAGTTGTGTATTTCCTACAGTTTATTAGGGAAAGTTGTTCAGTATCATGGGTAAAATCACTCCTTAAAGTAATGCAACTGTTTACATGCAACAATTTGATATCATTAGTATCCTTTTAAACTGAGAGTATTCTACCTATCAAACTGAACAACTTTCACTATGGGAGCAAACCGATCGGTGCAAAAATAAAAATCAGCTGTTCCATACTAAACTACAGTGTAGACTCGTGTAAGCTCAATGTAGAAACAGATTGTATTGATCGTGGACTTAGTTATTACATTCATGGATGTAAGGTATTATTTTAAAGAAGTCTACGCTGTGACCTAGATATCGAAGGAACGAGACCTAGACTACGGTCGATTCAGCAGTCAGAAGCGCTGTCTTGAAGTTCTGAAGTTGAAAAAGAGTACTAATGAACTTACTTCTGATAATTTGGGTCTGAATCGTAGGTACTTAATCAAAGAAGACAATTAGGGCATGTTTTTTTGCTTGTAATTAGAAGTAATGTTTAATAGTTGCACATTAAACGTAACGAACAGAAAGCGGCGGTAGGCTTATTTTCTTTTTAAGAAAATGTGTTTTTTATAGGTTTAAGTGCTTCGTACCAAAATTGGCAACAAACAAAACAAAAATCAGCTGAATAAGTTTGAATTGAGTACGTATTGCAGTTTAGTATGGGACAGCTGATATTTTTTTGTTCAGACAGGTTTGCTCCCATATTAAAAGTTGTTCGATTTGATGGGTAGAGTATGTGGTTTAAAGGCTGTATACCAATGTCATTCTGTCTGCCGTTATCAGACTCTAGCCGCAAAGACACCACGTCAATAAAAGTTTAAAAAAAAAAACAACAAAATAAAATACTCTTTCAATGTAAATAAACTTTTACGGCTCAATTAAAGTGTTACAAACATATCAAGTAGAAACGTGCCAAATGTTGCTGATGACTGCGATAAGCCTGCCATTCACGTTAATTCGCGCGATGGAATAAATATTTACTTTGGCGACACACGACTTTATGGGCTTCAAAGCACTTTGGTTAATTAATAGAGAGCCTTATTTGAGTTCTGCTTTGTTAGATAATGTTTTTTTCATTCAAGGCATGGCAGCATGGCCTCTTCTAATAGTATGATGAGTTTTAATTTAACCTGCCTTTTGATATTTTCAAAAACCAGGATGAAAAGAAACGTCTTTCGTGTATTTCAGAAAACACTTATTTGGTCATTCTTTCATTCATTCCATGGGTATGGTATTCGACGACAATGAATCAATCTTTTATTTGTTTTAAATGCAAATTATGATTTGGATTATGATTAGGATACAAGGTGTTACACAAGTAAAAATAAACAATTGTTTATTTGTTTTAAATGCAAATTATGATTTGGATTATGATTAGGATACAAGGTGTTACACAAGTAAAAATAAACAATTGTTTAGACCATCAAACTGAACAACTTTCACTCTGGGACAAACATCGAAATCGCGAAATAAAAACTGCTGTCACATAGGTACGTTTAGCTCGAGTAGATTTGTAGTTTAGTATGGAACATCAGATTTTTTTTTCACGAGTTTGATATTGGTCCCGGAGTGAAAGTTGTTCAGTTTGATGGTCTTAACCACCTCCTTAAATGTTTATTCGTATTTTTGTAATACCTTGCATAATTGGAAAGATTCTCATATTTAGAAATCTCTAGTATGCAAAATTTTTTCACAAATTTGCAAAGCAATATAATATTAAAAACAATTTAATGTAAATTTAATTAACATAGTAAAAACATACAATTATTAAAATGTACACATTTAGGATTTCATATTAGTCAAAGTTAAATAGGTAGGTAAAGGGATAAGGTTTCTTTTGCAGTGTTTTCTGGGCCTTATATTTCACAATATCTCTGAAATTAGAAAGCACGCATTGTCGGTTTTGATCCACACACGTAGTACCTTACTTATTGTTAATCTATGCCCACTTGGTGCCCACACATCAAAGGGCTCAAATAAACAATTCAAAACTTGATTTCCAGGCACGAATGGAATGTTTGTGATATGTGTATGTCTATATATCAAATAATTGTTCGAATATGTCGAATACAATATCAGCTGTCCCATACATTTAGCTCGAGTAGATTTGTAGTTTAGAATGGAACATCAGATTTTTTTCCGTGATTTCGATATTGGTCCCATAGTGAAAGTTGTTCAGTTTGATGGTCTAAACCACCCGCTTAAGTGTTTAATTGTAACACCTTGTATACAAAAATGAAAAGCTTTATGTGATGTGGCACCACAATCGATAAAAGATACATATTTTCTACTCATAATTCTGAACAACACAAAAAGTCACTCCAATTTTACATGAAGCACGACATGATCGTAAATAACCTGACTATGGGTCACCCCTGCTATCTATGACACATAATATTACCAACCTATCAATGGTCCAAATAGGTACCACGGTTACCATGTATCGTATATACAGGCTGACCAACCGAGGTACCAGTGCCTCCCTCATTCGAGAGACTGCACAATGTCATTTCGTTTATCGGTTGCCGTCAGCTCGCAGGGAAATTTCATTTATCAGCTGCAGGGGTAGAGGGTAATTTTAATGAACGTTCCGTGGAAACAAAGACCTGAATATTTGACATGGAATTGGGTAAATTGATATGACTGTGGCAATTTGGTTTTTATTGAATTGTTGATGGATTTTGTGATTTTGTTTCGGACGGTTTGCTATTTAATCATTAGGGATCTAGTTTTAATTACATACTGATTAATAGAAGTATAGTAGGTAATACTAGTAGTAAAATTTGAAAATCGTCACGCTTTTATATTCCCATCGATGTCATACAACATTTAATAGACAAAATAGAGTTACAGAAATACATAGAAAAATGTATATTGTTGATATTAATTCTACTAATCAAAATAATATCAATGCAATCTCGAAAATCAATCTATTTGCATGACCCAATCTGATTGTTTAAGTAATTATTTTTGAAAGCGAGCCTTGCTTTGTGACAACGGCAGTTGTAGCAACGTTTTGTTCAAGGGATTATGGTCGTGAGTCAATTCGTCAAGTGACAAAATTGTACATTGCACGGTAGAAAATACTTAAACCGTTTGGTGTTTATTCAAGCCAACCTTTGACTATTTTTACAACAAATACTAGATGCAACTCGCAAAAAAGTAGGTTAACCCGTGTGGGTGGTTGATATCCATGGATTACTTACCCGGCCACTCGTGTCCATTTAACCCCCAGGGGAGCGATGGACACAAAAAAAATGCTACTCTTTTTTCGCGACACGCTTAACAAAAATTCACTATACAAAAAGGATGATTCAATTGAGCGAAGCTTTTATAAAATTGACCGTTGACAGGGAGAAATATATTTTTAATAAAAAGAGTGTTTATTTATCTATGCTTCTTACCACATGTAATATCGATAATATTGACTGAATGAATGCAATAATTCTACTTACGTTTTACTTGCAAAAAATAATAATTTTTGTTCACGACGACGTATTGCTCTACACGAAACTGAATCTCAGCTATACGATTCATATTTGTCTACCATTTAGAGTTATTCAGATTGACGGTTTAAACCACCCTTTTAAATATATATGTTGCACAGGGTGTAAGGAAAAGTATCATTAACCTTTAAACCACATACTCTACCCGTCAAACTGAACAACTTTTACCATGGGAGCAAACGTGTCAGAACAAAAAAAAAACTGCTCTCGCGACACTGAATAGTTTCCGAAGGTTTCACTTCCACTGTGTGTGAACTGCACACAATGTTTTTTTTGCACTGACAGGTTTGCTCCTATAGTAAAAGTTGTTCACTTAGAATAACATAACATAAATATTCTTGATTCTTTTTTTTTTTTTATTTATTTTTTTTTTTCTTTATTTTATTTTTTATTTTTTTTTCTTTTTTTTTTCTTTAGAATATGTGGTTTAAAGGTTAATGATACTTTTCCTTACAACATGTTTATCTTTTACTGCTACACAAAGTATACTGGGAGGTACTAAAATTCTTAACTAAATTTTCAGGGGTGTCGCAAGTGATCAAACTAAACCAGTTTTATTATGGGAGCTACTCTGAAATTGCAAAAAAATTCTCAGCTATTCCATACTCAACTGCAATGCCTACTCGAGTCAAATGTATGAAACAGCAGTTTTTTTTTGCGACTTCTGGTTTGCTCTGTTAGTTGTTCGATTTGATCGCCTGAACATTGTGTTATTTCCCAGTATACCTATATAAGTATTAAGTTCTAGCCCAAAAAATGTAGGTACTTCTATTTTTCACATCAAAGACAGAACACCTAAAAGATATTGGTAACTTATTACTCTCCTTACAAAAATAAGATTGAAGAATTCACGGGAACAAAGCACGAAAAAAACGTATCCTAACAAATCGCTTTCGAATTTATCATCCACCTCACGCGTGTTCTTATCACGTTTTCAACTCGATTAGAACAAAAGACGGCAACGGCTGTACGAATGTTAGCTCACCCTGTATCCAATGCGCATTCATTTCCATAATGTTAAAGGTGTACTTCCGATGCCAGCGGCCGATGCGACTGACGCGCGCTTCTGACGCGTAGTTCTGTCATATGCCATATGTCTATCGCATAGGCCGCGCGCGTCTGACGCACGTGTTAGTCGCTGGCATCACAAGCGGCGCCAAACGTTTTCATAGTATCTATACTCCATTCAAAATAGCAACGGAATTTTAAGGCCATTTTGCATTACAGAATCAGAGATAAGAAACACTTCCTCTCACTTATTCTTAGAACAGCTTTAGTAACGTCCAAGACATGTCGGATAGTATATGTATTCAATAAATTAATTACATTTGGTAATCAGTATTGGCCAGAAAACTAAATAGGAATCGGAAAATAACGTCGCCCTTATTTGGAATGAAATATAGTATTGTCGCATCGGCCATCGGCCGCAAGCCACGCGCGTCAGACGCATCGGCCGCTGGCATCGGAAGTGAACCTTAACTGAGGAATGAAATGAGAAAACGATTGCGATGAAATTACTTTTTTTTCCTTGACATTTGTTTGGCTTGTTGGTTTTTGTCGAGTACAATTTCAGTTTTGAGCTTCTTCTATCGTATCGATGAAACACGACACTTCTATGAATAACTTAGTAATTCGACATCGATAGCGAGAATATATTTACTTATAAATAGGATAAAATATAAATAAAGAATACTAATAAATGATACATTTTATTCACGTATTTGACTACTAAAATGTAGATAGGAAGATTATTACCTGTAATACTATTAGAGATTGCATAGATGCATGCATGCATATGCTCGCGACTATATTCCCCGAGGGGATGGTCAGAGATATTCTGAAACCTCAGAACATCCACGGTTCACCAGTAGTACCGAAACTCTATCCAGTGTGACGGGGGGAGCCCGTCGCCACTTATAATGGACAGTGGGTACAATACATGCCTCGAAATTGAAGCATGCAGGTTTCCTCACGATGTTTTCCTTCACCGAAAAGCCAGTGGTGTTACAAATCGCACATAAATTCCGAAAAACTCATTGGTACGAGTCGGCCTGGATGGGGATCGAACCATCGCCTCCTGCACGGCAGGCATTTTTGCATTTCTGATAGATAGGGACTATGATAAGTATACTCCATGTTATTTCTTAATGGTTTATACACCAAAATAAAAAAATAAATATGTATTAAATTGTTATCGTCAAGTGTCTTTGACTTATTATTATAAGGCCTTGCCTTGCGGTAGCATTTCCCCTCTGATACGGTATAAGCACAATTGATCTTGTGCATTTACATTAAATTTTACACCTTATCACTAAACGAGACAGCCTATAATTGCGAAATAATAACTTCGAACTTAGAACGTTTGGGGTTCACACGAGACTACTTTTCATGATTTTTAACATTTAAAATTAGAATCTAAAGTGATGGGGAATAAAATCCAAAGTTGCGGATTTCATGTTACCTCGCCCCCCGCAAAAAGTGGCAGAAATATTTGTTAGTAGAATTACACGCGTAACCAGTCCACATATAAATAGTCAAAGTCAAGTGTATAGTTTTGTTTTAGAAAAGATTGCAGACAAGGCAAAAGATAGGGTGTAAGGGACAGCCCTCCGCAAACTGAAACGGTGAACTCAGACCATCAAACTGAACAACTTTCACTATGCAGGCTACCTCAGGAAATGCGAAAAAAAATCAGCTGTCCCATTTATTTGAGTTGGGTATGTACAGCAGTTTTGTATGGGACAGCTGATTTTTTTCGCGTTTCCGGAGGTACGAGTAGGCTCCATAGTGAAAGTTGTTCAGTTTGATGGTTGGCTGTCCCTTACACCCTGTATTTTCTTGCAAGTCTGCAATATTGAAAATCTGGAAAAAGGGAAAACATACAAAATGCTTACATACCGAAGGTGTTGTCAGCATCTGATTATCAATTGTCTTTATACAAATCTATTTGTTATTAGGATATAAATAAATAAATGAAATATACCCACGGCAATATCCCTTTCAGCTCACTCCCCGTCACACTGGACAGAGTTTCGGTACTACTAGTGAAACATTGATGGTTTTATTTATTTATTTATTTAACACTTTATTGTACACATAACATTACAGAAAAAACAATTAAAGTAAACATGTACAAAGGGCGAGCTTATCTCTAAAGAGATTTCTTCCAGCAGACCCGCATTAAAGACAGTTCTAAGTGTGAGGCAGACATAATGTTCTGAGGTTTCAGAATATCTCTGACTCCTCCCTCGGGGAATATAGTCGTGAGCATATGCTAATATCCCTTTCAGAGTGATCAGAAGCTTTGATACAATAACTACTACACAGTATATCTGTAGTTAAGTACATATTACGTATTGGCTATATTACCTTTGTCTGGAAGTATTTAAAAAGTCTTAATTAAAATTTTTCGTGATTAAACTTTCAATAAAGTTTAATTGCATAACCTGACAACCAACGCAGTTTAATAAGGCTGTAATGAAAGTTTTAACAGCCAGTAAAGAGGTTAAAGCAAGATATTGTGACGTTATTGGCCTCATTGGGGCGGAGTGGACCGCATCACAGAGGAAAATGCGTCCATTTTTATTTTTAGCTATTTTGTTTTTTTTATTATTCTTAGGAAGATTTACTGCCTCCATGGTCTAATGGTTAAGAGCATTGGGCTCTTGATATGGAGGTCGTGGGTTCGATTCCCACGGGGGACACCTAGTGATATGTCACTTTGCGCGTTTTCCCCCAGTTGGTTAGGACATTGCAGGCCGAATCACATGATTGTCTCAAAATAAAGATGATTCCGTGCTTCGGATGGCACGTTAAGCCCTTGGTCCCGGCTACTAATCTGGTGGTGGTAGTCGTTACATAAAAACCACGTCAGAGGCCGTAAGGCGGTCTGAAAAAACGCTGACATCACTGCCCACACGATAAGAAGAAGGAAGATTTAGAGCATTGGTTACATACTAAACATACTTTGACTAATTATTATAAGGACTAGCCTTGCGGTAGCATTTCCCCTCTGCCACGGTATAAGCACAATTGATCTTGTGCTTTAACATTCAATTTTACACCTTATCACTAAACGAGACAGCCTATAATTGCGAAATAATAACTTCGAACTTAGAGTTTTGGGTTCACACGAGACTACTTTTCATGATTTCTAACATTCAAAATTAGAATCTAAAGTTATGGGGAATAAAATTCAAAGTTGCGATTTCATGTTACCTCGCCCCCCGCAAAAAGTGGCAGAAATGTTTGTTAGTAGAATTACACGCGTAACCAGTCCACATATAAATAGTCAAAGCAAACATATCCTTAATAATTGTAAGCTTATTACAAATATCCACCTATAAACCACCATTTCACACACTACAGGGTGTAAAAACATCCTAGTAATATTTAAAAGGGCGGTTAAGACCATCAAACTCAACAACTTTTCACTACCTATTATGGAGCCAACATCTCAATCGCGAAAAAAAATCTGCTGTTTCATACAAAACTGCAGGAACCTATTCGAGTCAAATATACAGAGTGTAAAATTAAATGCGTTACATAACGTTAAGGGAGTGGTACAGAACATCAAACTGGACAATTTTTATTATGGGGCCAGCATCAAAATCGCGAAAAAAATCTGTGTTCATTTGGGTCGAGTAGCAGATTTTTTTTACGGTTTCGGTGTTGTCTCCCTTAGAGAAAGTTGTTCAGTTTGATAGTCTGAAGCACCCTGTGTATGGGGTAGCTGACTTCTTTTCGATTCTCTCTCCATAGTGAAAGTTATTCAGTTTGATGATATAAAAATCTTAATAATGCGCTTACCTGTGTACGAAGGACTTA
Organism: Agonopterix alstromeriana; assembly: GCA_963924505.1. Classification (NCBI taxonomy): domain Eukaryota; kingdom Metazoa; phylum Arthropoda; class Insecta; order Lepidoptera; family Depressariidae; genus Agonopterix; species Agonopterix alstromeriana. The sequence goes on along the minus strand of OZ004672.1, from coordinate 14,979,038 downwards.
GTGAGAAGTTATTTTTAGAAGTAATTATAAAATATGATAGACAGAAAAGGGTAAAGAAGTTAAGTATTTTAATTCAAAATGGGCTTTCGCTCTCTTGATGGAAAGTGTAGATGAAGCCGAGGATGTAACGCGCTCACCCAGAAAAAGCCTATTAACTCTTTTCTTTAAAAATCCTGATTGTATTTGCTTGGAAAAATAAACTCAGGGAGAGTTTTCCAAACCTTAAGACGCTTTCCATAGGTAAACGCAGGGCCCAGCCTGGCCATATTTTCCTGGTTTTTAGAAGCTATCTTCTCGTTATTTGAAAACATACAAGTTAAAGAAAAATATAGCAATGATCTTCAACTTATCGGCTATATTTCCTATGAAGTATATTTCTTATTTTTCTATGAAATACATATGAAACCTCTGTTCAAAGGAAAGCCTAAATATTTATAAAAATCTGTATTATTTGCATCAGCTTTATAAGTTGAAGTCACTTTTTCACTAACAACATTATGTAGAAAATATTAAGATCTAAAAATTTTATGAAGTACGTTTTTTTAAGACCAATATTTAATAAATAAATAAGAAAATTGGACAGAGTTTCGGTACTACTGGTGAAACGTGGATATTCTGAGGTTTCAGAATATCTCTGATTACCCCCTCGGGAAATATAGTCGTGAGCATATGCTTATGCTAAATAAGATAATTTTAAATTTGGTGCGAATTCTTTAATTTTTGAATTTGATTTCCTTGGATTAGAAGGCACCATAGTGACATATTTAAGTACAAGCCAGACAAAAATAGGTATACCTACTAAAATGACGTAGTTTAGTAGATGTAAGGCGGCTCTGAAAGGGTCAAGGTCGTTCGGTCAGGGAAACTTCTCAACGGTTATTATTATAAAAGAGGATGCGAACTTATTTCTGCTGATTAGGTATTGGAATATCTGGTACTAGCCCAGTCATTTTACGGAGTTTTGTTAGAAGCGGTTCTTCTTGTTATCGTGTGGGCAGTATTGCCCTGGTTTCAGAGTTTTTTCAGATCGCCTTACGGCCTCTGACGTGGTTTTAATGTTACGACTACTACCACCAGAGATAGTAGCCGGGGCCAACGGTTTAACGTGCAATCCGAAGCACGGAATCATTATTCTTTACAGACAATCAGGTTATTCAGCCTGAAATGTCTTAGCTAACTGCGGAAAAACGCACAAAGTGACAAATCACTAGGTGCCCCCGTGGGAATTGATCCCACGACCTCCGTGTCAAGAGCACAATGCTCTTAACTATTAGACCACGGAGGCGGTTAGGAAGGGTGGGAAGTATTTATGAATGGGACTTTTAACCTGGTACCGACACCATTTAGTATCAAAAAGTTTAAAAAAAAAATCATAATTGTATCTCCCAGAAGGCTTTTAAATTAATAACATTAATTAGATTCAACTCCAACCAATGCACTCATTTGAATTAGATTCAACAATATAAATGACTTTTAGTTCTAGCTTTTGAGTAATAGCCAAGGCTTTATAAGTAGGTACACTAAAATATTTACTCCATGTTTGCAGTGTGTATAATGGAAACCCTAAAAATGTAGAAAAAAGAAATTGCCGTCAGGTTTTTAGAACGGTATAAATGCAAAATGTTAATTACTTTCAACAATATAAATTACTTTTTAGCAATAGGCATGTAAATTTATATATGAGTTATTGTTTAGAAAATACTAATGTCTATTTCAAGGTTTTATAAGTAGGTACTACACAAAAACATTTACTCAATATTTGAAATGGCCATAAAATGTGAAAAAAAGGATACGAAACGAGATAAATTTAAATTTTAAATTTGGGGCTGTTGCTGACGTGATTATTTTTACATTTTGATACATATCTAAACTCAAATCGGCTCTTAAAAGATATATCGAAATAATAATCAATTCTTAATTAATCGTAAAATAGCTGGGCTATAAGTTTGGATGTTTTTTCACAAGTAAATTACGTCTTAACTTTCAATTAGTGTGGTAATTAGTCTTATCCAATTAATGTTTTTGCCAACAATTCAAACAAAAAACATCTCAAAAGCCTATTTTAATAAAACTCAAAAGATAAATATACGAAGTTAACATCTCCGATCACAACATCGGATAAACAATTAAAATGGTAATAATTTATCTGTCGTTCCAATTAGTGCCGGCAAAATAAATTTGTCCGACGGAAGAGAAAATTTTGTTCAACTGTAATCGTTGTGGTCCATGCAATACAATTTATTGCACGGTTGTAGAAAAAAAAACCAACTTAACACGTTCGAAGTCCACGTTACAAGATCAATTAATCATGTGCATTTACATACAGTTTTATATATATTATCAATAAACGAGACAGTCTATAATTGCGAAACAGTAACTTCAAACTAGTCTCGTTTGGGGTTCACAGGAGATTATTTTTAACAATCAAAATTAGTATCTACAGTAATCCAAAGTTGTGGACTTCATGCTACCTCGTCCCCCGCAAATAGTGGCAGAAAATTTTGTTAGTGGAATTACACGCGTAACTAGTCCATAGTTATAACGTCTATGTTTTACACACAGAAACACAATTTTTAGGATTCCGAAGTCAACAAGGAACCCTTATAGTTTCGCCATGTCCGTTCGTCTATCCGTCTGTCCGTCCGCGGCTTAGCTCAGAGACGCTTAGCACTAGAAAGCTGTAATTTGACATGGGTACACAAATTTATCACGGCAAAAAGTGGTAAAATAAACTCTAGAAAAAAATTTTTTTTAGGGCATTCCATGGTATCATCGTTGGATAGGGCTTTAAAAAACGGGCAGCAAAACGGATGTTTCTAGATACGTGAAAAAATTCATGGCTGTAGTGTAAATAATTAAGTTAAAAGGAAAACTATCACCGCTAAGTTAGCTTTACACGTTAACGAGTAATAGTCGACCAACTTGTCAAATGTACTTTTTATAATTTATTAGCCGTTAAACCGTAGTATAAAACAAAAAGCCCCCTTCTAAGTCCGTATATTGTGACGGGCAGCTACGGAACCCTACCCTGTGCGTGGCAAGACACGCACTTGGTCGGTTTTTTATAACTTAAATAATATCGTTTACCTTCAATTTCGCTGTTGGTCGCTCTAAGCTTCATTCTTGCACCGATGGACCAACTCGATTGACCTTATTACATGCAACGAACTCAGCTCTGGTAAATTTTTTTTTTCAGACTAAGCAAAAATTATTGTACGTTCTTCCAGGATAATTTTATATCTCCTTATATTTTTCTGAATCTTAAAAAAAAGTGTTCAATGCTGGTTATGTTAATTATTTAAAAAAACCAATACCCTAATTTAAAAATACGTTAAAGTTGTCATAATTTTAATAAATGTAAAGTAATAAAAAGCCGTGGTGGTCCAGTGGCGAGTCACCTTGCCTGCCGTGCAGGAGGCGATGGTTCGATCTCCGTCTAGACCGACGCGTACCAATGAGTTTTTCAGACCACTGGCTTTTCGGTGAAGGAAAACATCGTGAGGAAACGTGCATGCTTCAATTTCGAGGCATGTATTGTACCCACTGTCCATTATAAGTGGCGACGGGCTCACCCCCCGTCACACTGGACAGAGTTTCGGTACTTAGGTGAAACATGGATGTTCTGAGATTTCAGAATATCTCTGAATATTCTCGGGGCATATAGTCGTGAGCATATGCTAGGCTATGCTAATAAATGTAAAAGAAATTTTAAAAAACTAAAGCAAAAGAAAATATAATTGTGAAGAAGGAAAATAAGCTTTTCTCAGTTATTTTAAGATTCAATTACTGAAATGCTATAACTGTTGCAATGCCATAATTCTCTTAATAATAAATAACCTTGCTAGATGAATTTCTGGACCAAACCTACCCTATAGTTTAATATAGGGCTACCAACGTCTTTTGACAGGTAATTTAAGAGGATATGTGAAATCAATAGGATTCTTCAAAGCATTATATATCATGAAGTACTAACAGTAGGAGTATGATTTGCGGATATGTGTAAATTGAACATATAATTGAAGTTTTGATTAGAGCCAAAACATGATTAAGGGATATTTTCTCGATAGAAAAATAATCCAAAGTGGCCTCCGTTTTTATCAATAAACGCTCGGAACTGCTAAACGGTGAATAACAGAAACACGAGACTTGATTTAAAAAAAAGAGATTGATATTTTATAAAGTTTGATTAGAGCAAAAATGAACTTACATAAATAGTACAATCACAATTAAGTAAAGTTTGTTTTACGCTTGCGTCGTTTCAGGCGCGCGTGTCGCCCCATCTCTTTCTCTCGCATCAGGCAGTAATATAAGCTATCACACGCTCATTTCGCTTCAATTATTTTTCGACATAGGCCCTTAACGTTAAAATATAGAATTTGTTATCAGTGAGCGAGCGAGTGACAAATCATAAATGTTTGGAAATATCAGTATCATGTTATTAGACGGTCCTATAGGATAGTTAGTAGTCAACCTGAATAAGAATGTTTGTTATTTTATTTATTATTTATTTAGGGTTACCAACACATGAATAACATTACAAACTCAAGAAACTAAATAAAATTATGCAATCATTGTGTTTATCTACTTACAGTTACAGGCTACCACAGCTAAAATAAAACAAGGACGAGATACAATTATGGAACACACAAATTACTTATAGTAAAACATTTTTAAGCAAAACATTACTAAAACTTAGATTCAACAAAAACAACACATTTTCAAGAAACATAAAAAATCAATCCTTAAGTAATTTTAAAAGAAACTTTGTCGGCAAATAATGGATGTTTGTATCTATCTAATATTCTGTATCTTTGTCCAATAATCATAATATCTACATCTAGACTAAATATTAGTACATACTTACTGGGACTAGATAATCTGTGTTAAATTTTCAAAAAAGTCATATTTTTGTACGCAAAAAATTTCTCTGCTTCTCTTTATACATAAATTCAGGAAAAAAATTATGAGTTTATTCATAATATTGTTTGAGAATTAAAAAAAAAATTTATTCCATAGGATGTTATAATTACTCAGAATCAGAATCAGAAACTATAAAAGAACCAATATTTTTGTCAACAGGCAGCGAATTCCTTATTAACTGGCTTATTAACAGCCCTAACGGGCCTAGCATGTCACCCCCGAAAAAACTACAAAAATCGAGATGTACCTCCGTCGTCTTTGTTACTTTGCGTATACGTAAACAAGCGCGCAAGACGGTGTTCTTGTTTGGCGCTTTGTCGTACATGCTATCCCTACTGTGTATCTAAACAAATCTTAATTACACAAGGATGGCAACCCTATATAATGACAGAATCTTCATAATGCTTTGTAACGAGACAAAGCTTGACTTGCTTATCAAAATTAACTGAATATAATAAATTCTAACGGAAGGAAAAGACATTCTAACAAGGAAGCAAAGGAAGATTATTTGCATGCTAAAATTTACAGCATTCAGTATGAATGGAGTAACAATTCGGTAGAAATTCGTCGCTTTAAATATTAACGTTTCAATTACATTGCATTTGTTTGAATAATTATCTCAGCTGAGTGAATGTTTGAGATGTTATTTCTGAGGAATATTTCGGACTCTGCTAACTGGATGATGGGTTTACTATTGACTTACAGAGTAAAATTATAAGTTATTTTCTGTACTATAACTATAAAGACCTTCTTACAACCTATTGCAATAAAGACACTTTGACTTGACTTGATCAACTTTCACTATGTGGAGCAATAAATGCTGCAATGCCTACTCGACTCAAATGTATGCAACAGCTGATTTTATTTTTAATCCGATCGGTTTGCTTCCATAGTGAATGTTGATGGGTAGACTCTTAGGTTAAAAGGATGCCAATGATATCAATTTTACCCCTTATTATCATTTATTTCGTAGCAAGTCTTAAAAGTAAATCCCATCGTATCCTTTGCTCTAAGGATACTTACTCGAAATAAATAGAGCCACCATCGAAATCGCGAAAACAAAAATATCCATACATTACGGTCGAGTAGCACACGCCAATGCAATGGGCGTTTTCTATGTATTTTTCGCTCTTTCGATGTGGCCTTCATAGTTAAAGTTTATTATTATGATCAGTCTAAAGCATCTCCTAACATATGTAACGCATTATAGTTTCTACCCTGTATATAGGGTCCTTCTTAATATGCTGACACTTTTAAAGGGGATGATCAGACCGTCAAACTGAACAACTTTTTCTATTGCACAAACATCGAAATCGCGAAAAAAAAGTCTGCTGTTCCATACGAAACTGCAAACTTACTCGAGCCAAATGTATGGGACAGCTAATTTTTTTTCGCGATTTCGATGTTGGTCCCATAGAGAAAGTTGTTCAGTTTGACGGTCTGATCTTCCCATTAAAAAAGTGTCAGCATATTAAGAAGGATCCTGTATATATATATTTTTAAGCTAAAATTCTTCTTATCGTGTGGGCAAGCCCGAGTATCAAAGTTTTTTCAGACCGCCTTACAGCCTCTGGCGTGGTTTTAATGTAACGACTACTACCACGAGAGATAGTAGCCGGGACCAACGGCTTAGCGTGCCATCCGAATTGCGAAATTATCTTTCTTTTCAGACAATCAGGTGATTCGGCCTGCAATGTCCTAACCAACTGGGGAAAAACGCACAAAGTGACATATCATTAGGTGTCCCCCGTGGCAATCGAACCCACGACCTCCGTGTCAAGAGCCCAATGCTCTTAACCATTAGATCACGGAGGCAGTTACGAAGGTAAAGTAACATTTTAGGATACTCAAAAGGTTTTACATGAACAAAATTTAACCTATGTTGGAAAATAGACAGGAAAATTTCGTGTTTAATCAACGCAAACTGGGAATATAAAACTAGCCAGAAAATGCTTATAAAAGCTATCAACGCTCCGCAAATTGTACCTACACATTCTAGTGGCCCACGAATTTACGAAGTGCCCTGACGTAACTCCTAGTTTTATGGTGATAAGTATTAAATTAGCTTAGTTTACGTGACTTCGTATGTAGAACGTTTAACCAAAATACCATCCGAATAGTAACACGCGAGAATGAGGTCGATGGTCCATTTAGTACAGGGCGTGTTTATTATTTAACAATTTGAAATATCTGCGTTTTTGTAGAATCAGCTTTTATATAATACTACAGTTTACCTGCGATCTCGTTCGCAAAATATTATAATATCTGATTTAAATAAAATCATAATTTTTGAAACAAACAAAATTTCGAAAATATCGATTCAGTAATTTTCGCGTGATGTCCAAACAAACAAACTGACAGACAAAAAAATAAAATAAAATAAGAGTCTTGTAAATTTCTTCAATGAGATCAGACACGCTTCTTTTGCAGTTTTATAATAGTTTAGATTATAATTGCAATGACCTTTGCCCAGCAGTGGGACGATAAAAGTGATAAAGGCTTATATTAAAAACATTATATATTACATATTATCACTAAAAAAAATCTTTTCGCCTTTGTCACACATACATTATTATTTAGTCCCATTGAATGTGCCAGAATCCAAAGTAGATTTGTACAATGACGACCAGACAACAATAATTAGATACAAAACGTAAACAAATTAGATCAAATCCGCGACTCTCGGATCAGCAGGCAGGTTCATTACCAACTGTGCTATTGGGCCGTCTTTTATTTGTAAACCGTGCTTAAATAGAACGCATGACATTTTTATTGATATCTGATATATATACAGGGTCCAACTTAATATGCTGACAGTTTATTAAGAGGATGATGAGACCATCAAACTGAACAACTTTCTCTATGGGACCAATGTCGAAATCGCGAAAAAAAAATCAGCCGGCCCATAGATTTGGCTCGAGTAGGTTCACAGTTTTGAATGGGACAGCTGACCCATAGAGAAAGTTGTTCAGTTTGATGGTCTGATCATCCCCTAAAAAGTGTCAGCATATTAAGAAGGACCCTGTGTTATGTGTCTTACCACCCTAAAAGGAATTATGGTTTAAATACCATAATATTAGTTCTATTTTTTAAGAATACATAAATTTATGTTGGAAGTGTAACAGTCCCAAGTTCACTGTAAGTTCGGAAATTCAATAAATTACTTTAATTTACTTTCCACTAATTCTTTCCGCACCGACACAAAAAGTACTAAATGAAAATCTTAGAAATTAGACCGTTCTATTAATAAATTCAATGTCGAAAGGGAATAACTTTCTCAATCTAGTTCGTTGTAATTTTCTCAACATTAAACCAAATCAAATACCTCAACTCATTACAATACAATTTTGTGTGATAAATTGAAATCGTTCTGTCCAGTAATATTGGTTTATGGCTTTAGAATTGTATGGTTCTAACAATTGTGGTTTCAATCAATGTGCCATTATCATTAGTCCTTTATTATTATTATGTGGTATGTCTATGGAATAAAGTGTAAACTAAAATATTAATGTGCTGTAAAGGCAAGATGCATTTCTACGTTAGTAAAGAGAGAAAAGTAATTAGTTCAAGAGCAGGTATTTAAAAAAAAAATTCTTAAAATTGTTCGAAAAAATTCACAACAAAAGGTACCAATAGGTACCAGTACTGTACCTAATTACTAAGATTTAATCCACTGTTAACTTTGACTATTTATACAGGGTGGTCCAAAATGTGACGTCCAAAAATTTTTTTTAGATTCCTTACACCTGGGTGTATCCGAAAATACCCCATGTATGTTCCGCGATTTTTTGTAGTTTAGAAGTTATGATTTTTTAAATGTATATTTCGAATTTTCTGCCGGAGCGACTTAAAATAATCGTAACTTGTTTAATAGTAAGGTTTTTTTATTTATTTTTTCTCGAAAGTGATCGTCTTGAATCACCCTTTCTACTTTATTATCAACTACACAACGTTATTCATTACAAGTTACCGACAAAAGGGACGAAAGTAAAAATTTTAGGTTTGAGTTGAACGGAGCAAAATTTTCAAAAATTTCTTAATAATACAAAATTAATGTTTCATTGGTTCAAACTAATTTTAAAAACTCCAGCAGTTTGTCAGCTTACCAAATAATAAAAAAAAAGTTGTTCTTAATAAGCGATTTTACGACGAAATTGGCTTCAGAACTTAGTTAGGTGAGAATGCATTAAAAAAAATGTTGTCGTAAAAAATTTTTAAGCTTATTTTTTTTTTCATTTTTATGGCCTACATTAGCAAGGCATCAAAAGCATTCAAATAATCTCAAATTGAACGATCAGTGACACATTTCATTTTCTGTTTTTAGACATGAAATTATGAAAGCTAGAATTAAACCAAAATCTACTTCAAGGCCAATCACACACAATGACACAAAGCAATAAATAACACGTTTCAAAGGCGCCAGGCCAGTAAGGTCTTTCTCTTTCGCACTGTTATGGTTGCGTAGAAGTACGAAAGAGAAAGACCTACTGTCTTGGCCACAAAAGTCAGCCGTGCGCGCTAGGGGTTTTTTTACCTGCACTTCCCTCTCCCCCCTCTCCCCATACATTCTCCGTAGCATCTCACTGTATCGTCCGTCCGCTAGTCGTTCACTCACTTCCATCGCGTGTGATACTACTTGACGTTGCTTCTTTCCGATACCGATATTTTGAACCTAATTTCGCTTTGTTACTGGACTCCGATTTGCCTTACGACTGACTTGTGCTTGTGTTACGGACTCCGATTTGCCTTACGACTGACTTGTGCTTGTGTTACTGACGGCAACATGAGTAATTTTAGTCTAAGCCAGTACGCAGAAATGCACTTTTACTATGGTATGGCCAAAGGAAACGGTCATTTAGCCGCAAGGCTATATCGTCAACAACTGGACCGGCGAGGAGAAATACTGGACCATTACCCGGACCATAGGGTATTTATTAATACTCATAATACGCTGATGGCCGGGCGTATCCCCGGTCGTAGCCAAAGGCACGAAGGAGTACCCAGAGTAGATCCGGACAGAAGAGATGAAGTCATCGCAGCTGTAGAAAGAGACTCTTCTACGAGTTCCAGAGCAATAACCAGAAGGACTGGAATACCACGGACCTCAGTTCTAAGGATATTGAAAAATGGTATGTCGTTTTGTTTTTTATTTACACAAAACATAAATCACAGATACAATGCCAGGTATTAGACTTCTTCCTGCCTAGGTGGTGAGTAATAGTCCTTTTCTTTTTTCAGAAGGCTACCACGCTTACCACATTCAGCGCGTTCAGGAGCTACAAGCTTCAGATTACCCTAGAAGAGTTGCTTTCTGCGAAACAATGATACAAAGGTGTCAGGAAGACCCAGATTTTTTTAATAAGATCTTATGGACCGATGAATCCCGTTTTGAAAACACTGGAGTATTTAATATCCATAACTATCACAGCTGGGAAATTGAAAACCTACACCTTGCAAGAGCATCAAATTTTCAACATCGATACAGCGTAAACATGTGGTCGGGAATTGTAAATGGAGAACTGATTGGGCCTTTCGAGCTGCCGTCTAGGTTGAATGGAGACACATATCTAAACTTTTTGCAGAACAACCTTTTTGAATTGCTGGAAGATGTAAACTTGGAAACAAGAAGGCACATGATATTCCAAAATGATGGTGCTCCTTGCCATTACGCACGCCAAGTGAGGGGGCACCTTAATGAAACATACCCGGGCAGATGGATTGGGCGTGGCGGCCCAATCGAATGGCCTGCACGTTCACCGGACTTGAACCCAATAGATTTTTTCATTTGGGGTTACTACAAAGAAGTTGTCTATGCTCAGCAAACTAACTCCGAAGAAGAACTGAGACGAAAATTGAGAGAAGCAGCGACGAAAGTCAGACAAAATTCAAGCGCTTTCCGCAGACTAAAAGATAACTTTTTAAGACGTTGCCGATTGTGTATCGAAGTTGAAGGGCGTCATTTTGAAAATCTTCTTTAATAAAGTAGTTGAACTTAATTTGTGTTTTCTTTTATTGATGCTAAAAATAAACCAAAATAACCGTATTAATAAAAACTAAACTAAGCTTTTTTAAAATAAAATGTTTTCTAATGTGTCACTGATCGTTCAATTTGAAATTATTTGAATGCTTTTGATGATGCCTTGCTAATGTAGGCCATAAAAATGAAAACAAAATAAGCTTAATATTTTTTTTTGACAAAATTTTTTCTTTATGAATTCTCACCTAACTAAGTTCTGAAGCCAATTTCGTCGTAAAATCGCCTATTAAGAACAACTTTTTTTTTATTATTTGGTAAGCTGACAAACTGCTGGAGTTTTTAAAATTAGTTTGAACCAATGAAACATTAATTTTGTATTATTAAGAAATTTTTGAAAATTTTGCTCCGTTCAACTCAAACCTAAAATTTTTACTTTCGTCCCTTTTGTCGGTAACTTGTAATGAATAACGTTGTGTAGTTGATAATAAAGTAGAAAGGGTGATTCAAGACGATCACTTTCGAGAAAAAATAAATAAAAAAACCTTACTATTAAACAAGTTACGATTATTTTAAGTCGCTCCGGCAGAAAATTCGAAATATACATTTAAAAAATCATAACTTCTAAACTACAAAAAATCGCGGAACATACATGGGGTATTTTCGGATACACCCAGGTGTAAGGAATCTAAAAAAAATTTTTGGACGTCACATTTTGGACCACCCTGTATGTGGACTGGTTACGCGTGTAGTTCTACTAACAAACATTTCTGCCACTTTTTGCGGGGGATGAGGTAACATGAAATCCGCAACTTTGGATTTTATTCCCCATAACTTTAGATTCTAATTTTGAATGTTAAAAATCATGAAAAGTAGTCTCGTGTGAACCCCAAACGTTCTAAGTTCGAAGTTATTATTTCGCAATTATAGGCTGTCTCGTTTAGTGATAAGGTGTAGAATTGAATGTCAATGCACAAGATCAATTGTGCTTATACCGTGGCAGAGGGGAAATGCTACCGCAAGGCTAGTCCTTATAATAATTAGTCAAAGACTGTTATATATACCGTTTGCATCCACTAATTTTAGGCAGAATACGTTTATTTGGCGTGTGAGTGACAATTTTAATAAACTATGCAATATTCATAATATTGATCGATTTAATTCTATAATAGCGTCGTGACTTCTTTAGTGATGAAGTGTAGAGGTTATTGTTAGACTAAGGTCTTTTCTTTTCTTTTTTGTTTATTGTTTTTAATGCAATGCTTTGTGTTAAACTTATACAACGTTATTGTTGATATTTACTTTTAGGCTGACTTTGTCCTGACTTATGTGCGTTTTTAAATAGGTATTGTTAACCATTTGTTTCTTCTCAACTATTTCTGTATCTATCAGTAAAAACCTGTAATTGGCTTTCTGCTTTATAGTCTGGTAACTACTGCTGTTGGTTTTCCAATCAAATATATATTTTTTTAAATCTAAAGGCCAAATAGGCTAGAAGTGGACCTTGCTATAACTGCACTCTTCAAAGGATGGTTGGTAGTTTTAGCATGTCCCCGAGGGTAAATAAAATACCCACACATACAAAACCTTTTATGGAGACTACAAAATTATGACGTTACCCATAGTTTGTCCACTATAATCGTACTGAACAAATTTATCTATAGATACGAGTAAAGATTAGTTAGATTAGATTTATCTGGATTGCAGTTACGTATATAAGTTTTTTTTCGCAATTTCCACTCTAGTCCTACAGGACTAAAAATCGCGACAAAAACTGTTATTTTTTCCCTGTATTTATAGAATTGGTTTCTCGGAAAGAGCTCTAAAGATTTGCATGAAATAGGGATGACATTTTGTACTTAGATAATATTTGACTTTTCATTATAAATGTGAAAGTAACTCTGTCCGAACGTTTTCACGTCTAAACCGCTAAACCGATTTTGATGCAACTGATTGAACCCTTAAAAAAGGGCAATTAAGGCATATAAATCCCACTCAGACGAAGTCACGGGTATTAGCTAGTATTATATAATTAACATTTAACCCTCACCACTCAAATATACATTTGATCTTAGATACTTATCCTTAAAATTAAAATTAATTATTAAAATTTTCTCGTAGCTCCGTACACATCCTGTGTACTATTTAATTAAGTACATTCAGTAGGTTTCAATGGCTGAAAGCGTAAAATTACACGAATTTCATAGCATAGAAGCGGACTAGAGTTTAGCAAAATCTCAGATTACGGTACCGTTTGAAACTGGACGGGTTATTTTAATTTAACTAACGTAACTTCAGCAAGTTAAAGTGGCAATGCCCGATGGGAATAAAGGTTCTGCATGCCACGAGGGGACATTGCAGCACAGAATTTATAATAGTACTGAAATACAGAATGGCCAATCCCTGCCCCTCACTAACATCAAATACCGCAACTCACACCGCATTTCAGGGGAGATTTTAGAGGAGTAGAGAACGCACAGACAGGCGCACGATGGAACAAATGGTGTTCAATTGTTTGTGCCTACGTGGGACATAGGCGTAAGAAAAATCTCTACAGGGTGATTTTTAAACACTTTACAAATTTTCAGGAGTGCGGTGGTTCAGACTGTCAATCTAAACAACTTTTAATTGTAGGAGCAGGTTGATGGTCTGAACCTGATGTATAATAGACGTGCACTATGAAACGATTTGTGCTTGAGATCTTGCTTCAGACCCTTAAACTAAACAACTTTCACTATGGAGCCAACATTAAAATCCTGGAAATATTGTTTGTTGTTTGGAAGAAAATGTCTTGCATTTGATCAGATTAACACAGGACTGAGAGGAATAACCCAATAAAAGGGAAGCCTATGCCTAGCAGTGCGCTGATTTGATTGATTGATTGAAATTCTAAATAGCTACGCGATCCAAATATACTCTTATGCTACTACAAGTACCAAACACCAAACTTATTTGTAGTATTTTATGTCTGAAAAATAAACAGTAAAAAAGTGCCGACCCACGCCCAAGATTTTCCACGGGGTATAAAGCAGTTCCCTGAAAAGGTTAAGAGAGTAACATCCTTAAACGATAGTGCATGTAAAGATAAATAATGAATGTGGAACCGAAGCTGTAGTAAAGTCAAAAAATGGCATCAGACTTTAATATAATTTTGAATAAAAATGCTGAGATTGAAGAGGCGAAAGAAGTATATCAAAATCGTTACGTGTGTTGGACTTTAGATCTGCCTGCCCCCATGTGATAATGCCGTGAATATGTATAATGTACAAGCGTGTTTCCCATTGAACTAGCCAAACTATGAAACGATTTCATAATTAAGTTCTATACGAGCATTTGAAGTTCTAGAGTGAAATTGAATTGCTTGTAATTAAATGCATGAATGCTATTAACGACATACCGAGTTCAGGTCTCAGTTAGATTCGGAATAGCTTTCTGTGTTCAGTTATGGAATTTAGAAACGTAATTATAATTTGTCGTTATAGATCATAGAGTCCTAACGTCAGTTCATAATTATTATAAGTATAGGTAGTTATTTGCGACGACTTTGTCCGCGTCGATTTCGGATACAAACTTTGATGGATTTTAAAAGTGAATGTTTTTGTTGTTTCGTAGATCCCAAGATTCAAATAGATTCACACAATAAATATGAATATCTTAAGGTTAATTTTTGAAAAATGCGAGTGTCCATACCAAAAATTTTCATAATCATATGAGCCGATAGACGTCCATTGCTGGACATCTACATGTAAAATTGTCAAGAATGAAATGAATGAATGAAATATAGGTACCTTATTTACACCAAACACATAAATAGGTACAGTACAGAACAGTATACAAAAATAATAATTTACCATTATTATTTTTTAGTACAAATAAGGCGGTTTTATCGCTAAAAAGCGATTTCTTCCAGACAACCTTGGAGGAAATATAACTAAGAATACGAATGCGAAGAATGTCATGATTTGTTGATCAGTATTGATTTAAGCAAAGAATTGGTAAACTAAAGTAGTAATGGGCAGGGCACAATGCTTGCAGAAGCGATGGCCGATAGGGCTGAAGATATCTCTGTGGTGAAGGCGGCGGGAACCCATTGGATGAGGATCCGCAGGACCGGTCGTTGTGGCGATCCTTGGGGGAGGCCTATGCCCAGCAGTGAACGTCCATCAGCTGATATGACGATTACTGATTTGCAAGCTAGTCTGACATTATCATACTTATACTTCTGGTAGGAAATTGACTATGTTTCTGTACTGAAAACCCTCGCCCTACATAGTTACTCAAAAAATAGTCTTCACAATACTTTTTGCCTACTTTACCAAAATTGTCCAGAGATTACTCTCTGAAGTTTGACTGTGTTGTAAATCCATAGCATGTATAAGATATGAATAACATTACACGTAGGTACAGAGAAAATTTGATTAGAGTTCAATGTGCCCGAATTTTCCGCCCGAACGTCATTCCCATTTAGTTTTCTGTTAACAGATAGATGAATTTAAATACTTGCCCAAAATTTCAGTTTAGAGGCTTCACGGACTATGAACCAAATTAATTCATTAACGAAAAACTTACCAAATTTTAAGATAATTTTCAAGAAATATGTAGAAACACACAACATGCATCACTATCACATCCGTTGAAAAAATCCAAAGTAGGATAGAACAAAGGCACTCAACACCACATTAGAGCAAACTGAAATTCGGAATTTGAAATACCAACTTCCGGCGCGAAAGGATGCGCACGCGCCGGCGCGTCGACCGACACTGACTCATGAGCATCCCGAAACACCCTTCAGTTCTATTTTTTGAAATTCGAAATAGGAACAAAAGAAGAGGGGAGGCGAGCGCCCTCGGTCGGCGTTTCAGTTTAAAATTAGAACGGCGCATGCTACGACACGTCTGTAAAAGTTCGTTCACTCAGGAAAGCGTTTGAGATAGGGAAGAAATGTCATTTATTGCCTTTTCTAGTTAACGTGGATGGATGAAAAAAAAACTCATGTGGCTGTGAATCTTTTGTGGGATGCACAATATTCTGTTGGGACAAATAGTTGCACCATTGGGAATCTGATTAGGTAATTAGTCACCAGTAACGGGAACTATCAACCATCTGGGTTGATAGTTCCCGGAATGTATATTTTGACCTGAATTAGGTATTCTGTCCTAATTACTAATGTGTACAGAATGTGTAGTTTTACGCATCATTTTGACAGTTCCGTAGCTAAATAAGATCCTCTGATAAACACGGTCTTTTGCTACCTTGTTCTTATTTTTTTATTATTTCTGAGAACAAAAATATTGGACAAACATTGAATAACCTAAGGACCCTCAACAGCTATTCATTCAACAATTCCATGATATTAAAGGAAATCCGAGGAGAACGAGGTAGGTTCTTTTTCTCTGTTTAGTGCTTATCAGATTTTCAGAGCATTATGTATACTTATAACCAGCGCCATCGGCGCTATCAGCACCAGCACATAGACCAGCGATAGCACCAGCTGCTATCAATTGTAATTATGAGAATGGTGTCGTGACGTGCTCTCATTGCTCGCGTACATTCATGAGAAAAATCGGCTATATAAGCCACATTAGGGCGCACGAGCGCCAACAACGAAGGGATCATAGGCAGTCACCGTAGCCGAAATCGGCTAGGAGTAGCATCATCATACTTATAATCTGACATAATACAGGGTGTACCTAATTGACAGCGTAGCAAATACTGAAACGGAAATTCAGATTTTTCAGAATTTGCTAAGCTGTCACTTACACCCTGTACGATCGGAGGCATGTGTCCGTAGATCAAGGGCTGTGATGGATGGATGGACGTATATAATCATAATGATTGTCATCATCAGCCTCAGTCATCTCCACTGCTAGGGTTATTTACTTCATGGTTCATGAAGAGGCTATAAATAATCCCATACGGATTAATGGACTTTACATAATACGCATTGCGGTGGTAGCTTAAAAACATCATTAAGTGGGTTTAAAAAAAAGTTCATCCAACTGAAAGGCAGTTGAATAAAAAATGAGGAGCTGGAGTTTTGAGTTTGCATTCGAATTTATTCATCGGCTTTAGCATGCCCGACTGCCTTTCCTGCGTCTAAAAAACATAAAAACACGTCGTGGACGGGCGACCTGGTGAAGGCGGCGGGAACACGTGGGATGTCGGCAGCGCAGGACCGGTCACTGTGGCGATCATTGGGGGACTGGGGCTGAAATGACGATGAAAAACAAAGAACGCAAAATAAAACTTTCCTAACGCTATCTCCCGTAGACAAATTATTGCCCGACGAAATAGTTAAAAGATAATAAGCTAAATATAGAACGTCCGGCCGTGTTTAATAACGCACACAGCTGATTCCGTGACGACTGATAGTTCCCGTTTTTACCGTTCACGTTCCCGATCGATTATTTCCGTAACTTTGGTTTGATGAAGCCGTAAAATCCGGCGGGATAGCCCGGGTGACCGTAAAACCAGATTGGTTGACTGTCACAACAGATGTGATAGTCTGAATGATACCCAAGGTTAATTTAGTTGGAATGTTTAAAATTGTACCTACTTTTTACGATGATAAGGTTAAAAGGAGCATTTTCACGAGACGTAGAATCATAATATAAAATGGCATGTATATCCTCACGACTATGTTGTAGTAGTCAGAGATATTCAGAAAACTCAGAACATCCACGTTTCACGATAGTAGTACCAAAACCTTGTCCAGTGTGACAGGGAGTGAACCTGTCGCCACTTATCATGGACAAGTGGGTACAATACATCAAAACCGAATCATGCAGGTTCCCTCGCGATGTTTTCCTTTACCGAAAAGCCAGTCGCCGACTAGAAACTCTACCCACCCCTTTGGGTAAAAAGCGTAATGTTCCTACGTGTGTTGGTAATTTATTTATTGCATGTTACCAATCGATTATCAGATACGAAAGGGTCTAACCGCGGTTCCGAAAGTTACGGATACTTTCCGATGGTTAATGTTTAATGTTTAGGCAAACGTTATGTACCAAAGCCTCTTCTTTTACGAGGTAAATATCGAAATTGATTTTGTATTAATACGCAACCTATCTGGACCAAATTTTAACCAATATTGTATTCAATGCTAGAGAAACTCAATAACACAATATTGGAAAATAAAATTGAACACAAACGCAGTATATATGCCCATCTTAATATGCTGACACTTTTTTAAGGGCATGATCAGACCGTCAAACTAAACCACTTTCTCTAAGACACCACCATCGAAATCGCGAAAAAAAAATCTGCTGTTCCATACAAAACTGACAATCTACTTGAGCCAAATATATGGGACAGCTGATATTTTTTTCGGTATTTCAATGTTGGTCCCATAGAGAAAGTTGTTCAGTTTGATGGTCTGATCATCCCCTTAAAAAAGTGTCAGCATATTAAATAGGACCCTGTATATTCGATATAAAGTTGTAGTGTAGGTATACACGGCAACATATCAAGCTACGCAAAACCAAAATAAGCTGGCCGTGGGTAGGTAGAGTACTGTATAACGTCGCTCAGCCAGCTTATGTTTGTTTTGCGTAGCTTGATGTGTCGCTGTGTGTACATAAAACAAATTACATTAAAAAAAATGGTTCCTGTTGTATGAGAATAACTAAATGAATAGAACTCACACTAACACGTTATTCATAAGTAGTTTGTAAATTTTTGTATATTCTTTAGACATAGATAATAATAATAATAATAAATTCGTTTATTACCATAAAAATGTTACAAATTAAAGGTTTCCTGGCGGACCCCGCACAAGGCAGCAAAGGCCCGATTTGTGGCGGCCCAGATTTACAAAATATAGTTATTACTAATACACAGAATACAAAATACAAACTCGGTTGACACAAATTATTGGTAATTAACTAATTTTTACGGTTACAAATTTTTCTTAAAATATACATATAACATTTTTTTTTTTTTTTTTAGATACTCTAAAGAGAAAACGGTATAGTGTGAGTGTGTATATGTATGTGTATGTGTGTGAATGTGTGTGTAAGTAAAAGAGGTTGTCATTCAAAGATTTTTAAAACTGTTTCTGTAGCGTCATAGCTAAGAGTGGATATAACTGGATATGGAAGAGCGGATCCTTCTGGCACTTACTTTTCGGTACTTTTCGTATACTTACCAGAAGAACCCAATCACTGATATGTTTATGTAACAAAGTTTCAGAAATAAACATTTTTCATTTTTCAATAGAGTTTATTAATACAATGTATCTTATTATCTTTCCAGTTCATTTTTTAGTGGAAGTATTTTTCGACAGTATTTTGCATTTTACTGCAAATATCACAATAGGGTATTAACAACTTTTTTTGAAAACTATTTTTAAAAAATCCAGAGAATGTAATGAGCCAGTAGAATTTAAATTATAATTTTATAAAGCCGAAAAAGGCCTTAAAACCTATTTTTTATTTATGAAACGCTAGCCGCCATGCTGTCCCGCTCGTGACGTCACTCCGTCAGCAAACAATACGACTGCGAAAGACCAAAGTAACAAGATTTGTGAAGTAACACTATCGGAGTGACGTCACGTCGGAATCCAACACGGCGAATGGTGTTTTAGACATTGGAAAAACAGATTAAAAAAGACGATTTTTAAAATTGAAGTATAAAATATACACTGCATTTTTATGAATAAATATCGACGTTTCTCGTTTACTTTTTTCGAAATCTATCATAAACATTCATTATACAACGTGTTAATGAATTAACGCAAAACTAGAAAGTAGTTTCTTAAGAATTGAGAGCAGAATCGAATTATCATGGTTTCAACATATAGGTAATTTTTTTCAAAATATAATTTGTTTGTAAAATTTAAAATTGACTGAACTCGATCTCAACCCAGCGCTCGGGCACTCTCACCCTACTTACTACCAAAACATGATTCTTAAAATGTATCCATAAGCACGTTAGCGCTTTCATTCATTGCTGAAATGATAACAAATCAGTTTTGCCTCAAAACTTAAAATGTGAATAACTTTAAATTTAAACTATCAAAATAATGAAATAATTGTTTCAATCTAATTATTTTGTTATAAATCAGTTGGAGTGTATGAGTTTTTGCGCTTATTCATTAGCACGTTTTATATTTTTTCTTACATGGTGTAAAATACCCTATTAACTAAAACACTATCTACCAACCAGAATACTAAACGTTAAACTTAGACGCATTCCCGACAGCTAAAGTCAGCTGATGCCGAGATATGTCTAGACTCAAGATGTCTCCTGCTAATGCTATTTTAGACTCGAGATAAAAACGTCGTTTAGTCACGAGATCCTGAGGATTTTCTATGTCCAAGTGCCGGCAGGAGGTAAAGATAGATCGCATTTAGGGGTGGTCTGAAAACATGATATAACTAACCGACTTGATTTTCCATTATGATGTAAACCATTAGAATCGTTCTGGGCGTAGTAGGTGGTAGGTGGGTGCTAGAAAAATCGATTAAATATCACAGGCATCACTTTTTTATTTTTTTTATTTATTGTATAGGTACACGTACAGATTACAGTCAAGATGAAACCATTTTACATTGTAATAATACACAGGATACTTCTTAATATGCTGACACTTTTTTAAGGGGATGATTAGAATATATAGAAATGAATTCGTAAATGAATTCGTGAAACATCGAAACAAAATAAATACAGTTTAGGCACCCGAATTTCAATAAGCGTTAAAATTCAATCCAATCCAAAAATAAAATAATATTAAACCAACGTAATTAATAAAATTTAGATTGATATCCTGAAAAGTCGGAACGCCGAACCCTGTTTGGCCCGATTGGGGTAGTGCCGCCCTTTCACAAAATAATTGAGGAATATAATTAAATTAATTTTAATTACAAAAAAAAACAATATCTAAAGTATATTTGATTTGATTGATTGATTATCTATTAGGTGCACTTTTTCATTGATTCAAAATGTTGACTAAATTTTAAATACCGTGCCTTTTTTGAAAAGATGTTGAAGCTTAGATGATTCTTAGCTCAGCTACTTCTTTCTTTCTCCTTTTTACTTTTTTTGCTTTTTTCTTTTTTTTTCATTTCTATTTTTTTTCTTTTTTTTTGCATGCATGCATGTACATCCTTTCAAAATTTTATGTGACTAAGTATAAACTTGTCACTGTTTTATCCGGCTCGAAAGACCACTGTGTTTGTTGTTTAAAGGTATTTTATATGATAAATGCCTTACTAGTTCGAGTTTAAGGCAAAAAGTATATTCTTTATTTCGTTTTTATGAAACTACATAGTTTTGAATGATAAAATACTTATACATTTTATTGTAAGTATCCAAATAAGAACGAAGAAAACGGCGCTAAAATAGCACCGGTAACAATGTCGGATGATAGTCGGATGCCTATTCAGTAAATGTCAAAGTGTGGCGGAGTAACAAATTTAGAATACGGATATCGAAGGGGAATAGTCTTTTTTACCGGCGTCATGTCTAGCGACTGTGACATGTTACACAGATGTACGAGTTTCCTAGAAATGGCTACCACACTTAACGATCATTACATCTACATACATACAACGTGTTAATGAATTAAAGCAAAACTAGAAAGTAGTTTGTTTAGAATCGAGTGCAGAATCGAATTATCATGGTTTCAACATAGGTCATTTTTTTCAAAATATTAAATAATTTATTTGTAAAGTTTAAAATTTACTGAACTCGATCTCAACTCACCGCACGGGAACTCTCACCCTACTTACTACCAAAACAAGATTCTTAAAATGTGTCCTTGAGCACGTTAGCGCTTTCATTCATTATTGAAATGATAACAAATCATGTTTGCCTCAAAACTTAAAATGCGAATAACTTTAAATTTTAACTATCAAAGTAATGAAATTATTGTTTCAATCTAATTATTTTGTTGAAAATCAGTTGGGGTGTATTAATTTTTGCGCTTATTCATTAACACGTTGTATAATTAAATTGTAAACATAGCGATGATGTACATTGAAGACATTTGCAACAAAATTAATTGTCGCTGTTCAGGATACGTAATGGAATACCTTAAACCCATTTTTAGAATTTTTGTCTGTTTATCTGTTTGTATGTTTGTATTCGGATCACTTGAAAACTACTGAACCGATTTGCATGGAGTTTTCAATAAAGCATAGGGCTTTGTTTGGATTAACGTATAGGTTTTATTTCATCGCAATCAATCCATTCAATCAAAAGTTATGAGTATTTTAAGTTAGTTGTCCGCGTATACGCGGTCGCCGCTGATAGTGTATAAAAAAGAATTATCATTTTCCACGGCAGGCATACTCTTACGAATAAAGGTGACAATGACCACTCCTTCTATTGCAGAGCAAGAACAGTAGAGCAGAAAATTGGTGGAGGCAAAAAAAGTGATTACGAAAAATTCTGTTGAACTTTAAGTAGGTAAACATTTTTACGGTTTAATTTCTTATTTACTAATAATGTTTTACACCAAAATTATTACACCAAGTTTTGATAGAGCGAGAAGAAAAAACTCCCCTTCATTTTTAACTTTTTGACATTTTATTACTTATTAGCAAATCCGCCATAATAATGCTGCACATTCTGTGTAAATTTTAATTGTCTATCCATTACGGTTCAAAACTTACTGACATAAATAGGAAGGACAGACAGACAGACGGACGGATGGACGGACAACGTAGGCTTAGTAATAGGCTCCTGTTTTCACCCTTTGGGTACGGAACCAATCTTAATTTTTTTTTAAAGTCGTGGTTTTCTAGTGGCGATTAACAATGCATGCCATGCAGGAGGCGATGGTTCGATCCCCGTCCAAGAGTGATGCAATTAAAAATGACAAAATTACTAATTGAGATTATGCATAATTCAATGATGACTTTGAAACTGTTCGTTTCAAAAATCGTACTCCAGGCTAACTCTTACCAATGAGTTTTTCGTAATTTAGGTATAACTAGCATTTGCCTTGCAACATAAACGGTACGGAACTCTAATAATTATAAAGCCACATCTATTCTAAAAACATCTGTAACTCGCAATGGAGACGGCTTTTTTCCATCCCCTACTAACTTTTTAGTCACGCCTCGTGTATTAAAGTGTTTAATTTGTCTCCTCCGATGGGCTCAAGATAAACTACTTACCTACTGTTGATGCAAACCATGCCTTGATGGATGGTAGAATGTAATGAAGTGACGCTGATTGACAACGATACATTGATGGCTTAGTTTATAAGGGAAATGTTGGATTTGGGTTATAGTCTACAAGGTGTTACAAAAATCCGGGAATTAGAGTCGTAGCGTGTGGCGATCCGTGGCCTCTGCCTACCCCCATGGAACAATAGCGTGAGCTTATGTATGTATGTTACCAAAATTTAATTAAACATTTAAGGGGGTGGTTTAGACCATCAAACTGAACAACTTTCACTATGGACCCAACATCGAAATCGCGAAAAAATTTCGATTGACCGTAAATTAATTAATTAATCCCTTTTCAATGGAGAATTTTGTGAAAGGAAATTAAATAGAAAAAATTCTTCCAAAAGACTCGGTAGATGGCGTTGATGAGAGATTGATTTGCCACCCACATAGCTGTTGAATGAATGAATGATTGAATGAATGAAGGAATGAATGAATGAATGAATGAATGAATGAATAAGCCCTTTATTCAGACAATTAACATTGTTGACTTAAAAATAATGTGCAGAATAGATATAGCTGTTAGTAAAATACAAATAAAATAGTAAATAATATATTTTATTAAATAAGAAGGAAAACGTGAAAAGATACTTCTTCTAGGCCCAGTGACCCGATTTTTATGTTTTATTTTTTAGCTTAAATCATTTTATCTTAGGACCCATGATTCGTCAACGCCATTCACACAGGTTAAAACTAGCTCTTCTAGATCTGTTTCTAGATTGTTTCTGCAAAATTTCATTGACTTTAATTTGTTAGTATTGAAAATATCACCATAGTACTTTTGTATGGAGCGCGCTCCGAATAATATCCCGTTAAGTTCATTCAATTGGCTCGGTGACCCTTCTGGTCCCTCCAATAGTCCGCAGTAAAAAGCAGTAAATGCTTCCTGAGCAACGCTGTATAAGTCATTTAAAAAAAAAAAAAAAACCTCTCCGTCCTCCGTCTCTTCTAATCCCGGACTTTGTAGTGATAGGAAGTGTTGCGACTAATGCGTTCGAGTGCCAAACAATTAGTTTATGCAAATATTGGAATTTCTTTCGATAATTATTAAATATCTTTGAAGTTATTAGTAATTTCCTTTTAGAACAATTAGCTCAGATTCTGTTACTAATATTAGTATTATGTGCGTTCAATTTTACCATAATTATGTTTAGTGTAGTTAAAATGTATTATACCTATCTACTGTCTACTGATGGTAATCATCAACCCATCTGTTTGTAAAACATTATCATGACCTAATGAAAACCACGGTTGTGTACCTTATATTCTAGCAACACAGGACAAAGTGAAATATTAATATCATACAGAAAACTAGTGAGAGAAGTTTTACGAACGCGAAATTAAACCCTGCACATTAATTTGCTTCATAGTAGCTTTTGTCCGCGACTTCGTCAACGAGAACTTAATATTTATGTTTTATGAATGTGCAGAATAATTAAATTTCTTGGATAAAATTTCTTCTAGTCTAGTATTTTTTTTTATAACCAATCCCTTGGGTAGCCTTCTATTTAATCCTTTAATCATCTCTGTCCATGGCAAGTTCTGGCCACTTGTCATCTAAAACATCCAAATCGTCCCACCATTTTCTTTTAGGTCTGCCTAGATGCCTACGACCGTTTAATTAGTTTCATTGATAGTTAGAACGTAACGTTAGAATTTTAAATGCCCCAATAAAAAACATAAAGAATAAAAGAAAAAGTTGGAATTTTATACAACGTGTTAATGAATAAGCACAAAACCTCATACACCTCAACTGATTTATAACAAAACAATTAGATTGAAACAATAATTTCATTATATTGATAGTTAAAATTTAAAGTTATTCGCATTTTAAGTTTAGAAGCAAAAATGATTTGTTATCATTTCAGCAATGAATGAAAGCGCTAGCGTGCTCATGGGTACATTTTAAGAATCTTGTTTTGGTAGTAAGTAGGGTGAGTGTGGTTTCTTCGTTTTTGGCTCTATAGTGATCATTTTTCAGTTTGATGGTCTGAAGCACCCCCTTAAGAATTACTAGGGTGTTTTGTTACACCCTGTAGAATACTGTTCTAAGTATGACTGTCAACTACGATATCCAACCTACACAAAATTACATTAATATTCTAGGCGTGATTTGAAAGTACGTATACTTTTTGTCATTTATCCCCTATTTCTTCCCTTAATGGAGACGGTAAAGGTGACTTTAATTAAAATTACCAACGAAGCGAAAACACAATTTCCTCGTCCATTCTAGCTGACGTCCGATTTCCCTGAATTATAAATCATAGGACCCTTGCCTGTTTTACGTCGTAACATATTTTAGATGTTGAAAAATTACTTTGTTTATTATATGGAAAACTGATTCGACCTTTTTAGACTTCATTTCAGTAGTCAATTCTTGAGTAAGGCCCCTTGTTAACAAGACGGTTTCCATCCGGTCCAGCGCCGGGCCAGTACCGGATAAGCTTGTCCACGAGCATGGTGGCTAGCCGGCCTCATTCGGTCGATTGTCATTGTTTTATCCGCACGTACTTCAAATACTTCATGCTTAGTGCTTAGTTCATGCTTAGTGCTATGCAGAAAAACATTATCGCTTGGTGTATGAACAGAAAATTCATAATAACAATATAATTATTCATAATATTGGGCATTCTTGAATTAATGTAATGAGCAAATCTTGTTTTATTTCCATTTTGCGTAGGTAGGCGGGACCGCGCCGTGCGTTACCCGGCCTCGTCAACAAGCTCTCATAGACGGCCATACACGATTGCGCGCCGGGTGTAGACAAGGCGCGCTCCGTGCCCGGACCGTCGCTAGCGTCGGCGTCGTTAACAAACCTTCATAGTGTCCCATACATAACTGACGACCGGACGTAGGCACGGTTTAAAACCATGTGTAGCCCCGGCGGAAAACCGTCTCGTTAACAAGGGCTCTTAATGTTCATTTAAACGGCAAAATAAGGTCCAAGATAAATAAATAAATATCTAGGACATTGTCACACAAATTATCTAGTCACATTTAAAGTCCCAGAATCTAGTCTGTACTGGTATTATGATGACTAGACAACGATATAGAATGCATATATAGATACAAACATCCATGACTCGGGTACAAATATTCATATTCATGATACAAATATTTGTCCCTTACGGGATTCGAACCCGCGCCCCTTGGCACAGCAGGCAGGTTCACTACCGACTGTGCTATCTGGCCGTCAAAAGATGTGATACTGACCTATAGGAATTGGCTCTATATGGGATGGGGATGTCGGCCAAGGCTTATAACTTTATTTGACCGAGATAAACACCTACTCAAGACTTAACTTTTTAAAAGAGTTGTCAGAATTTTATACCAAGTTTTGTTGGCGTGCCGTATAAAGTACTAAACCGCATTAACTGTCCAAGTGGATCTCTTTGAAAGCTTGCAAGTCTTCCTTCTTAACAAAATTGGTTAACTTTTTCAAAGTCAATATAATTTATTCAATATAGGAGCTTGCAGCACACTTATCAAACGTCAAATCTTTTTTAAAGCTACCACCGCGTCGGAACGTGTTGTCGCTGTAGAGAAGATGCGGCCAGAAACTCTACAACATAACACGACTTAATAACTATTACAATATAAATTCTTAAGCTAAAGTTATGTATACAATAATACATAGTCTATTTAATAAAATAATTGATACTATACACTGAAGTAAGGAAGGAAGTAAGTAAGTTTTCAATCTCAATTCTCGATTGGAACGTAAGGATACTTATTAATTATTATTACTAACTAGCTGTGTGTGCAACTTCATACCTGGTAGCCCACTGAAAGACTTACTGAAGTGGTAGTTATGTAAACTTTTAATTTTCTGTTAGGTATCTTCCAGCTGCGAGGAAAATAACTAAACGGAACTCGAAGTTAAGCCGTGTTAAGGAATATAATTCGGAGCACGCTCCATACAAACGAAGTGTGATGATATTTTCAATACTAACAAATTAAAGTCAATGAAATATTTCAAAAACAATCTAGAAACTAATCTCTAATGCTTGTATGAAGTCATATTTTCGTTAAAATGCATAGTTTTGAAGTTACAGTGCCTGGAAGATTTTCATACAAATCTTAAATTAATGCTAGTATTAACACTGTATATTGTATCGAAAATCTGACATCATACAAGCATAGAGATTAGTTTCTAGATTGTTTCTGAAAAATTTCATTGACTTAATTGGTTAGTATTAAAAATATCACCAGACTTCGTTTGTATGCAGCGTGCATTAGCGCTTTCGGAATAAACTTCTCTTAAACGGAATTTTTGAATGTATAAACAGGCAGATATACATTCCACACTTATACACACACACTTATCCAATTATTATCCGCATCTCTGTATCGAAAGAATCACACAAAAGATTTATTGTAAGGAAATTATTTGAACAGAAAATGAACGAACTCACCTTATGCAAATAATTGTAACGTATAAGTTAAGGAAGACTTTTCAAAATAATTATTACATACAATAAACAGACGACCATAATTCCCTTTTTGGGTAGTCAGAAACATTGCTACAACTACCAACTTACTGCTGAAGAATGTAGTTGTAGCAATGCTCACATTAGCTATTTAAGTTTCAGGATGAAACTTGGACCTCTATTGCCACCACTCTTGAGAGGTGGCTAGACTTTTGTACAAATAAACACTGCACAAGATACCTTTAATCCCTTAGTCGCTTCGTACTACACCCGCAGGGTGGTATATTCTAAGCCTTTAAATGAAGCAAAAAATGTAAATATTACGCGCCAATAGGGGTGGCTAGCCTGTAGTCCAATTAACTCTGCACTGGATACCTTTAATCCCTTAGTCGCTTCGTACTACACCCGCAGGGAGAATTAGGGTGGTATACATTCTAGCCTAAAAATGAAAAAAAAAATATTTTTTTTCGTATTCTATAGGTACGTTTGGGTGTTTTAGCGTCCAATCGGACGTTAAAATCACTCCAAAAACTACAAGAAATAAATCAAAACCAAAATTACTTCATCTCTTAAAAATCCGGTCACTATCAATCTTCTACAATTTACACAGACATCCAGACGGCTTTCAATTCAATTATTTTTAGTGCTGCACGGGCGCCATTTTTTCCTGTAACCATTTTTTTCCTTTTCAGAAAACGAGACGTTGATGGATCGCAGGGAAATATGAAAAAAGACGTACCTATTTATTATGATGCACTATTTCCATGCACCTGCAAGGTGAGTGATAGATTGATTCTCGATTTTCGTATAAACATTTTTGATTAGACGGTTTTATGAGGCTATTCCTAGAGCGGAGCGTGTTTCATTCTAACATTCGACTTTTATATTTCCTTTTATGGGTTACTAGAGTTTACCCGCGACTACGTCCGCAAAAATTAATACCAGATTTTAAGTCAGATCATAAGCTATCAAACAAAAAATTTCATCAAATTCGGTTCAGTAGTTTTCTCGTGATGCTCGCACAAACAAACAGACAAACAGACGGACACAAATTCTATAAACGGTTGATTTAAAGTCAGGGACACCTAAAAACCATATCGTCATCTTCAGTTCAGTAGTTTTTGACTGTTATAAACATACATAAAAACAAACAAACAAACAAACAGACAGACAAAAATTCTAAAAAAGGTTGATTTGAAGTCCGGAATACCTAAAAACCATATCGTAATCTTTGTCATGTACACACTTCTGTTACAGTTTTATAATAGTTATGATAGAATGTTCTTATGTACATAATACCGAATGCTCTCAAACCGTGAAGGAAAACATCGTGAGGAAACCTGCATACGCTGAAGTAGAAATTCCAATGCGTATGTGAAATCTACCAATCCGCATTATGCACGCGTGGACTAGCGCCCTTACACCTTTCCTGATACCTGGTGGGTCTGTGCCCTGCAGTGAGACGTATGTAGGCTAATTATGAAGCTACGGAAAAATTCAAAGAACATTGAAACAACTGGGAGCATACTGACCATCGAAATGAAATGCAAAACTTGGGCATTCGCTGAGCATCCGAAATTCTGCTCATGAATATAAAGATCTCAAAGTCAAAGTCAAAGTCAATATAATTTATTCAATATAGGAGCTTGCAGCACACTTATCAAACATTAAATCTTTTTTAAAGCTACCACCGCGTCGGAACGTGTTATCGCTGTAGAGAAGATGCGGCCAGAAACTCTACAACATAACACGACTTAATAACTATTACAATATAAATTCTTAAGCTAAAGTTATGTATACAATAATACATAGTCTATTTAATAAAATAATTGATACTATACAGTAAAGTAAATAAACTATAAGCTAGTGACCTCAGACCTAAGCATTTTGATCATTTAAATAATCATCCAGTTTATTATATGCTTTTTTACAGAGGACTTTTTTGATTTGAGTTGTAAACATGTTTTCGGAAAGATTCTGTGGGGACTTGCCACAGATGTCAACACCCACAAGTTATAGCAACGAAGCTAACAGATGGCACTACGGTCGCACTTGCAAATGTGTACGTAAAGACAACTTGCGACGTCACATTGGCAACCCGTTAGCCGCTACACATAAGGTTCACAATCGTATACAAGACATGAATCGCGCAAGAGAAATAATCACAGAGATTCGATATATTTACAAGGTCCAACTAAGAACTGTTGGACCACGGCCGGTCCCCAGGCTTCACACCTAGCCTGGCGGAAGATCTTCCCTTTTCACCGGAGGAACCTTCCACAGTAGTTCCTCCACAGTGGTGACCCTCGACAAAAGAACATCGCAACCTGAACACCGCAGAGCAGCACTAACACAGAGCAGCAACCAGCATCAACAAATCCTTCACACCCCTCGACCAGGTCAAACAAGCAGCAGTCACACGCCATCAACCCGAAGCCCGCACCAGGTCCACCGCAGCTGTCTTCACACCGCTTCCTGGGCCTGCAGCTTCCTCAACGACAGTCAGCGTCTGTATAGAAGGATCTCCCGCAGCCCACGTGTCTGAGCTCACCTCCACGTGGCAGTTCTGCTCGCCTTCTCCACGCCTGTCACTCGCCCGCATCACATCAGGCCTGATCTCCCTGACCGATGCAAACACACGCAGCACATCGCTCGTCAGACTCACTTGACTGGAGCCCTGCACCTACATGGATACAAGACTGCACACTTCGAACAACTCAACGACCTCCGGTCTGAGGGGGGAGTACTGTGGGGACTTGCCACAGATGTCAACACCCACAAGTTATAGCAACGAAGCTAACAGATGGCACTACGGTCGCACTTGCAAATGTGTACGTAAAGACAACTTGCGACGTCACATTGGCAACCCGTTAGCCGCTACACATAAGGTTCACAATCGTATACAAGACATGAATCGCGCAAGAGAAATAATCACAGAGATTCGATATATTTACAAGGTCCAACTAAGAACTGTTGGACCACGGCCGGTCCCCAGGCTTCACACCTAGCCTGGCGGAAGATCTTCCCTTTTCACCGGAGGAACCTTCCACAGTAGTTCCTCCACAATTCTAAATGGTCTCGGGGATTTTATTATAACAACGTATACAGTGACCCATGAAAGACGTGTTGAAAGTCTCAAACTCAACATACTTTATTCAGTAAAGGAGCTTGAAGCCTACTTATTAAGCGTCAGAACTTTTTTTAAAAATACCACCGCGTCGGAACGTGCTGTCGCTGTAGATAAGAATCAGCCAGAAACTTTAAAACATAACACGACTTAATAACTATTAAATATAAATTCGTAATACATACACTTTATTTAATTAAATAATTGATTCTTTACAGTAAACTTTAAGTTAGTGACACTCAGATCCAAGCATTTTGACCATTTAATAATCATCCAGTTTA
The DNA here is from genome assembly GCA_963924505.1 of Agonopterix alstromeriana. NCBI lineage: Eukaryota > Metazoa > Arthropoda > Insecta > Lepidoptera > Depressariidae > Agonopterix > Agonopterix alstromeriana. The sequence goes on along the minus strand of OZ004672.1, from coordinate 14,948,130 downwards.
TGATAGGCTTTTTTTTCTGAGTTTTAAACATGTTTTCGGAACGAAAGTAAATACATAGTTTCGGAAAGTTATGTATACAATAATACATCTGCTATTTGAGGAGTACCAACATAATTTTGAATACATTAGGCTGAATTCACATCATAGTAGCAGCAGCCGGCAGCGCAGTCATGAATCTGCAGTTGCTCAGTATTCTAACTTTATCTACATTACTAAAATATTCGTTAATACAGGGTCCTTCTTAATATACTGACACTTTTTAAGGGAATCCTCAGACCGTCAAACTGAAATACTTTCTCTATGGGACCAACATCGAAATCGCGAATAAAAAATCTGCCGTCCCAAGTATTTGGCTCGAATAGGTTTGATGTTTAGTATTGGGCTGGTGATCCCCTAAAAAAACTGTCAGCAAATTAAGAATGACCCTGTAGTGTCAACGACCCCCCGTGGCGGTAGATAAATTACTGTAAGTATGAAACATGATTCGGAATTACGTTGTGAACCCGTCTAGCGAGCATAAATATTTGACTGTTACATCAACTTAATCTTAAACATTTTAACAGGTTCTTACCGCGTTTAGGTATATTTGAGATTAAATAATAACCGCGTAAAAAAACTGTGTTATATCAACTGCCCAGCCGTCGTATGCCGCTTCTTGTCCCTGCCGGTCGCTGCCATTTTGGTGTGAATTTAGCCTTAGTCAAACATGGATCTACACCACAAAATAACAAAAAATAAAGCTACGTTCCAGATCTAGTAAAGGTGTAGAACGTAAAAACAACTCAGCTGATGAGAAACTGTGACCTGTAGATATCAGCAGCTTTGCAACAGAGAAGGAATTTCAGCATCGAGAACCAGAACAGAAAAAGTAAGATTATCTAAAGGAAGACATTTGCACATAATATGATCTTGTTCTTTTTTTTACCAGAAGTGATATACTGAAAAGGCTACCTACATAAAAAAAAAATAAGTTAAGTCTGTAGGATCCTATTGCAAGTTGACCACTAACTTGCCTCCACCAATCCGCACTAGGCCCTCGTGGTGGAATATGGCCCACTCCCTCTCACTGTTATTCGTGAGAGGAGACCTTTGCACTGTGGGATCGTACTGACATAAAAAGAGGCATAGAAAAATATTTGACACAATATATTCGAATAAGTTATTTATTCAAAACATTTGTCGTTTGTTCCGCTCACTCAAAGCAAACAAAAAATACAGCAAAAATCAACAATCGGTTTTTGTGTCCTACAAAAAACGATTAAAAAAAGCTTCGTTAAAATTTCATTCATCCAAAACCCTTGTCTACACAGGCGGCCATGAAAAGGTAGCATTTCCTCTGGGTACGATGTAACGGTTCGTTTAACAGCAATTGCAATTAATTAGACACGCTCAGTTCCGGGAAGAGAAACCTGAGGATTTTCTTCGCACCGACCAATAAATATCCTGTTGAAAAATTGTTGCTGTTTACCTTTTTTTGCACGCAATCTTATTGGTTTTTTGTGGAAAATATCGTTAACCTTTGCTCTTTGTGTTCTTTTTCAGTCCATTAGTCCACCAATTTACTACAACGGACTATGTCAACATAAAGCCCTGTGCTTATTACTCGATGTTTGCTTTCCATTCCTCTTCGACCAGATATTTTTCTTTCCCGTACCCGTTCTTGATAGAAGATTTAAGTTAATTCAACGACTTCATCATTAAGGATGATTCTTAAGATATTCAAAATTCAAAAATTTTTACATTTATACTATCTCGGTCCGCCGACCATCTTCTCATCATCTCAACATTGTTGGTATTGATTAAGCAGGCTCAATTTCTGCAAATCGACGTATTAATTGCATAGCTCATTTACACGACGTAGAAGAATGAACTTTCAAACATAGGCTTAAAAGGTCGTGCTCTGTAAATAGATACACAACGACAACATACAATAATTGAACCCGATTTATGTATAATAACTAATAATAATAATAATAAGCCCGCAGGGCAGCTTGTGGCGAGCTATTTATTGGTGAGTGGCGACACCACGGACCCGATTCTCCAGAGGGCCCGGATTGATTTGGCCCTCACCTCCTGTCTTGCCTTAACCGGCCGGCCAAGATTGGAGTTGCAAAAGCGGAAACTATGCTCCAGGTTGGATGTGTAAAATGTCATAACGCCGGTACCTGCTGACTGGTGCGCTTAGCACCGGGAACCGGCGCCCGCAGACTCACCTCTCTACAACCTTAGCCGCTCAGTACATGTTGCCGCCTTGTCGCTCCTTGCGAGCGGCCTTTTTGGGGGGCCCATTCAATGAGTTGGCAAGTCACTGCCTGCTAGATTTTAAATTTGTGAGATATTTAACTAGAGCAGGCGTCCGTTATCTCACTCCATAGCCCAGTTATCCAGTACACAGAATCCCATCCCCATAGCCCAGACAAATGTATCCCTTCCTGGCAATATTTCAGCATCTGTCGGGAATTATCTTCTAGTGCATCTCCATGGTGTATTTAGGGATAGGCCTCGATAGGTGCATGCCATCTCACATTTAGAATAAATGGTACCAAAAAAGGCCTCATCGTGTTGGCTTCGGCCCCATGTATGCCTCCCAAAGGACCAGGTCCCAGTGGACCTGTGCATCTTTCATATACCATAATAATAAATATTTATGTTTTTCACCACAAAACATTATGTTAAGGATAGAACAGGTAGGTACAATGATAATAATAATCATAATAGGAACATGTAACTAGTCTTGTGGGGAGACTGGAGCCGAAACTCGAAATTAAACGGAATTTCAGGCCACCAGAAGCCGTAGCATGTTACACGTGATACGGCTGTATCACGTCTTTTATCTCATTCGTTCGTACGCAAATAGAAAGAGAGCGAAGGTGTGATAGCGCTATATCACGGTGCCATGCTACCTATGCAGGTATCTTCTCCACGAACATTTGAGGTGGATTTTTACGAAATTAGAGACAAACAAATTAAAAAAGGAATTACAAATAACAAAAATTAAGCAGGTAGTTAAGTGTGTGTGTGTGTGTGTTTGTGTGTGTTACTTACTAACTAAATTACTAAATGACTTCGGGTTTTGACGCGGACTCTGGCCTGCTCTGCGCAAACTTTATTATTTCCTGGTCGTACCGTACCTACGCCTAGAGCAAGCATTGTCAACAATTGTTGACTAAGGTTGTACTAAGTCCGCAATAAATGGAACAAGTCAACTTTGTACAACGCCAGCACAGAGTCGAAAAGTCAACGCCAGCATAGTGTAGACAACGCAAAGCCCAATATGATATGTACAAAGTCCGCAATAATTGATCTCTGCGGATTTTGCACAAACAGTTGGACAATCTCAACAACGTACAAATATTGCAGACAATGCCGTTCTCCGGAATTTGTACTGTAATTCAGACATAACGTTACATATTTATGGCTACACAGAGTGTTCGTGTAAACAGTTGCATTAGGTACTTTAAGGGGTGATTATACCCAAGATACTAAACAATTTTCCCTAAGAAATTTACAGGAACATCGCAAAAACAATTTTGAACTTTCCATACTGAAACTGATGAAAGTTTGTATGAAAAGTCTTTTTTTTTTCGAATTTTCCTTGTCTTTGGGAAACTTGTTCAGTATCATGAGTACAATAACCCATTAAAGTAATGCAACTAATTACTCTAACACCTGAAAAAAAAATGTGTTTCTTGATTTAAAGACTAATAGAGATTTATCAGTTTCTTTCACGTCGTAAGAGTTGAATAGTTAAAAACCTGGATTTAATGGATTTAAATTATATATTAGGGACAAAAAGGTTGACCGCGTCCGCTTTGTAATGGTCTAAGGGTTGCCGATGCTGACACCATCCTTAGATTCCCACTGGGGGTAATAAATTTATAAAATTACCCCGAAATGGGTAATTTGGAAGATGGAGGTGGAATTAAAAATTATAATATAGTGGAGAGACAACGTAATTATAATGAAATGAAATTATGTATTAGAAATACGTACCAATTAGGAAAATCTTAGCTCGCACCGTGTTACTGGAGAGTACATACCTATCTGATCATATTTGCCATACAGCCATAACTGCTTACGAGGCTGGCAGATATTAAAACCGGTCAAGTGCGAGTCTACTCGCGCACCTTACCACACAACATATTAACTTACAAAAAAGTTTTTTTTTCTCCGGGACCTTTAGCGCAAGACTGGCTCACACTTGGCTGGTTTTTATTTTTTGTTGATATATTGTAGAGTTTGCTCTATAATCACACCAAGTTTGACGCTTGTATGTATTACTGTTTTTACGATAGAGCGAGAAGAAAAACGTTGATAAAAACTAGTTTATTGTGTGACCCCCCCTATTTTTTTTTAATGAAATTTTTATTATTTTAGCAAATCCGCCATAATTTCAATTGTCTAGCTATTACGGCTCATAAGTTACAGCCCTAAATAGGTAGGACAGACAGACGGCCGGGCGGAGGACGGACGAACGAACGGACGAACAGCGTAGGTTTATGAATAGGGTCCTGTTTTCACCCTTTGGGTACAGAACCTTCGAGACTATGGATCGATCTCCGTCCAGTAGCTTAGGCAATGAATAATTGTGGATGGAAAAGTCGAAAGCAGAAAATTTGACTTAGGAACTTTGTTTGGACTAGTTAGGAGATAATCATACTAAAAGTCCTTACCCCTCCGAGGTGCGCTCGAGGGGGGGGAGGGCAAATAAGGTCCCGTTTTTTGGTTTTTTGCTTACATCTCGAAAACGGTGCGTTGTATGAAATTTTGTTGTACAACATAATGGAAACTGATAAAATTCTCTACAACTTTGGCTCTTACACTTTTTATTTATCTCCAATCGTTGCCTAGCTATGAGCTCTAAAAAATGGCCGATTTTCAAAAATGTGTTAAATTCTCTGTAGCACATTGTAAAATTTGCCATAATCATTTGTTATTGCTCACCCAATTGAAAACACCCACAACTACACGATTATGTATTCACTCGCCGCCTCTTCGAGCGTGACGGGCCTGGTTGTGGTTCCTCATTGTTTGCCTCTTCTTCTTCCTCATCTGTCGAATCATTATCAAATGATGGAACGCAGGCTTCTTCTACATCATCCCCACCATCGTCGTCATTGTCGTTATCTTCCAACATGAGAATGCTATTTTAATTGGGTGAGTACTGCTCACCCAAATAAAATAGCATTCTCAAATGATTATGGCAAATTTTACAATGTGCTACAGAGAATTTAACACATTTTTGAAAATCGGCCATTTTTTAGAGCTCATAGCTAGGCAACGATTGGAGATAGATAAAAAGTGTAAGAGCCAAAGTTGTAGAGAATTTTATCAGTTTCCATTATGTAGTACAACAAAATTTCGTACAACGCACCGTTTTCGAGATGTAAGCAAAAAACCAAAAAACGGGACCTTCTTTGCCCTCCCCCCCTCGAGCGCACCTCGGAGGGGTAAGGACTTTTAGTATGTTTATCTCCTAACTAGTCCAAACAAAGTTCCTAAGTCAAATTTTCTGCTTTCGACTTTTCCATCCACATCCTTTTTTGAGCATTCATTGACTAAACTACAGGCCGACTCGTACCAATGACTTATTTCGGAATTTATGTACAATTTCTAACACCACAGGCTTTTCGGTGAAGGAAAACATCGTGAGGAAACCTGCATGCTTCAATTTCGAGGCATGTATGTACCAGAGGGTACAGGTGGGCCCGTTGCCACGTGCAATGGACAGTGATCCATTACAAGTGGCGACGGGCTCTCTCCCCGTCACACTGGACAGAGTACTACTAGTGAAACGTGGATGTTCTGAGTTTCAGAATATCTTTTACTACCCCCTCGGGGAATATAGTCGTGAGCATATTCATGCTATTAAAAGATTATTTTAGACTTTAACTTTCCTCAAGTTCTCATTAATTTGCATTTAACAAACGTCAGTTCCTTTATTAGAAAACAAAACTCAAATTGAAATCTTAGCAGCGAATACTTTGGAATCCTTCGCAAGTCACAACTTCTGTTTTATTCCGGAGACGCGATAGAAAATCCGAATTTCAAACTAAAGCTTAAAGTTTAGCTGTATACAAGCTAGTGCACCTTATTTGAAGGTGATAGAAGCTAGATTTAAAAACAGTATTACTGCTGTTGTTGACTGTTCACACGTTTACTCTTAAGTCCCTAGGTAAGGAATGTGGATTTTATGTTTAAGAAAGTTTAAAAGAAAGCACGTGTTTAGTTTTGATAGTGGAGAGGACTTTAACGCTCATTTGTGATGTTCTGCACTTGTTATTTTTATGTTTTAGGAGCGTGTCAGCTTAAGAGTATTGGTAGATGCAATTCACAAGTTTTTTGGTAAGGCTTGATATAGATATAGTGTATATTTTACTAGGTATATATTATTGTATTATAATTTATTCTGTTAAAATATAAATGCAATTATAATTATTTTTACTTAGTATATACAGGGTGTAACACAATACCCTAGTAATACTTAAGGGAGTGGTTTAGACCATCAAACTGAACAACTTTTACCATAGAGCCAACATCGAGAAAAAATAATAAAGCTGCGCGCACGGCAACATTGCAATCATCTCGCTGTGCGTGCATTGAGGAATTCACTCATTGGGAAAGCGCTGAGATATCACTGGTGTAAATGGTCTCAGACTCAAAGTTTTCATCATCATCATCAGCCTATATACATCCTACTGCAGGACACAGGCTTCCACTGATAACGTAGAAATTAGTAACAAAGTTATTTGCCGTTTTGCCATAACATATTTAGGAGCATAACACAAATGATTTTTATTTATTTGTTCTAATTGCCCGTATAGGGTTGATTTTGCGAAAAATATTACGTTACGCCGTTTAATGGTCACTGTTATTGACATACAGGATAATCAATATGTTGGTAATTAGTCTATTGAGCTTAAAGGATGGAAGTAATGGCTTTGGCACAATGGATTGAATATATCACAAAACCTGGATACCAGTTTTTGCCACCGTAAAGCTATTTAAACTTCGAAAAATTATCCATTGAAATAATAAAAGGAGTCTGGAGTTAGAGATCATTCCGAATGAGAATTATGGTCATGAGTGTATTTTTCTATTTAAAACGTTGGACTTATTGGTCAAAGACTAGCCTTGTTTACCATGATTAAGTAGCACAGCATAACTATACAGGGTCCTTCTTAATATGCTGACACTTTTTTAAGGGGATGATCAGACTGTCAAACTGAACAACGTTCTCTATGGCAAAAGTCTGATGTCTCATACATTTGGCTCGAGTAGGTTTGCAGTTTTGTATGGGACAGCTGATTTTCTTTTCATGATTTCGATGTTGGTGCCATAGAGAAATTCGTTTAGTTTGACGGTCTGATCATCCCCTTAAAAAGTGTCAGCATATAAAGAAGTACCCTGTATAGTCCTTACAGTACGGCAACGGATGAACGGAGGAACGGATGGCCTAGCGGGGAAGCGGGCGGCGCGGATCAACCTGAGATCTGTATGAAGATTACGGGATTGATTGCGCATGACAACGGCACGGCGACGGGGCGCAGCGCACAAAGAGCAACAGGATATAACACAGTCAAAATCAACTTGTAATTTAAGCCACCTTCGATTCTGCAGGCCTAGTTTTGCCACTGAAGACAAAACGTGAACAGTCGTGATATGCCTCTGTCTTTATTACTTTACGTATGCCAAAATGAGCGCGCATGACGGTTTTCTCGTTTTGTAAAGGTGGACTTCCGATGCCAGCGGCCGATGCGTCTGACGCGCGCGGCTGGCGGCCGACGGCCGATGCGACAATACTAGTTACTATGAAAACGTATGGCGCCGCTTCTGATGCCAGCGACTGACGCGTGCGTTAGACGCGCGCGGCCGATGCGATAGACATATGGCATATGACAGAACCACGCGTCAGACGCGCGCGTCAGTCGCATCGACCGCTGGCATCGAAAGTCCACCTTAACTTTGTCATGCGTGGCATGGCAGTCCTACGGTAATATTGACGTCATTAACCATCTATAAAACATATTATTTTGTAGAAGGTTAATGACGTAAATAGGTTTCTGTGACAAGGTTCTGTGGCCTACATATCGATTGGTTGACGGTATTGTTTACATTCCGTCTTCTTCTTATCGTGTGGGCAGCAAGCCCTGGTTTCAGGGTTTTTTATATTCCGTAAACACTGATTGACGTAAATCTATTCACCACGATGGCAAGTCAACTCAATCACACGCCTTTTGTCTCGAGAAGATTCCGTAAAATTACTTCCAAGAAAATATGACAAACCGCGACCGAAGGCTATTCGGTCTGGCCTAAAAAAGAAGTCCCAATTTGACGAATAAATGTACCCTTTCGTAACATAAGGTGCCAGTTATGATGTCATTTTCAGGCAAACTGAGGACAAAAAATTATGTCAAAATGTCTCTGAACAAGGGTCAATTGGCTTCCAGTATGGTACAAAGATTGGTATCGTAAGTAAAGATAACCACGAAGGGTAAAGATTACTTAATATGAAGAGTGTGATATTTAGGATTTTCGTGATGTGTATCCAATCCAAACCTGAAAAAAATAATTGTTTCTGGTAAACAATGACGTTCGCGGTAAAGGCTTTTTGGTCTGTGGGCAACATTATCCGTATCCGTTCTAGTGTCTATTCCTAAATGGCTGTCGAGTGTGAAAGTAAAGAAAAATTGATTTGAGCGTTTTTATTTCCATCTCACATATACATACATAAACTCACGGGTTTTTAGCATAATTAAGTTTCAAGATTGATTCACTGTAGTGTGTGTCTAACCCTCCATATACACATAGCAATAAAGGATATAAGTGATATTCATGTAGACCTTGAACGTAATAAACAGAAGACAATTATAACACGGGGGACACCTAGTGATATGTCACTTTGTGCGTTTTTCCCCAGTTGGTTAGGACATTGCAAGCCGAATCACCGTATTGTCTGAAAAGAAAGATGATTCCGTGCTTTGGATGGCACGTTATGCCGTTGGTCCCGGCTACTATCTCTCATGGTAGTATTCGCTACATAAAAACCACGTCAGACACCTTAAGGCGTGACACCAGGGCTTGCCCATACGATAAGAAGAAGTCAAGACATATACCATTTCATTGACCAATACCTAACGCAGCAAGTGGTAGATGACTAGTGTTATGCCCACAAAAATAATGTGTATGATACATTAAATCCGTATTAAGTCGCCTCTTACGATACCCACGGCAACGGAAAGAAATGAGGTGTATGGGCGGGGGTCGAATTATATAAGATTACCAACATCGAAATCGCGAAAAAAAAATCAGCCGTTCTATACAAAACTGCAAACCTGCTCGAGCCAAATGTATGGGACAGCTGATTTATTTTTCGCGGTTTCGATGTCGGTCCCATAAAGAAAGTTGTTCAGTATGATGGTCTGGTCATCCCCTTAAAAAAGTGTCAGCATATTAAGAAGGACCCTGTATATTTTATTTTATATTATTTATCTAAATCGATTCAGCGGTTTACCTGTCATGACGTGACAGACTTACTTTTTGATGTTTAAAGTCCGGCCGCTGAAAGATTGCGTTTGACAGTTACCATAAAATTGTAAAACACTGAATGAAAACTATAAATGCCGATCATTATTTAGTAGCTTTTTGAACTTCAAAGGGCAGCTAGTGCCCTGTGTACTAGAGTGAGTGCAGGTAAACAATATTTTCATTCTGTTTTTTACAATTTTATGGTAACTGTCAAACGCAATCTTTCAGCGGCCGGACTTTAGAATTAAACATTTTAACGGGTTCTTACCGCGTTTAAGTATATTTGAGTTCCCGATATTTCGGCAGTGTTACAACTGTCATGACCGCACGATGGCTGGAATAATAACCGCGTATCTCTCATAAACTGTTTTCTAGTATTAGTACCAATAGATGTTATTCCAAAAACCAATCTTCAAACAGAAGCAGAATTTAAATTGAAAACACATCTTGTTTCTTTGTAAGTTTTTCCCCTAATTTCTCGCACGATCGCATCCGAAACCGATTGTATCGACATAATGTATAGGCCCCACCGATGGGGTTTCTTTTTTATTTGTTTACCATTCAAATCGCTACTGAATACATGGAATAATGTCGGCTGAAATTGAATTCCACGAACGTGTAAGTATTCGTACAAATAAAATAAGTTATAGCTTGTTAGATTTTAGCTGAACACGAAGAGAAATATCTAGTCTTCTGTACTATATTATAATTACTAATAATTATGAATTTTAGATTAAACAAATTTTTTCTAACCGCCTTTTCGTTGTAGGGTTTCTTCTTAATGACCATATTTCTGCAACTGGATTGCTATTATCTGTCTTTTTGTCAAATATCGATTTAATAGGATCAAAATTGACAGGGAGGGAGCATTGACCTACAAACTAATGGACTTCGAGTCTCATGCAAAATTCTCTAAAAAACTGTCCCAGACTAACTTACGTAAACGTAAGTACGTTTTAGTAGTATAAACAAACTAAAGATAATGAAACTGTAGAAATTATTTTTTGTTTTGCTTGCGTTGGTTTTACAAATTCTTACTGCACAACGGCACGGTACTAATAGACGTGCGAGGAGTCGGTCGATCAAACAAGGACTGGCGCGTAATTATAACATTTTATGTGTTTTGTTACTCCTTTGGTTCGGACACTTTTAAGCGCGGACCCGACGTCCAGGTAGTTGGTAAGTCAATGATACAAACAAACAGAAAGGACAAAAGTATAAGGGTTCTTTGTTCGACTACGGAACCCTAAACTCATAAACCGCTGAAAAGATTTGGTAGTTTGGCACATAGATATAATTTCGGTCGGTCAAAACTTTGGTGCCGATCTACGGAGACAAAAAAGTTTCGGAGATTAGGTACCGAACTACAGAGACTATATTTAATTCCAAGGAAGGACGACAAGATTTCCCGATTCCTATTTAGCTCTCTGGTCAATTCTGATTACCAAACGTAATTAATTTATTGGATACATATACTATCCGAAATATCATGGACGGTACAAAAGCTTTCTAAGAATAAGTGAGAGTAAGTGTTTCAAATCTCTGTTTCTGTAATACGTAATAGCCTTAAAATTTCGTTGCTATTTTGAATGGAGTAAAGACGAAAAATAGCATAATCATTTAGTTTTCCAAAGTTTTATAAAGTCTTACAAAAAAGATAACTATTTTGTAAGGAAATTTATTTTGAGATAATAATATTTTCCCCCTCACTGGTATCATGTCAAGAGAGGATGATATTTTCCCTTTGATATTTTTCGGATCTTGAAAAGTCGGTCAACTATGAACATTATTTTCGATCCTTGTTTATTTGGTAATATAATAAACTAGATTGTTCCCGCGACTTCGTCTGCACCGGCTCTAATCATTGTACGGCTTGAAAATTCACTGACTATAGGTTGACCACTAACTTAGCTCCACCAATCCGCACTGGGCCCGCATGTTGGGCCCACTCCCTCTCACCATTATTCGTGAGAAGGAGGCTTTTGCCCTGCAGTGGGATCCAACCGGGCATAACTATAAGTTTTGTTGAAAATTTAAAAAGATCAAATGGACGTAGTTTTGCAAACCAGATCCAACCCATAACCCAGTCCATAGTGGGTTGGATCTGTTTTGCAAAACTGCGTCCAGATATAAATTGTATACAGGTCTAACTTAATATGCTGACGAATTTTTAAAAGGATCAGACCATCAAACTGAAGAACTTTTTCTACGGTACTAATGTCAAAATCAACGAAAAAATATATGTTGTCATAATTATACCTACATTTGGGTCGAATAGGATTGCAATTTTGAATTGATCAACTGTTTTTATTTCGATTTCGACAATGGATATGGATAAGGAAAGTTGTTCAGTTTTATGGTCATTCACCATAAAAAACGGTTAGCACATTAAGAAGGACCCTATAAAGGTGTGTCATCGAATGTTGACCACCGTCCTTATACCTACCACTTTTAAGATATCATCAAATTTTTAGGGTTCCGTACCCAAATGGTGACGGGACCCTATACTAAGCCTACGTTGTCTGTCCGTCCGTCCGTCCGACCGTCCTACCTATTTAGGGCTGTAACTTTTGAACCGTACTAGCTAGACAGTTGAAATTTTCACAGAATAATAAAATTTGTTAACAAAATAATAAAATTGATAAAAAGTTTTATCATCGTTTTTTCTTCTCGCTCTATCGTAAAAACGGTAATACATACATGGTTCTTCTTAATATGCTGATTCTTAATTTCTCTATGGGACCAACATCGAAATCGCGAATAAAAATCAGCTATCCCATACATTTGGCTCGTGTAGGTTTGCAGTTCTGTATAGAACAGCTGATTCCTTTTTCGCGATTTCGATGTTGGTGCCATAAAGAAAGTTGTTCAGTTTGACGGCCTGATCATTCCCTTAAAAAAGTGTCAGCATATTAAGAAGGACCCTATATAAGCGTCAAACTTGATGCGATTATAACAATAAAAACCAATAGCTTTACAAATAGTACAAAAAATTTCAAAAACTCATTGATATCTACTCAAGAGGCTATGAAAATGTTGTTTAATCCAAAACCGAAGCAAATGCAATGCAAGGCAATAAATCCACTGAGAAATAAAGACTGCAACAAACTCAGGGTAGGACTCTACTCGTTGCTTCAATCCAGCATTTTTAACCTTTTTGCATAGATTTTTCTCAGTCTGCGGTTTTGATTACGGATTCACCTGGAGCTCAGGGGTTCAGGGAATTACTTAGGTTTCTTCGAGAGGAATTACATATTAAGTTACCGCGATGAGATTTATTCGTTTGAGAGCTTTTAGAAGATGAAACATGTGAGACTGCAATGGTAGGTACAGTTTTATGGCTTTAGGTTGATTATGTTCTATGGATGAATGTAACAAGGGACATTGTAATATACTCAGGTCGGCCGAAGTAAAGAAAACTTGTTTAAGTGGGGTTACATAGATCGCTCGAACCTCAGGTATACCTTGGACATTTAGCTGTCATTTTATACAAATGGGAAAAATTTAAAGTAGCGCTCAGACCTGTACGACCAAAGCGACTGCGAAGCGGGAGTGTCTACCGTGCGGCGGTCGCTGCCCATGTAATCTTACTCTGACTCGATAGAAGAGCATAAGCATATGCTCATGACTATATTCCCCGAGGGGGTAGACAGAGATATTCTGAAACCACAGAACATCCACGTTTCACTAGTAGTACCGAAACTCTGTCCAGTGTGACGGGGAGTCAGCCCGTCGCCACTTATAATGGACAGTGGGTACAATACATGTCTCGAAATTGAAGCATGCAGGTTTCCTCACGATATTTTTCCTTCACCGATAAGCCAGTGGTGTTACAAATTGTACTTAAATTCCGAAAAACTCATCGGTACGAGTCGTCCTGGACGGGAATCGAACCATCGCCTCCGCCACTGGACCACCACGACTTTATCTGACTTTAATTGGTTAGTATTGAAAATATCACCATACTCCGTTTGGAGCACGCTCCGAATTATATTCCCTTAATATTATTCAAATAACTAAAATTCACATTAAAACATTTGCATATCTATCTCATGACCTTTTCTCCTTCACTAAAAAGCGAAGGGCATGTTTTATTCTACCCAACTAGAACAAATCTGTCCCGTACGAGCACTTTATCTTAGAAAATAGATAGTGGTAGAAATGCCTCGTCCAGGCGGAGGTCACATTTTGGGACGTAAGATTATGAATAATAAAACATTGCGGAAACTTTGTCATGTGTTACGAATTTTGTTAGAAAGGAGTCAATTTCTCCAGCTATGGGAAATAGGCCACCAAAAAATGTAAGCATATAGATGGCGTATAGTTTTGGAACTCATGTTGATTTGTTTAATCTCTAGATTATATTGGTGATATTAGCAAAACAAAACGGAGTGTCGCGTAATCGTAATTGGCGCACATCTTGTCGTGGTAAAATAAGTTGGTTTCCGTAGTCAACAAGGAACCCTTATGTCCGTCCGTCTGTCCGGCTGTCCGCGGCTTAGCTCAGAGACGCTTAGTACTAGAAATCTGTAATTTGACATGGGTATATATATTTATCACACCGACAAAGTGGTAAAATAAAATCTTGTAACATAGTATTTTTAGGGTACCTCCCCTACACGAATAGTAGGGATGAAAACCGTTTTGGATTTAGGGATCCGTTAGCGAAATATAAGACTCAAGTGTCCATCAACCTTTCATCATGTATCATCAACCTTTAAACCACTTAATCGACCTATTAAACTGAACAACTTTTACTAAGGGAACAAACCTGATAACAACACCACAAACAAACACTGTGGTGTTTTTATTAAATCTTTATTAAAGAGCTTGGCCTAAGACCATGTCGCTCTGTGGGTTTTTCTGTTGGGTAGGTTCACTGACTTTATAATATTAATACGAAAAACTAGTAAATGCAGAATGGTGAAATAGAAAAATAAATAACCACAAATTTAAAGTTTTCTTGTAAATGGAGTCAAGCCAAGGCGGCTTCAGCGGACGTAGGTGCAGCAAAGGCACAATTACAGCGCCCGATATTAAGGGACGGCAAGCCGTCAAACACCTGTCTCCTGAGGGGCTCGCGCCGCACACACTCCATCAGGACATGGAAGACGTCCTCAACTACACCACAGTTTTCATTGGGGGATGCGGTAATCCCCATCAGGTGTGTGAACTTTTTGGATGAAATGTGACGGGGCGAAGCCTTAGCACTGTAAGTTGATCGAAGACCCTTAAAGTAAAGCAACTGTTTACCCTAACACCTTGTATATTTTATAAATCGTTATCTAGTTATCGTAATACACGTCCGGGCTAGATTCTGGGACTAGTTAATGGGACTAGATAAGATAATCTGTGTGACAATGTCACGTCCAAGATCAATCAGGACATTGATAACATTAGCCCTTACATTATTAAAACAACTTCTCCATCTCCTAAACCTTCCCTTCATGTCAAATGTATGACCACTGTCAGTAATTTTGTTCTAAAGACGGTCCATTTGCTGTCAACCTAGACCTTTGTCAGCTGTCGATTTATTTCGTAAAACCTGAGAGACAGGCAAAATTATGTGAAGAGGTTTTTATTCGAATGAGAATCAAGGGTCCAATCTGGTCCAATAGAGTAGTTTAATAACCGACTTAAAAAGAAGAGGTACTGCGTCTGTTTGTTTTTTTATATAAAAAATGTTCGACATTTCTTGACCGATTCGGAAGTACCTTTTTTGTTCTTGAATTACGTCCAAGTTGGTCCCTTTTCATTTAGTGTTGAAGATCTGATAAGATACGCTTCGGAACTCCTCAAAAGATGACTATGTATCTTCAGCGATTAAAGCAATCGTTTCCAATTCCTTTAAGGTGGTTGCAGAGTAATCAATTTCATTCAAAAGCTTTGAAATTTTCATAAATATGAAATATTACTTTCATAATAATCAAATATTACTTTTATTAATACCGTCTACGCGTATACTGCTTCAAACTTTTGTATAAAATTGACAACTCTGAAACCAACTTAATGGTCGATTCGTCGACGATTTGCTATCAACTTTTGAGGAGTTCCATTGTCTATCTTCGATGCGCTTCATCATATCTTCACCGAATTAAATTTGAAATATCAAAAAGAATCACCCAAATTGGTTAATAAATGCCGAAGTTATCGTGTATCAATCAATATAATCAATTCAACTGTTCAGACTTTAAAATACCTTTTAACTACCTAATTCATTGCTTTCGTTGCTATTACACGAAAACGTATAACAATCGTAGCGCCGGCACCGCACCGTAACTATTCAAAAAGATAAAACAGATTTTATTGCAAAACTCAACAAAGTTTAATTTCTGTAAAACATTCAACCAATTAACACAATAGGGATTGAATAGTGGTACGAAGAATTCAAGCAAATGAGCGCATTGAAACACTCGTGGGAAAAATTCTGGGAAAAGTGCGCAGTGCAGTGTGATTTTTGTTCCACTTACCTGAAGCTATAGTTTTTGAGTGTACGTGGTTAGTATCTACAAGATGTAACCAAACACCCTACACTTCATTCCAAATAAGGACGACAAGATTTTCCGATTCCTATTTAACTTTCTGGCCAATTCTGATTACCAAATGTAATTAATTTATTGGATACTTGTACTATCCGACATATCTTGGAAGTTACTAAAGCTGTTCTAAGAATAAGTGAGAGAAAGTGTTTCAAATCTCTGTTTCTGTAATGCAAAATAGCCTTAAAATTTCGTTGCTATTTTGAATGGAGTATAGTAATATTGAAAGGGTCAGTTTCTGACCATTAATCTGAACAACTTTTACTATAAAGTCGAAAAAAAACGTAAAAATCTGCTGACCAACATTTTATACGAGTAGGCACATGAGTTTTGTGTAAAACAGCAGATTTAAATTGTTGAGATTGTGGAAATTAGTAAAATTTGGTATAGTTTAGAAATTGTATGTCTGTTCAAGCTACTGAAACAATTGAAGATATTTTTTAAAATTAATTTTCAAAAAAATTTCAGTTTGAAGCTTTTTACTTAAAAGAAGATATCCAACTATCTCAAGACGGTTCTTCCTTTTGTTGCATATTTTTATGGGAAATATCTCATATAAGCCACGGTGTCCCTAGATCCTTTAATACTCTTTGGTTACCACGGAGTATTCACGTTTAAAATTCGCGACGTAACAATTTATATCCTAAAGTAAACAGTTGAAATTCGTCTCATTAATATTCAGTCGGCACCCCAATCAGACAACCCGCGTTTAATTTAAGGCAAGTTATCGAAATTTCTCACCGAGAGCGATTCTCACCCAATTAGCTTCATCCCTTTGATAACAATTGTCTTCAAGGTGATGAAAGACCACGATTCCTAAATTTATTATTCTCGGCCTAATAAAGCGACAGTCGGTAATGCCGACTGCTTCCAAACGGTGAAAGAGGAAACCTGCATACGCCGAAGAAGACTTTCTGATGCATATGGGCAAGCGTGGTGAACTTAATATTCATACACCCTCCCTGAGGGTAGGCCTGTGCAGTTCAACGAATAATAGGATGATAATGATAGTATCAGTCAGTAATACCGACTGCTACCAAACGATGAAATCATTAGTAAATATTTAGTTAGTAAATATAGTAAGCAATAAATTAGTATTCCCACATTTTCGACTTAGTAAGGTCAACACATATTTCATGGGGCACTGTATACGTTATTATAATAAGATACCAGAGAATATTCTTAACTTGACGGACAAAAAGTTTAAGTCCCATGTTAAACAAGTCCTCTGTAAAAAAGGTTACTATAAACTCGATGATTATTTGAATGACCAAAATGTCTGGTCTTGACAATGTTACTCTATGTAATTTAATATTGAATGTATGTAATTGTACTTTGTATATTTTGTTTTGTATAAAAGAAGTGTGTTGTAGAGTTTCTGGCCGCATCTTCTCTACAGCGGAACACCTTCCGACGCGGTGGTAGATTCAAAAACATGACGTCAAAAAGTTATCTATGTGATATTATTTTGAATAAACAATTTTGACTTTGACTTTGACTTTGAATTACCTGCCTTTATATTGAACTTTGATCCTTTGACTGGCTTGCTTATTACGTGGGTAAGTGGAAATGGGCGGGACGGGCACATGGCTAGAAAGGAATAAGAAAAGGCGTACTTAAGAGGGAGGGGGGACTCCCTCTAACTTCTAAAATACTGGACTAAAAATCAGAAAATTATCTACAATTCTAATAAAAAAACTAGATGGCGTTTCACTGATTTAAATCGCGCTATCATTTTATTTCAATTTTTTTTTACTTTTCTTCTAATACAATGGCTACAGAGTAGAGAGCGACACGCTCTTGGCCTATTTTTAAGGGGATGATCAATCAAACCAGATAACTCAACAACGTTTTCCATGGAACCAACACCGAAATCGCTAAAAAAATCTGCTGCCTCACACATTTGGGTCGAGAATACTGAATTTGATTTGATTTTGATTTGAAATGGTTGAGTTTGATGGTCTGATCATCCTCTTAAAAACCGTCAGCATATTAAGGGGTCCTGTATTTTACTATTCGAATAAAACATGTCTAAAAATTTATATCTTCTAACGTACACTACTAACAACATAAAGCATGTTTAAATTTCTAGACACGTATCCTATTTTACACTAGGAATACAATTTTTAAGTCTTTTAGAGTGCTTTTCACGGGCATTAAACTTCGCTGTTCGCTGATTCTGGATAAACTACAATGTGTTTGAATTTTATTGGTATTCTCTCGACATAATTTACCAACGGCCGATGGGGCCGAAGATTTCTCATGTTGCGACCGCGTACCGGAAATCGCAGCGTGACGAGGTGGACCGACGACATGGTGAAGACGGCGCGAACCCGTTGGATCAGGGCAGCGGAGGACCAGTCGTTGTGGCGATCCTTGAGGGAGGCCTACGTCCAGCAGTGGCCGTCCATCGGCTGAGGTGATCATGAATTTACTATTAATACTGTATTGTTTACCGTTAGACGGTAATTATATCATCATCTTATTCACGAGCTTAATTCCGTGTCGGTGCATGGAACATTCGCCAATCCCGTCTCTTTTCTTAAGTTCAGTTCCCGATCCTGATTTGACACGACATCAACATTTTCTTTCACATCTGCTAGGTAACTCTGTCTAGGTCTCTTTCATCTCTATTTTTCCTTCCAATCATATCACAGTAATAATAGCACTGTATTCAAACTGAGTGTATCATAATTCATAATGCATGGATTTACTGTCGAATAAATTGGTTGACTTTTTCTGTAGACAAATTTTGTGTAGTTTGATATAACGTGTACCTACTTACTTATTAATATCATACAATTATCATCATCAGCCTCTTCGATCCCCACTAATGGGGCACAGCCCGGTATCGTATATGCGGTATACCCGGTATGTCGGTGCGTATGCATTAGTCCATCACATTCTCGATTTTTTTCTTCAGCTTGTGCAGGTTTCTTCACGGTGTTTTCTTTGTTTTTTTTTCACCGTATATCATTCCGTACGTAGAATTTACTAAATATTATGAACATTATATTGCAGCCTACTACCACAGCACTGTAGTTTCTGTTTTGTCTGTGAAAAAATATGAGTCGGCTTCAAAGGCATTTTGTTTTTACTTTTTACTTGGTCCGCAATTTTTTACTTTTTTGTGCTTTTCTAAATTAGAACATTTTATGAAAAAACTTTTTCATTCGCCTTATATGGAAGCAATGCTGTGGTGAAAGTGTTTACATATTCCAACATTGAAGATATCCCAGACAGAATTATAGATATTTCACATGTAAAAGAATCATCAAACTTAAATTGCTAGATGAGCATTAATACAACTACATTCTTAAACAGAAAGTTGGTAGTTATGACAATTTTCCTGACCACCCCGAAAGAGATTACGGTCGTGAATTTATGTATGTTAAAATCATCACAATTGAGTTTTCAAGAAAATCACGCACATACAAGTCAAACACAGAACCTTATTTTTATGCTGGGTAGAAATTTGTAGTTCTCAGAATATTAATATAGAGTGTAAATTTGTGTGTGAGTGTTAAATGCGTTAAATACTTTTGGGAGCATTTCAGACCATCAAACTGAACAAATTTTACCACGGAACCAAAATAAAATCGCGAAAAATAAATCACTGTTTCACTTTTGGTCTGGAAGCAATTGACATTTTCTCATCTCTTCATAAGATTTCTGGTTGGCTTCATAATGAAAGTTGTTCAGTTTGATGGTCTGAAGCGTCATGTTATACTGGGTGGAACGTAACGAGGGACTTTCCTTTCAATGGTGTATTCAGACAATCAAACTAAACAACTTTCTCAAGGAATATGTCTCGAAAAACGAAACAAATATTGGACCTCCCATAGAAAATAGATCGGCTGATCCGCACTTTTGTATGGGAGCATTTGTTTTCGTTTTTCGAACCATGTTCCTTAGGGAAAGTTGTTCAGTTTCATTGTCTGAATACACTCTTAGGAGGATATAATTCGGAGCGCGCTCCATACAAACGTACTATGGTGATATTTTCAATACTAACAAATTAAAGTCAATGACATTTTGCTGAAACAATCTTGAAACAAATATCTATGCTTGTATGGTGTCAGATTTTCGTTAAAATATAGAGTTTCAATGCTAGGATTAATTTAAGATTTGTATGGAAATCTTTGAGGCACTGTAACTTTAAAACTTTACATTTTAACGAAAATCTGACTCTATACAAGCATAGAAATTTGTTTTTAGATTGATTCTGAAAAATTGCATTAAGATTAATTGGTTAGTATTGAAAATATCACCATAGTACGTTTGTATGGAGCGCGCTCCGAATTATATCCCCTTAAAAGGAAAGACCCTCGTTATGTTCCACCCAGTTTAAGTCACGCATTTCATTTCACAGCCAATAGGTAGTAGGTTATAAAACCAATACCAAACAGGTGGTTTTAAACCTACGTTCCTTGCATTCGTCTGATAGAACCTTAATAGTGATTTGTATGATGTTAGAACGTGAAACTCAATCGGAATTTACGTCAGTATTAGCTACGACTTAATGGTATCAATTTTAGAGTCATAAAGTGTTTCCGTGAAATAGATAACGTTGTTCAGTTCTATTTATGTTAACTTTCTGGTTTACGTTTGAACACGGAATATTTTATAGAATATTTCTACATAGTTTGAGTTTGAATAGAAAAAGAAAATGTGTTGTAGACTAAAGGTCCTTTCACCGGTTGACACGGGGTGCAAGGAATAAGCCTCCCCGAGAGACCAAACTCGAGTTTGTCTGGAGCACCCTGGGCAGTCATTCTCTAAAACTGGTTTATTAGGACTTGGTAGACGAACGAAAACGGCGGAATTGAAAAGAAGATTATTGACAGAGCTGTCAGATTACATGAACGTCTGACGTCTGTGAATCTGTTGACGTCTGTCATTTCGTGTAAGGCTTCTCACCATACTTCCTGACCCGTTTGTCCCTCTTATGGAAAGCCAGGACAAGAACTACCAAGGTCGTAGTCGAGGTGCTTAAATAGACTCCTAACCCACGCCGGAGTAAATACAACCTGTTCAAGTGGGGTAACATAGACGGAGATCTTATTAAGGTAGGCAAACTTGAGTTGACGTTTTTTTCTCCAGTATGAAATCGGAAATTTCTCAAGTCGAGGATTTTCAAGACATTTTTGATAAACCTTAGATTCAATAGAGATCGATCAGAATGCAAGAAATCTCGAAGATGATACTAATAATATGGGAGTAAGGCCCACAACATAATGTGGAATCGTGCATCGGAATCCTGATTTGCATTTGTGATTTTATATGGGTTTGATGCCTCCGTAATTCCGAACGAATTCTGGACGGGGCAAATCCATACAAAATCCTAATTCGGAAACAGAATTCCGTTACTGAATAAAGGTATCTGGTAGGCCTAAGGGAATCTTTGTTCTTATGCTTGTTTTAAACAGTTTGTGATTCTTAAAAAAAATACATGAATTTAAAAATGCACCTTAATGTACAGCGTTTAATGTTTAGAATAAAGTTTAGCATGAACCCGGCGGCGTATTGAAAGCCTTTGATCACACAGCGGACTGCAGTCAAGTGATGGTTTGGACGGTTGCCAGCGGCTTTACAGATCCGTTAAAAATTGCTCGGATAGCATAGATGATCAGGTGGCGACCTGGATGTTTTAGTTTTAGAGTTTAAATTGTTTAGGTTCTAATGCCTACGGAAACCCAACATGTAGAACAGAAAATTTTGGGTAAAAAATTTGGCTTTTGGCTTTGAAAGGTGTGACACTGAGACCATCGCTGGTCTTTTGTAAACGCCCCTTTTATAAATCAAATTAAATTAAAGATTGAGAAATTATGTCTCAGGCGGATCTTGAACCCGCAATTTTCCAAACCGGGAAATTGCTTTTTCCAATTTAGCTACTGAGCTGTAACATGGCTGTAACCATGGTAACATTTCGTTATGGTAACATGTTTATATTCACAAATATTTAAAAAAAGCTTCTTTTATAGTTTCCTAATACAACTTTTCTACAATCCCTACGGCAGTCAAGAATCGTAGGTTTTTAATAGGCAAAGTTTGTATCTCATTTGGTGTCAATACTTGTCTACCTAGATGAGTACTTCGTTTGTATATCAGGGGGCCATAATCATATAGAAGGTGCAGAGGAGTTCCCATCTCCTCTTTGCAAAATCTGCAGCCGGTCGTGTCACTTAATTTCAGTGTGTGCATTTGTTTGTTTAGTTTGCAGTGGCCTGAGAGTAACCATGCTATTGTACAAACCTAGCGTTTGATAAGTGCTTAGGCATTCCGAAAAAGGGCTCGGGGCTTGTAAAGTGGTTTTCAGTGCAACTTCTTTTCAATTTGTCAGAATTTTCGTTTCCTTCTATGTCTGTGTTACACACCTCACCCCATAGATACTAAAAAGATATAAAATGTTACTATATTTGTGATGCCTTAGAATCAAATTGCAATAATTTTACACAGTATCATTTTCGTCTGTAATTTCTCAGGCATCAATATGCCAATCCCTGAAGCCTGTTTAAATTGGTTTGACAGTTTCAGTCTAGACCTATTAAACTGACATAACATAACATAACATAACATAAATATTCTTTATTTGCACACCAAAAAACATACAGCAACAAAACAGAATACTAGAACGTAAGGGTACAAATGGCGGTCTTATCACTAAAAGCGATTTCTTCCAGACAACCATAGGATGGAAGAACTCTTAAGTAAAAAAAACTTGCTATGGCGGTGTAATAAATAAGATATAAAATAAAAAAATAGCTTACAATACATACGAGTATATTATAATACATACATAAATATATATATACACATACATAATATCTAACAATGAATAATGAATACATTAATAAACATATACTAATATAATAGTAATGGATCAAAATGTCAAATTAATAAAAATGAGTCAGAAGGTGAGATAGTGATCTCTTACTCGTTTTTTAAAAATGGGCAGGGAAGGAGCTTGTCTTATAATAAGAGGCAGATCATTCCATAATCGGACAGACTGCACTGTAAACGAATGATCATAGGCGGACGATGTGTGACGTGGAACAGCCAGTAACAAATTTTGAGCAGAGCGCAGTACACGGTCATGGGTGGCATGTAGGAATTTGAAACGGTCCTTTAGATATGATGGGGTTAAGGGGAGGAATAGAACAGAGTACAAGAGGGAAAGAATATAGAGATTGCGACGAAGACGAATCGGAAGCCACTTTAACTTGGAACGGAATTCAGAGACGTGATCATACTTGCGAAGGCCAAATATGAACCTTATACAGAAATTCTGGAGTCGCTCTAGTTTGTTTAGTTGCTCCTCATTAAGATCGAGATAGGCAACATCGGCATAGTCAAGGACTGGTAATAAAAGAGTTTGGGCAAGCGCAGTTTTGGTAGCAGTCGGCAGAAAATTACGGAGTCTTCTCAATGCACCTCCTGAAGCAAACATTTTCCTTTTCACCATCTCAAGTTGAGAAATCCAGGATAAACATTGATCTATTTGAATTCCCAGATTTTTTACTGTTGTGCTGAAGGGGACATGGGTCCCATCAAATTGAATTTGGGGCAGCGACTGCCAGTCAATCCTAGATGTAAACCACTGGCTACCAACTATTATGACTTGGGTTTTGTCCGGATTAACCCTGAGCCCATATTCCTTGCTCCACTCAGCTATATATTTCAACTCAACATTGGTCGTATGAATGGCTTGTGCAAGGTCATCCAAAGACGATTGTGTGTATATCTGGAGATCATCTGCGTAAAGGTGGTAGGAAGAAGAGATGTTTTTAGAAATGGTATTGATAAAAATTGCAAAAAGGAGGGGAGACAAGACGCCACCTTGGGGAACACCGGCGGTCGTGTTGCACCAGTCAGACAATGTATCATCAATACGTATACGTTGCCGACGTCCGTGAAGATAACTACTGAACCAGTCAATCACCGATGGAGATATGCCAAGTGAACACAGAATACCCAAGAGTACATCAAAGTCAACAGTATTGAATGCGTTGCTGAAATCTAGCAGTGTTAGGACAGTGAGTTGACCATTTTCCATGCCTAAACGGATATCATCAGTGATCTTTACCAGGGCCGTCACAGTGCTATGACCGGGACGGAACCCAGACTGGAAAGGATTCAAGAGACTGTTTTTTGTGAGAAAAAGATTCAGTTGATGATGGACGGCTCGCTCAAGAACCTTGGATAGGAATGGGAGAATAGAGATAGGACGGTATTCGGAAAAGGATGAGGGATTAGGTTTTTTTGGTAAAGGTATTATTTAGGCATCTTTCCATGTGGATGGAAATACGCCCGTGGATATGGACGCGTTCAGGATATGACAAATTACAGGATTAAGGATATCTAGTATGGGAAAGATCATTTTGCGACTAATGCTGTCGCTTCCCACGGCATTAGAAGTAATTGAGAGAATGTGTTTCTTGACATCACAAGCAGTGAGTTGACTAAAAACAAAAGGAGGGTAGTCGGGTGTATGACAGTTAAGCTGATAAAATGTTGTACCTATTGTCTGAAATAGTCTTTGTCACATAAAATGATGAAATATTTGGAAGGGCATAACTACACTACATAGATAGATTCACCAACACGAGTGCTCTTTTTGAAATCCACACAACCTAATTCGTAAACGAAATTGTCATAAACTCCATAATATTAACACATTTTACTCCATATTCCTTTCGAGGTCATCAAAGACTTTGCTGACTGCTGGCTGTAAATGTACATCAGTTGGAGCAATGCTCATCATCATCATCAGCACCATGCGTGCCTAATGCGGAATGGTATACTTCACATATGCATCAGAATTCTTCTTCAGCGTATACAGGTTTCTTAACGATGTTTCCCTTCACCTTTTGAGAGCAGGGGATTAAGTACATAAGTTAGAAAAAACTCATTGGTACAAGGATGAAATGACGGTACACTGAGGAAATAATGCTACGTATACGCAGCCCGTCGCAGCTTACGTACCACGTGGCTTACGACGCGATACTGATTACGTGTGTTGCATCAGTATTTAAGTAGTACGAGACAACTTAAATACTGATGCTTGACGACCTTCATAGCGTCGTAAGCTATGTGCATATAATATATAAAAGCATATAAATATTGAATAGGAAACCAACCAAGAGGGCCATCCACCACGCAGACCCAGTGCGGTTTTGTGGAGTCAAACCTGCAGTCAACTCGCGGTCAGGACATTCGTGTATTAATCGAATTTTGTTAATATATCTAGTAAGTTTTACTTTCAACCTAGCCTGGAGGCAGGACATTAAAATACAGACAACAAAATCCTATTTGATGCCCTCCGTCCCCCGATCGTGAGACCTCATAAAAATGTAGTTACTCGTCGGTTAACGTGATATTGATCCTTTTAGGATAACCGCATTCTAACATTTTAGGTCTCGTTTCTAGGACAGTAGTTGTCTTAGGGTTGAACCTTTTCTGTTGCTCAGGAACCTAATTTTCTAGAGCGACTTAGAGTGGCACGCGGCAGCACCGGCAGTGCTGCAACCTTTCTCGGTCTAGCCAATGACGTTCCTGAGTGACAGAAAAGGATAGAGCGTGAAGAAATGAGATTCCGTGCTACTAGATGAGGCTCAAATCTAATTCTGATAAATTGTTTTTAAAAAAGTCGATGACACGTCCAGCATACCCTGAGTCATCAGAAAGCTCCTAATGCTTATCTATGCACCACGATGACAAGTCAAACACAATACAACATCAGATCTTGAAATACCTACCTAGAATCGTAGAGTCACCTGTGCCTGAAATATACATTGATAAAATACAGAAGTTGTTTCGTATTCTATTCTTTAAATTATAGTACGGAATACTAACGTGTCGTTGGCTGGTTTACCTTAATGGGTGCATTACCAAAATCAATAGAAGCCACCGTTGCATTCACTGACTCTCTCACTCTCTTCCTGGTTTGTTAATCCCATGTGGTGGTTGGGTCAGCCTACCGCTTCTGTTCCGTTCGTTTCACTCGGTCATAATTATAACAAAATAAAAAAAAAACACAAAAATTGTTTCACAAAAGACAATTGCAAAAGCTTAGACAGAATACATTCTACGGGGGCGATGTTGAAATCACAAAAAAATATCTCCGTTTCGAATGGAACAGCTGATTTATTTTCGCAATTTCGACAGTGGTCGTTGTTGCGGATTCTATCGCGTCTTTTGACATGGCACATCCACCTCAGCATCTTTATTTCGGCTGCTGGTTCAGTTCGAACATGACTTTTCGTTGTGGTCCAAGTCTATAGGTAGTCTCATACTTAAAATTACTTTCACTAACTACTAAAGAAAAAAGCAAGTAAAGATTACTTACTTACTCAAATTCAGCGACCTTGACCGATTGCTGAGTCTTGAAAAAATTGTCTACCATCGAACATTATATGTACTGTATTCAAATGTATGTTATGTTTTGGTGTGCAATAAAGTATAATTGAATTGAATTGAATTGAACATTTTACACCTTTTCCAACAAAGAGGTGCTACCAAACCTACCAAATAAGTAACGTTATAAAAAATTATTAACGCTTTTAAAAAAAGGTTTTCTTTACCAGGATCGCGTCTCTAAAGATTACATTTGAGGAGGCATTGCACGTAAAATAAAAAATTATCGCATGGACCGCTCTTTGATTACAAATGTTGTAACGAAATAAGAGGGGGCTGGTAATAATTGGGTTGAATATGGGTACTGCTGAAATTCAATAAGGCACCTTTATTAAAAGCCACTCAAATGCTTTTTGCGTAAGGTTATTTTTTGAAAAATAATCAATGGTAATCTGAAACGTTGTGAAAAAGTATTTTCCTGTTCAAACTTATAGACGGTCGGTAGGTCGGTAGATCGGTAAATAAATCCTATGAAGTGAATAATCAAAGTAAAATAGGTAACGTTTGTTTTAAACAAAAAAATTGTAGAGTTATAGAGTAATTTTTAAAAAGTCTTGCAAAATGCTTGGCACCATTGTCACCCCAACCGATGAAAGAATTAGAAGAAGTCAAAACCGAAACGTGTGTCTATAATAATAATATAATAATATTAATAATAATATATATATATATTATATTCTATAATAATATTATGCCGCGCTGCTAAATGCCGATTGGACTTTAGGACGTACATACATTTATAATGCTCCAAGTCTCGACACACGTTTCGGTTTTGACTTCTTCTAATTCTTTCATCGGTGGGGGTGACAATGGTGCCAAGCATTTTGCAAGACTTTTTAAAAATTACTCTATAACTCTACAATTTTTTTCGGCCCTCTATAGGGCCGATCTCGCTAAATTAATATCTACTGAATCGTCCCTGAACATCTTCTTGCACACTCGTTATCGTGCTAATCATTGACAGCAATTTTGAAACCGTAACAGAAGTGTGTCTGTACATTGAAGATATTTACAAGAAAAAGATTACGATATGGTTTTTAGGTATCCTTGACTCTAAGTCAACCTTTTCTAGAATTTTTGTCTGTCTATTTGTTTGGACGTTTGTAACATCATCACGCAAAAACTACTGAACTCATTTTGATGAAACTTTTTGGTTTTATAGCTTATGATTTGACTTAAAATCTGGTGTATAATTTGAGCGGACAAAGTCGTGGGTAAACTGTCGTCTTACCTGAAGCACAAATTTTAACATCAAACCAATTCAGCTGATAATCAACTTCAGATACATATCTCTATCCCACTCATTCCCGAGGGGTCAGAGTCAGAGGGCTCCAAAAATACCCTATCCATTAAAGTTCACGTGACATCTTGACGGCAGCGCTGACTCGGCTCCTAAGTAGGTGTTGAGTACTACATCTGGGGGATATACGGATCTTCAGTTCGATGAATACGTGAAGCTATTCGGATTTTTGATGTGAAACATTTATTGGCGCATTGGCAGTAAAACCGACTCGTATGCCATGACGATAAATGATAGTATGACGCTCTCACGCCACACGTTTGACACCTGCGATTAATTCATCGTAGTTCCTGAAGCGCAAAGCTCGAAATTCGAAAAGAGCTCGCGAAATCTGGAGAGCGCGGTGTTTCGATTTTTCATTTCTGGCGGGCGTCCCGCGAAGACCACTTCTTTATATGTTCAATATTCGCCACTTTTATACATTAATATTAATATATCTCCTTTAATCCGACGGCGACGGTGAAGTCTTTGACTTTTAACAACTTAACTTTATGCCCTTCTCATGTCCGTCTTACAGGTGGTTTCATGCTGTTAAGTAGAAAAAAGTGGTAACTAAAGACTTCCAAATAAATAATGTTATTGTCAATCAACAATGAACGGCCAATTGTAATGAAAAATAGTTTCCTTCATTAATAAAGCATTATAAATATTCTCACATACTTCATTGACATTAACTTTTGAAATAACACTAAATAATGATAAGTAAGTAGGTCACACCACTAACCTTCAGCACTAAATTATTTTGTCAGTGGAGCCTTGCCTTCATACCTTGATAGGTATAAACACTCAATCATGAGGGTCCGTCCTATTTGAATCCCTCACGGACGACATGCCATGTATTAAAGACTTTTTCTAACTTATGTACGTATTACCGACTGTTCGCAAACGATGAATGAAGACATCGTGATGAAAACTGCATAAGGCTGAAGAATAAATTCTGGTATGTATATGTGAAGTCCATCAATCCGCATTGGCACGCGTGGTGGACTGACGCCCATACACTCCCTGAGGATAGGCCCGTGCCCTGAAGTGGCACGTATTACAGTAAAAAAAAAACAAATTTTTTCTCAATCATGCCTCTTTCTGTAGGTAGCGATTTATCACTAAGTAACTGATTCATTACGCCCACCCTAAGGTAAATTTTTGTGATCGTGTTGTCAATTTATAATCAAGATTTTAGTTCTTAGTGTAAATAACAATCATTCTCGATCGTTAAGCTCGCGGTCCGTGTGTATCAAAGGCTATCTTGCAAAGGCAGCAACTTTGAGTTAAGTGACTATTCTTTTTTCCTTGCAAGATAATTCATTTAATCCCGTAAAAAAGGAACCAGATTGAAACGGAGTAGCTTTAAGAAAATAGTCAATTTATGCAATGATGATCATTTGAGAATTAAAGTACCTACATTTTTTGATGTTACTGCCCTTCTTTGTTTGTTGTATTTATTTTCCGTAGATTTCATTATTGTCTGCCTAGGCAAAATG
Source organism: Agonopterix alstromeriana (assembly GCA_963924505.1). Classification (NCBI taxonomy): domain Eukaryota; kingdom Metazoa; phylum Arthropoda; class Insecta; order Lepidoptera; family Depressariidae; genus Agonopterix; species Agonopterix alstromeriana. Next base: position 14,918,866 of record OZ004672.1, on the reverse strand, counting down.
ACTGACTGCTGGGTATATATCGTCATCAGCCTTTCATACGTCCCACTGCAGGGCAAAAATCTAATCTTAGAACATACACACCTTGTAAGGGCGTTAGTTCACTACGCGTACCCATTGCGGATTGATAATTGAATAGACTTCACATACGCATCAGAATTTCTTCTTCAGCGTATGAAGGTTTCCTCATGATGTTTTCATGATGTGAGAGCAATCGATATTACTTAATGTCGCAGGCCATATGTACGGATTCGAAACCGGACTCTCGTGATTGAGTGTCCATACCTCTCCACAACTTGCCGAAGCTCCAGGGTCATCATCATTGGTCTTTCCATTTATAAAAGATGATTCAAGCAGCGTATTGACGGCACTTACACCCATGACTATAAAACCCGATACGAGATCGTAAAATTAGAGCTCGCTGTGTCAGTTGGGTTTGTAAATCGATCATGCCTCCTTTCCCGCTTTTTAGCCAAGGAAACTAACCACGTCGTGCACAGCTCTTCCCTCCACTAAATGTTTCCTCAACGAATCGAGATCTTACCAGCCGCTGGTATCGATTGAGAACGTGGACATGTCTCGCTTTACGCAGTCCTTGAAGCGGAGATGTGATCTCCCGACACTTATCTTGGCATGCCCAACTTGACCTTTCTTGGTCTTCCTTTCTTTAAAGTCCTTCTGGACTTTACGCGGCAAAGAGTGTTCCATGCTTTGACTAATTATTATAAGGACTAGCCTTGCGGTAGCATTTCCCCTCTGCCACGGTATAAGCACAATTGATCTTGTGCATTTACATTCAATTTTACACCTTATCACTAAACGAGACAGCCTATAATTGCGAAATAATAACTTCGAACTTAGAACGTTTGGGGTTCACACGAGACTACTTTTCATGATTTTTAACATTCAAAATTAGAATCTAAAGTTATAGGGAATAAAATCCAGTTGCGGATTTCATGTTACCTCGCCCCCCGCAAAAAGTGTCAGAAATGTTTGTTAGTAGAATTACACGCGTAACCAGTCCACATATAAATAGTCAAAGGATCCATGCGATGCACGTGCCCCAATCATCACAGACGTCTCTGTTTGAGAATTGCACATTATATCTACGTAAGGCTCATTATGTCTGGTGGCAAAACCATTAAACAACCAAACACGCCTGCTGTCATCAAATCACACTCAAAATTTCAACGTCACGTTTCATGCAGCAAACGCTCGAACATAATAATTTCTGATCATATTGTTCGCGGTAACAGCCGTTTCGTATTTTAATTGCATATTGAGAACATAATACCGTCATGAACTGGCGGATGCGAATCTGAACCCCCAATTGTTACAGTTTATTACCTTTACCTGATACTCGTAAACGTTATAAATCGATATGGAGGTGTTAAACATATTTGTAGATAACTATATGGATGATTTTCTCATAGCAGTTTTCTACTACAGCAACTGTTTATATAGAAAAGTAGTCATCGCGCAGCAGAATATTTTTAAGTGCGTGAGTGTGTGGACTAAACACCTCAACCTACACTTGAAGAGAGATTGGAGTAAATATTCTACAGAGAAACAATTTCATAATTATGTTGTTGACTTTGTTACTTTATTCTTAATGAAAATACTTATTTAAGTCTAGTTGATGGCGTTAATGGCGCGCATTAAAATAGCCGAAATAATCGCTATGTAGTTTATTTTTCTCTTTTCAATTAATAATTTTTCATGCAGTTGGGTTTTTGTTGTTCTTAATAAATTCATACTTTTTACTCTTGTGTCAAAATGGTAGCATAAAATTACTATAATATATTTGGAATCTGCTATTCACTAGTTTTCATTTGATACCAATATTAAAATTTTTGCATAAAAAATTGTTTATTCACCCTCTCTTTTTTAATTCGTAGACGCCATCTTGAAATAATCTGCCCTATGTCACTCTCACAATGTTTACGAATCTAAACCTCATACCTGAAATAAAGTTCACCAAGCCTTTTATGCTGTAGGGCGTGCCAAAGAAATAGATATACTTACATACATACATACGCTCGAAAAACATAACCCTCCTTCTGGTGCAGTCGGGTAAAAAAGGCATTTTTAGGCATTGGCTTTTTTGTCTCTGTGGGGTTTTTGTTCATGTGAAGTCGAGAAGGATATCATTGTTCATTGATTTAAAGATGTTGGCAACGAATGATATTGTAAAGCTCGCCTTTCATAGAGTTTCCGTGATCTTTACAAAGTCATCATTCCACCCTACGATGTGGACTCTACTAATGTTACGAATCGATATTGTATTAACGTAGAAGTTCTGGTCTTTGCTGACCCAATTATCAATTAGAATTCATGCTCAGCTCGAAACAGGTGAGCCGACGTATCTATTAAAACTTTAACCTAATCAAATATAGATTCCTCGCCCAGTAGACTTCTAATAATATTTGAGAACGCTCGATTTGTTACCTCGTCAAAATGTGATAACAATAATTTAATCTTTACTGTCATAAAATACAGGGTTCAGACCATCAAACTGAACAACTTTCACTATGGAGCCTACTTCGAAATCAGGATAAAAAAATCTGCTGTCCCATACATTTGAGTCGAGTTGGTACTATGTTTTATAATTGTGTTGTTTTTATTTCTTTCTACCAATAAAGACCCCAGTTAATATTATATATTAGTGCCAATCAATATCAGTACGTACAATGATATTAAATGATAATATTATATGTTATGCTGTTTGAGTACAATAGAGTGTTATAGAAATATAACATAACGGTCTACTTTAAACCTCAGGTTTGGGATCAGATTATAGTATGTGTTTATCAGTTCGTCCTGAAACCTTAATTGATCTGAAAGCGAATAATTATGTTCGTTTGCTTGTCGGTATCAATTAAAATCCTCAACCGTCTATGGCGTGGAAGGACATGGGCTACTTTTCAATAATTAGATTTTCTTAAGAGGCCTATTACAGGCTCAGTGGCGCCCTCATCACAATAATAAAGATTTCTCAATAAAAAAAGCCTAAAGTCTAAAAGTGCTACTCCAATAAACTACAAAAGACTTCAAGCTATTGTTATACATTACTTTTATAGGTTCTAATCATGCCACTTTTAAGAATTTCGAAATAAAAATAAAAGCGGCCGTTTCTTTTTTTATGTTTGTATGTTTAGACCTATAAAAAACCTACAAAAGTATTCTATAAAAATAGTTTGAATGCTTTTGTAGTTTATTGGAGTAACACTTTTTTAATTTAGGATTTCTTTATTGAGAAATCTTTATTATTGTGATTGGTGCGCCACTGAGCTTGTAATAGGCCTCTTAATCGTGATGGGATGATTTTTTTATGAAACCACCGTCGCTTTAATGCTAGTTAAAAAGACGCCACTAGAAACTCTTCAATAAATTAGAAGTCTAGAAGGTAAACAGTCTACGTACTTAAGGAATATGCTCGGAATCACGTTCCTTTTAGTGGTTTTGTTGTACCTTCACGAGTTTCAATGAAAGCGTGTTAACTTCGTACAAAGTTTGAGACGAGCGAAAGTTGAGGTAGAAGACTGTGGTACGATTTTAGATCAGCCAAAATAATGCCGTTGACGGTAAGCATGTTTCTTAAGAAAAGTTTTAGAATGACTATGTAGAATTGCCTTAAGATTTTCGTTGTAAAATTACCTTTTGTTTTTGGATTCATACAAATAACAAGCGCTCGTTGGCGTAGTGGAGCTTCGGTATTGGAAACGATCACCGAAGTTAAGCAACATCAGGTCCGGCCAGTCTTTGAATGGGTGACCGTTTAGTGGTATTTCATCTCGAGCGTTTCGTGCTTCGGAAGGCACGTTAAGCAGTTGGTCTCGGATAGTTCCGTCAGATGGAGTCAACTATTCGTTAAGCCAGGTCCGAGGTCTATTAAGGCGGCTTGAAAATTCTCTGACAGCAAGTCGTCCACTAACTTGCCTCCACCAACCAGCACTGGGCCCGCGTGGTGGAGTATGTTCCACTCCCTCTCACCCTTATTCGTGAGAGCCTTTTCCCTGCAGTGGGATTTGACAAGCTATAGCTTATCTACACTAATATTATAAAGAGGAAAGATTTGTACCTATTTTTGTATGTTTGTATGTTTGTAATGAATAGGCTCAAAAAGTACTGGGCCGATTTAAAAAATTCTTTCACCAATAGAATGCTACATTCTTCCAATTTGACATAGGCTACATTTCATTTTGAAAAAAATTAGGGATCCTTGGTAAAATTTGAACAATGTAACCGAAGGTGTAGAAAAATGAGTCTTAAAATTTATTTGTCTACCCCGTGCGAAGCCGGGACGGGCTGCTAGTTACTTATAAATTACAAAGGCGTATGTATAATATCTGAAAGACAGTGCTATAGTAAATTTTTTGTCTAGCCTTGTTACGGACGGACAATTTTTTTTTAAAAAGCTTTTCTTTTCTTTTGTTGCGAATGTTTCGTCTAGCTAGTAGTAAAATCTTTTACGATTAAAGTTTTGATTTCTTTACAATTGACTCGAGTTTATTCCTTTTTTGCCCTAAAACCTTTTCTTAGAGTGCAGTTTTACTAAGTCGTTATTTAGAGTGTTTTAAAGTACTTTGAAATAAATTGCGAAATGAGTTAAGTTTTGTAGACGTGCTTCAATCTGAGTTTTCAATATATTCACATACTTAAAAGTGTTAACATATATATGGCTTTTAAGGTACACTCAAATGAGCGCGGTCTGCGGTCATGATCATACAGCGTTCAATTTTCTTTCAGAAAATACCAAATTTGTAGTTAGGTACTCAAGTATGTCCTTTTCTGAAATAACCAAAATTAAAAACATTTCTACAATTTTTACTTGTGAGTGGATCTCACTGGGGAGTGTAAATGCGCATACATACATAGTTAGTTATAGCCTGTAGAATTCCACTGCAGGGCAAAGGCCTCGTCTCACGAATAAGGGTGAGAGGGAGTGGGCCATACTCCACCACACGGACCCAGTGGGTATTGGTGGAGGCAAGATAGTGGTCAACTTGCAGTCAGAGAATTTTCAAGCCACCTTAATAGACCTCGGACCTGGCTTAACGAATAGTTACAACGTCATCTGACGGAACTATCCGAGACCAACTGCTTAACGTGCCTTCCATAGCACGGAAACGCTCGATATGAAATACCACTAAACGGTCACCCATCGAAAGACTGACCGGACCTGACATTGCTTAACTTCGGTGATCGTTTCCAATACCTAAGCTCCACTACGCCAACGAGCGCTTCATACATACATATTTTGTCAAAACTCGAAGCTACGCCAAATGTGGCTACGCCATTTTAGGTCGTCGGTCCAGCGGGCCGCAGGGCGTCCCATACTAGGCCTGCCAGCTCGTGGTCTCCACTTTAGAACTCTTACTCCCTATCAATTGTCAGTTCTTCGGCAGAAATGACCAGCCTATTGCCACTTGAGCTTACTAATTTTCTGAGCTATGCCAACCACTTAAGTACTCTGATGTTTTACCTCATTCCAGATATAATCTCTCAGAGAAACACCGAGCTCTCTCCATAGCTCGCTGAGCGATTTTGAAGTGATGAACTAGTTCTATCGTCAGGGTTCACGTTTCCGCATTACATACGATTATAGTTTATTACTGGCATGATGCAATGATTGAACACCTTCGTTTTGAGGTATTGTGGTGGGGCCTAGGAAAATATATGGCGGAATTTCCCGAAAGCAGTCGATCCTAGCTGGATACGCCTCTATGATACACCATATGATCACGACTATATTCCCCGAGGGGGTAGTCAGAGATATTTTGAAAACTCGGAACATCCACGTTTCACTAGTAGTACTGAAACAGTGAGCCCGCCGCCACTTGTAATGGACAGTGGGTACAATGCATGCCTCGAAATTGAAGCATGCAGATTTCCTCGCAATGTTTTCCTTCACCGAAAAGCCAGTGGTGTTACAAATCGTACATAAATTCTGAAAAACTCTTTGGTACGAGTCGGCCTGGACGGGGATCGAACCATCGCCTCCTGCACGGCAGGCGGTTACTCGCCACTGAACCACCACGGCTTCATGATACACAGGGTGTTATAAACCCTTTTAATATTTGAAGGGGTGGTTTAGACCATCAAATTGAACAACTTTCACCATAGAGACAAAGTTGAAAAAAAATCTGCTGTCTCATACTGTAGTTCTGTATAAAACAGACCTGATTTATTTTTCACAATTTCGATGTTTGCTTCCTTAGTGAAAGTTATTCAGTTTTATGGTCAAACCACCCCTTTAAATATTATAAGGGTGGTTTGTTACACCCTGTATGTAAGCGGTGAAATCCATGGTAGCATAGCACAAGCATAGCATAAGCATATGCTCACGACTATATTCCCCGAGGGGGTAGTCAGAGATATTCTGAAACCTCAAAACATCCACGTTTCACCAGTAGTACCGAAACTCTGTCCAGTGTGACGGGGGGCGAGCCCGTCGCCACATATAATGGACAGTGGGTACAATACATGCCTCGAAATTGAAGCATGCAGGTTTCCTTACGATGTTTTCCATCACCGAAAAGCCAGTGGTGAGACTCAAAAAATATCTTTACCACAATAACAAGTCAAACCCAATGGCAGCTAATAACTCGACAGGAGAACAAATCCTGAACTTTAAAAACAAGCCTTTTGTAAAAAAAACTATTTTTGAAATAAACACGTACCAGAAATAGTATAGAACTGAATGCATTTGAATCGCGTCGCTGCAGCTCTAGTGCAAACTCGACGATGCTCACTACACTTTACATTTGAATGAGCTTTCCGTTTGATTTGATAGGGAACTGTACACAATACCGGTCTGTATACATCGTTAGACGGCTGTTCATTTATTATTGAGTTTAAGCTCTATGGAATGGTTAACAAGTTTGATGTAGATTTTTACAACAGTTTCAACTTACAATAGTACATGACAATGGTTTATAGAGACCTAACAGTGCAGATTTTTATGAAAAAATAGAATAAGCCTATGCTCACGACTATATTCCTCGAGGGGGTAGTCAGAGATATTCTGAAACCACAAAACATCCACGTTTCACCAATAGTACCGAAAATCTGTCCAGTGTGAAGGGGAGTGAGCCTGTCGCCACTTGTTATGGACAGTGGGTACAATACATGCCTCGAAATTGAAGCATGCAGTTTTCTTCAAGATGTTTTCCTTCACCGAAAAGCCAATGGTGTTACAAATCGTACATAAATTCCGAAAAACTCATTGGTACGAGTCGGCTTGGACTGGACCACCACGGCTAAAAATGTTACCATAAGTGTACCATATCTTCAATTTACGGAAAGATAAATTCAAAATACTTTTATTAATCCCAACGATTTGCTAATTACAACCGGATACAAAGACCAAAAGGCTTATCTTCCCTAAATCCCTTTTATGTTGTACATTTTTAAACGTTCTTATAATCAAATCAGGGGTAATACTTCAAAGCTAACGCTTGAGGGCTTCTTCTTTTATTTAGCTTCCCTTTGAATCTGTATTAAATTGAATTACTTGGTACGCTTAAGGGTTGTTCGCAAACATCCTACTAATATTATAAACGCGAAAGTTTGTAAGTATGGATGGATGTTTGTTACTCTTTCACGTAAAAACTACTGAATGGATTTTAATGGAATTTGGCACACAGATAGAATATGATCTGGATTAACACATATGATACTTTGTTAATGTCTACGCAGACGGAGTCACGGGCAACAGGTAGTATTTTATATTTTGGGGGATATAGTGTACAGGAGACCGATTGCGCTAATTTAAAACATCGAAGTTCTATTTATATCCAATTTCAGTTCTAATCACATTGAAATCCTATTACTATTCAACTATGCTGAAAACTGCATCTTGCTAAACTCTATGTAACTGACAGCCTTTAACGTCTGAGCGATCTGTCAAAACGGCTCTAACGGCTGTCATGAGCTGTACCGCGATTAGCGCAATACCAAATGTGGCAAAAGTTATGGTTCGTACGTAGTCCAGTCACGGTTCAATCACCGAATATTTACCGCTATTGCAGCCCGGCACTGTTTACTGAAAGTTTGAGCTTCGGAACCGTTCGAATTTTATTGTTATTCGCAAATTTCTGCAATACTCGTCAATTTTCGATTTCTAATTATTGGCGTTTTAGCATCGTGTTAGACATTTGAAAAACAACATTAAAAAACTATTTTTAAAATTGAATTTTAAAATGTACTCTGCATTTTTATGAAGAAATATCGACGTTCCACGTTTACTTTTTTCGAAATCTATCATAAACATGCATTTTTATCTTTTTTCTTACATGGTGTAAAATACCCTATTATGTTGGTATACACTCGGACATAATATTAAAGAATGGGACTGACTGGACACAAAGAAAGGCTTTAGGCTTCGGAATCTTTCAAGTTCTGCTGTTTTCATGGCCTTTTTAGAAGAATTTCTAGGTATAAAATAAACGCGAACTCCTGTAAAAAATGGAAGAGTACTTAGTTGAATATCTACGAATGCACGTGTACTACAATGTATAAGTAAAAAGATTATTAAAACCAAGTAAGCAGTATTTAGTGTTGGGAACATATTAATTAATTGATAACATACACGTTGGTATCGGGGTCGTTTTTAAAGCGGAAACATGGTACTTCAGACCATTAAATATGTTTCACTATGGAGCCGAAATCTCGAAAAAAAAACAGCTGTTCTATAGAAAATGTCAATAGCTTCTCGAAATTTTTTTTAATATGAAACAGCAGATTGTTTTCGCGATTTAAATGTTGGTTCCATAGTAAATGTTGTTCAGTTTGATGGTCTGATTAGTTCCGGCTTCAAAACGACCCCGATTCCACGGTGTGTATTCAAGATATTTGACACTATTGCACCATTAGCATACACTAAGGAGCCTGTATCTAGAATCCATTAGTGGTTAACGACATTACAGTACATTTAGCGCCAGTGGTCTGCCAGTCTGCCACGACATTGCATAATGTAAGCATTCTATTATGTTATGAACCTAATGAGGAATGTACGGAATCCTAATCCTAGCAAATACTGAAACGGTGTACTCAGACCATCAAACTGAACAACTACCACTATGGAGCCTATATCAGGAAACGCGAAAATAATCAGCTGTCTCACACATTTGAGTCGGATAGGTACAGCAGTTTTGTATGGGACAGCTGATTTCAATGTTAACGCTGTACAATCAACCGGTTGGTTTAATTGGAAAAAATCCCTTCATCCGTTAGTTGGTTCAGTTGGTCGGAGTGGAAAGACAGGGTCATAGTTAGATACCAATTAGTTTTTGCTAAACTTCTTGCTACCCCTATAGGGATTATGGTCGTCATAATAGTATGTATGAAATGGGTCACCTTCTAGTAAAACATTAAGGGGATATAATTCGGAGCGCGCTCCATACAAACGCACAATGGTGATATTTTCAATACTAACCAATTAAACCCAATGAAATTTTTCTGAAACAATCTTGAAATAAATATCTATGCTTGTATGGAGTCAGATTTTCGTCAAAATATACAGTTTCAATGCTAGGATTAATTTAAGATTTGTATGGAAATCTTTGAGGGACTTTAATTTTAAAACTAAACATTTTAACGAAAATCTGACTCGATACAAGCATAGAAATTTGTTTTTAGATTGATTCTGAAAATTTTCATTGAGTTTAATTGGTTAGTGTTGAAAATATCACCATATTACGTTTGTATAGAGCGCGTTTCGAATTATATCCTCTTAACAAAAGGTTTTTTAAAGGCAAACAATATAATATTAGCTGGAAACAGTCAATTTATGTTAGTTCGCCTTTGTGATAGCGACTTTACCCTTCTGTACCTAAAGGGGATCCTGGTGAACTGATAAGGTTCACCAGGATCCCCTGGGGGATCGGGCTAGAGGATCCTGGTGGCCTAAACCATTTATGAATAGGTTTCTTGTAAATTAATGGTCTTTATACTTTCTATATACCGTGCCCAAAAAGTATGTGTACGCACCTCTTTTTGTAGTCCAACACCGTGCCTTGCCGGCTTTTCTAAAATAATTAATTCCAATAGATATAATTTGGCCTAGTTAATAAAACCACCTTGCAAAATTAAACTATCCCAGTCTGCATTATACATGGTGAAAAATAACCCATTGTAGTTGGTATACTTGTAATAATATTTCTGACCACCCCGAATGTGATTACGGTCGTGAGTTTATGTATGTATGTATTTGAAAAAGAAAACCGACTAAAATACCTGGCTCCTTAGGCGAGGAGTCAGGATTATTAACCACTAAGCTCTCCCCCCAGCAGTCCATTTGTGGTTTTGTGTCGAAGTGCCCTGAATAATCGGTTTGCATCCACGGCACTTTTCGTATGTCACCAAAAAATTCGCGTCTCCAAGCTGCAGCGGGATGGGAACACGCCTGCTGCAGCCTTCCAGAGGTTACACGGAAATAGCTGGCCTGAGATAATGTTCCCGAGATATCTCTCAGATCTCTTACACTTAAGTCGAGACGGCTCGTAGGTTTCAGGTAGATTTAACTTTTTGTTAGTTAATTACAGTTAGATTAAACGTAGACGCTTCGCTAAGTGCATCTACTTAAAGGCTTTTAGTGAAATTAACACGTCCGCCTGCACTTCGTTAAGCCTGCATCTAGGTTCTGTAGAGATAGTTATGGGGTGATAATAATTGCTAAAATAATAGGTTTTTAATGCTGGAGTAGTATGTTTTTGATTTGATTATTTTACAAAACTTATTCAGAAAAAAAAAATCTCTTATTTATATTCTTCATCGGCGCAGTAGTCAGAGATATCCTTAACACAAAATTAAAAAAAAAGTAATATTAAAAACAACCCGGATAGCGTCGATACCGTGTTGCGGAGATATATGGAAACTCAATCTTTAGGTCTCCTTGAGGGTAGGTCTATGCCCTGCAGTGAACCGTATTTAGGCTGATGATGATGATGATGAAAAATAAAGCCATTTGTGGCGAGCTATTGGTGAGTGGCGACACCACGGACCCGATTCTCTATAGGACCCGGATTGATTTGGCCCGCCCCTCTTGTCTTGCCTTGACCGACCGGCCAGGAGTGGAGTTCCAAGAGTCCGCTCTATGCTCCAGGTTGGAAGTGTAAAATTTAAATCGCCGGGAGGCGCTGAATGTTGCGCTTAGTACCGGAAACTGGCACCTACAGACTCACCTCTCTACAAACTTAGCTGCTCAGTAGATGTTGCCTCCTTGTCGCTCCTTGCGACCAGATATACATTTCACTAGCATTGCCCATTAATATCTGTCCATTGTTACAGGTAGTGAGACCATGAGTGAGTGGTTAGAGATTTGATTAATTTGGAAATCTAAGATCTACTGGGATACAATTACATCTTCATGATTGCTAGTCGGGGTCTATTTTTAAATATACGGCCGATTTCTGCGACATCCATTCGTAATTCTTTATATTTCTTATGAAGGTTTGTTATTACCACTCTGAAACCGTTAATTTACGAAAACTACAACAGCATGCTTAACAAGATACTTACACCCGTATTCTAAGTCGCTTCCTCAAAAGCTTCCTCGACTCAACCTCACTCAAGGATACCTTAAGGTTTTCCTCAACTCACCCTCAATCTCTGCAATCTCAGTCATAATCTCGAGTTTCCTCCAGTGAGGTCGAGTAAAAAAAAATTCAATAATAGTAGAATTTTAGGTCCGTTGTTCCTTTTTTTCACGATGTTCAGAATAGAAATAGATAAATACGAGCAATAATTTTACGAAAAAATATGCTTCAACGAAATTTACGTATCTCGAGGAGGCCTTAAGGTAGGTCGCAAGCTACCTTAAATTTGATGTTTCTTTCCTCCACTCTGCTGAGGAAATTCCTCAAGTCGAGGACGCTTATGTCATTTTTGACTTCAAATTTGAGTGAGCATATGTTTTTTTTTAAATTAATTTCTTTAACGGATACTAGTCCTTTTGAGCCATTCGTTATTTTTTTTCTTTATGTTCTTTATTTTGATGATGGGATGATAGATGACGACGAATCTGTGGTCGATTTTGCAAGCTCGCGCGTTGCCGCCAAAATGACCATGTACGAGTTTACTTGAACCAAAACTTAGGTTCTGTTATCGTATTTATTTGATATTCCTGTTACGTCAGTCGCTTTACGCAACTGTTTGGTACACAATCCGCACGAAATTATGTCACAAATATCACTAAAACCAAAATTTTTACGAATTTCAAATACGACGAAACATAGCAAGAGCAATGGCACCAAGCAAACCCGTGAGCATATGTCAACTCGAGTGAGGACACCTCAAGGAAACAACTAAGAATACGAGTGTTAGTGTGTAGCTAGTAAAATTTCTGACCACCCTGAAAAGGATTATGCTCGTGAATTCATATACTAACGATCACACTTTACAAAAGAGTCTGAATACGATTAAAACTGAACTACAGGTAATGAAATAACTTGGCCCGCAGACGACTGGCGAACTGCGACCCAGTTTAATGACTTCACAAAGTTCGTGCCATGTACAAACTCCCACAGATTAAACGATTTTCACACTTACAAAGTGGACACAAAATTCCTGTTAGAGGACTTGTTATGTTGAATGAATGGAAGAGATTCCCCAAGTTAGCGGCTCGCGTAGGACTCGTACCGTAAAATAAGCTTGTCGAATAGTTTCCGAGGTGTTACGTACCTGTGAGACTACATGGGTTTAACTTTTCTTTTGTTACACTGTTTAACAACATGTAGGTACAGAATTAATCAGAAAGCAAGAGCTAGCAAGCTTTTTATCTTTAACTAGCTTTTGCCCGCGACTCCGTCTGCGTAGACCTTAAAAAAGTATCCTATGTTTTAATCCAGATAATATTCTATATGTGTGCCAAATTTCATTAAAATCCATTCAGTAGTTTTTACGTGAAAGAGTAACAAACATCCATCCATACTTACAAACTTTCGCGTTTATATAATTAGTAGGATTTGATTTTAAACGGCACAACATTACGGCATATTTGGCTTGTTTCAATATTGTGTTTTTATGATTTTTTTGTGATCTTCAACATCTCGGCTTTATTTTATATAAAGTATATTTCTTATTTTTCGATAAAATACATGTTGTTGTTGCTGTTTTAAACTGTTTATGTTTGTATTTTCTTTTTATGATTTTGTGGCAATAAATTGATTTGATTGATTTGATTGATTGAACATTGCTACTACAGTTCCAGGTTATTAAGCATTAATATTTGAAATAATGTAGCCCAAAAAGTATACATGCTTAAAATAAAATGCTTTACATACTGAAGGTGGTGCTTCAGACCATCAAACTAAACAACTTTCACTTCAGGGTCAACATTGAAATCTCGAAAAAAAATGGTTGTCACATAAAAAAGTTTCAATGGCTACTCGATCCAAATGTATGAAACATTTTTTTTCGTGAATTAAATTTTGGTCCCATAGTGAAAGCGTTTCAGTTGCATGGTCTGAAGCACCATCTTAAGTATGTAACGCTTTTAATTTTACACAATTTATACAGGGCGTTGAACAACTTTCCCTAAGAAACCTATGGGAAATTCCCAAAAATGTTTTTGGACTTCCCATACTAAATGCAATCAGCTGATCGAACGTTTGTATGAAAAATCGAAAAAAAAGGTTTCTTAGGAAAAGTTGTTCAGTATCATGGGTATAATCACCCCTTTAAGAATTGCAATTGTTTACCCCAACACCCTGTGTTTTTCAAAGTTTTACGCTACCATAGTTTATGTCATTTGAAATGTCAACGAATAAACAATTTTTAAATTCAACTTCGAAAACCTGAATAAAACTACCAGCAGAAAATCTCACTTATTAGAAAATAGCCGATATTTCGAACGAAATTGTATTATTTCGCGCGAGAAGATTATCATTGAATTTGAAATTTAAAAATTTTACACCGAGATTCAATCTGCACCCCATTTGCTTCGGCTCCATCTTGCGCCACTGAATGCATTACCATTTTTATGCATTCAAGATAGCTCTTCACTCAGAATTATTCATTATTTTCTTTTACTTATCACCTTTTCAGCTATTGAAAATTTATTATTCGTTGTAAATGTACACAGTCTTGGAATTGAATTTAAGATTTATGGATTTCAAGTGTTTAACGAGTCCCTGTAAAGTTTAAAAACTAGAAACCAAGCATAACCATTGAGCGTAGGTGGCGCGTTGCGGAGAGGTTTGACCCAATCTTCAGGTCCGAGATAGAATCAGAACGGACGACATGCCATGAACCAATAAATTTTCAAACTTATGTTGGTACGTAATTATCGACTGCTCTCAAACGATGAAGGAAAAGGTTGTGAGAACCTGCATAAGCTGGAGAAGAAATGCTAATGCGTCTCTACCAATCCGCATTGGGCACGCGTGGTAGACTGACGCCCCAAAACCCTCCCTGAAGGTTGACCTGTACCATCCTGTGCCCTGCAGTGCGACGTATAAAAAGCTGATGAAGATGAAAGTAATTTCAGTGGGTGGGTGCCGTAAGAGACGACTAGAAAAAGTTTTCTTTTGTAGTGTTTTCGTAGGTGAAAGGATAGACCCATCACCGCTTGGAGCATATTTTTCATAGTGAAATTCTAGAAGCTAAAAAGTTAACCTAGTTGCAACTACACACTTTATTTAAGAGGATATTAAAGGTAATGTCTCAGACTACCCGAATAGGGTTAATGTAGATTTACTTTTAACTAGTTGGAGTTGGCGAAACCAAAAATAATTTTTTTGGCGAAAGAAAAAACAAACAGTTCGATAGCGTGTTTGTAAAAATTTATTTTGATCTCGTCTGTCTATTTTGCTCTATCGTACGTATATACCTACTACGCTCTTCCACTTCCACTTTTACAATATTTTTATCAAAAATAGATGGTATATAGTTAGACACTAAAATTAATATAACTCAAATAACTTAGCAAATTTATAATTAAAATCTAGTCTGTTTGTACAGTAAACACAAACTTTCTCAAGTACTCCATCAATTAAGATTTTTATCAGCGATATCTTTTAATTTCATTATCAAACAGTAGCTTTATTGAGTATTAGCTCTATCGACAAAAATTTACCAACTAACTTTTTCTCCCCCTGGGAAATAGGTTTTTAATTTAACATCAAAAGTAAATTACGAACTTAAGATTAAATTGAATCTCCAGTAGGCTTATTCTTTCCTTCTTTCTTGCCAATGAATAAATTAGCATTTTATCTAAATTGTGGATCTTTTTAAAAAGCACTTTCGGGACATAAAGGAAATTGTGTCCGGGGCAAGGATATCTTTTCAATATTATTATTATCCAAAGTATATTTTTCCCAATAAATCAGAATATTTCTATAATCAAAATAGTCTTTGGGAACTGGGTGTATTATTAAATATTGTGACGGTATAAAGGCAGCGGAATATTTTTTGTAGATTCAATATAACGGGACTGCCGATGGCAATATTTCATTCTGTTCCAGGATCCAGCTAGTACTGAGTTGATATTTTTTCCTCTTCAAGTGATCAAAGGACACATCAGATTACCCAGGTAATTATTAAAGTGAATAATAAACTTACTTATTAATTTTATTGGAACAATAAACAGATATAATTCAATTTAATTCATTTATTTTGTTCTAGAATGTAGAATTGAATTGAATCTAGAATCTAGATCATAGATATGTGTCAGTCACAATGAAAAAGACTTAAAATATTGTATTTGCATTTAAATCTAAATGCATAAAAAAGAACAATCTTAAAATCTGCAACACGCTTCGTCAGAATGGCAAAATGTCCGTAACTGCAACATGCTTCGTCAAAAATAAGTTATTTACGAGTACTTAGCAGGATCCGATTTAGCAACATGCTTCGATAAAATCTTAATCCTTATACATTGTCCATTACAAGTGGCGACGGGCTCACCCCCCGTCACACTGGACAGAGTTTCGGTACTATTGGTGAAACGTGGATGTTCTGAGGTTTCAGAATATCTGACTACCCCCTCGGAGAATATAGTCGTGAGCATATGCTATGCTATGCTATGCATGCATGCCTTATACATTCTAAATCTGTTGCATGCTTCGTCAAAAGAAAGACTTAGAGCACCACGGCAGATCCGAATCCGAAGATATGTATGGACCTTTGACTATTTATATGTGGACTGGTTACGCGTGTAATTCTACTAACAAACATTTCTGCCACTTTTTGCGGGGGGCGAGGTAACATGAAATCGGCAACTTTGGATTTTATTCCCCATAACTTTAGATTCTAATTTTGAATGTTAAAAATCATGAAAAGTAGTCTCGTGTGAACCCCAAACGTTCTAAGTTCGAAGTTATTATTTCGCAATTAGTGATAAGGTGTAAAATTGAATGTAAATGGATAAAATCAATTGTGCTTATACCGAAAAGGGGAAATGCTACCGCAAGGCTAGTCCTTATAATAATTAGTCAAAGGTATGGACATTTATCACATGTCCATATTTATTTATGTGTTTATGTATGGGCAAAGGTACTCGTATGTACCTATACATTTCATCCGAGACAGAATTATAAATGTGCCTGTCAAAATCCATCAAAATTCATACTTTTTTGACGGATCGGATTCGGATTGGACGTAATGCGAAACCGCTCTAAGGGTTGAACCTCATCTGCCAGCACCGGATCGCATTTTTCCGTCGCTCCATCCTTTTCTGTCCCTCAGAAACGTCATTTGTTAGGGAGAGGAAGATAGCGGGAATGCGATCGCATGCGGCAGCACGGCAATGCTGCGGCCTTTCTCGCTCTAGCCAATGACGTTCGTGAGCGACAGAAAAGGATAGAGCGTAAAAAATTATATTCACTGCTGGCAGATGAGGCTCAATCTTGACGCGCCACCCAGGCTCTATGGTCCCAATCACACTAGCGCCATTTCCCCTTCGGAACTTACGAGTACAATAAAATTAAATACGTTTTTAATTTTTTTTTTTACGTGTAGAACGACTGGAAATATGCCTTGTTACTTTTATACAGGAAGTTGGAATAGGTATTGTCTACACCTGGAGAGCAGACTGCCTTATAAGCCGTGAAACATGAAAATACTCTTTGGCCGTCGTCGATGTTTCTGATTCGTCACTTTTCGTGTTTACATGCTTGTAAGGAGGTTATGGATCCATTGGCTACAAATCCATGCTTTTACATCTTTAGTATCAAAGTCAAAGTCAATATAATTTATTCAATATAAGAGCTTGCAGCACACTTATCAAACGTCAAAACTTTTTTAAAGCTACCACCGCGTCGGAACGTGTTGTCGCTGTAGAGAAGATGCGGCCAGAAACTCTACCTACCTTAGAACCGTACCTAGTTTAGTAGTAGTAGTATTCAGTCTCTATGACAGTATCCTCTGTTACTTCTCTGTGGTTAGCATCAATTGGCATGTCCTCAGAGACCCAGTGCCCCTGGTAATTACTTGTACTGAGTGAATTTACGTTTTTCATGTAATCATTTATTAGCTGTGTCTTCAGTTCACCGCTAAAAATATAAAAAACCAAATCAAGAGGAAAACCTACATGTTAAAATGTCGAGCCATGTAATTTGTCAATTTGTCCATTAAAAAGGCAACGGGCTCGCTACCTGCCACGCTGGTGTCGAGTTTGGGCACTGCTAGTGGAATGTAGACATTCTGAACTAGGTATGCTACTATATTTAGATTATAATCTACCTTTGCTAATATCGTCGTGAGTAACTGAGCTAGAGAAGGTAGTCTAGACCAGATGGAAATTATAATTTTTTTTTTCTTTGACTATTTATATGTGGACTGGTTACGCGTGTAATTCTACTAACAAACATTTCTGCCACTTTTTGCGGGGGGCGAGGTAACATGAAATCCGCAACTTTGGATTTTATTCCCCACTAGCAGCCCGTCCCGGCTTCGCACGGGGTAGACAATTGTCTATTTTACCAAGGATCCCTAATTTTTTTCAAAATGAAATGTAGCCTATGTCAAATTGGAAGAATGTAGCATTCTATTGGTGAAAGAATTTTTTAAATCGGCCCAGTACTTTTTGAGCCTATTCATTACAAACATACAAAAATAGGTACAAATCTTTCCTCTTTATAATATTAGTGTAGATAACTTTAGATTCGAATTGTGAATGTTAAAAATCATGAAAAGTAGTCTGGTGTGAACCCCAAACGTTCTAAGTTCGAAGCTATTATTTTGCAATTATAGGCTGTCTCGTTTAGTGATAAGGTGTAAAATTGAATGTAAATGCACAAGATCAATTGTGTTTATACCGTGGCAGAGGGGAAATGCTACCGCAAGGCTAGTCCTTATAATAATTAGTCAAAGACCTTTGCTAATATAGTCATCAGCAACTGAGCTAGACAAGGTGGTCTAGACCAGATGGATATTATATCATTTTTTTTAGATTACGGACCTGTCAGGACCCGACAGGAAAAACATTGGTTACTACTCGAATACAAAATATTTTTTGTTTACCTCTATCTTGAGGAACATTAAATTTGTATTTAATTTTTTCAATTAAAATTTTTGTTTTTTTTATGCAGTGAATGAAGTTTCTCTACAAAACCCATACCAATTGGTGTCAGTTAGTGGATTTCAAGTGCCATAAACTTTTTAAATTAATGTAAATAAAATATTATTGTAATTCTTTCCTGGCTTGTCCTGATAGGTCCCGAAGTCAACAACCTAATAGTACATTATAGGAATCAGATTGCTATTTTAAAAGAAACATTGAAATGATTTTGATTTCGAATTGATTTTTTGAAAAAAAACATTGAAACCAGTCATTGGATCATCAAACATTAAAATCATTGAAACATTGGATCATTCATTGGATCAAACATTGAAAACATTCAAAAAGGAACAATTTCGGTGTTCTCATCGTCGCTAAATTCACTGCTCGAACAGTCCATTGCTGCTCGAAAGTTACAATTTTCGCGAAACGAACTAAGTCAGCGTTTTTCTTTGATTTCGTCGCTGTCACTTTTTCTACAACAGGAAGGTTCTTGCAGGAGAATCGCTAACCTATCCCCTTCTTGTCATTTGTTTCTTGTGCATTTCCAAGCTTCAAACGACATTTCAAAGGGTTTTGTTTCATTTTTTTTACATATGTGAAGGTAGTCGATTCATTTACGCACCGTGCAGAAATAGACAACTTAGGTCCCGGAAAAGCGTGCGTAAAGTGCGGGTTTAGGTCACATTGTGCTATAAAAAAAATCTATTCATCTGGCCGCTGAGCCGCTAGCAGATTTTTTTTTGCGTTTCCTGATGTAGGCTCCATAGTGAAAGTTGTTCAGTTTGATGGTCTGAATTCACCATTTCAGTATTTGCTAGGCTGTCACTTACACCCTGTATAAAATGGTCTAAAATTATCATCATCATCATCACCCCAGCTGATAGACGCCAGATGTCCAATACTGGACATGAGCCTCCCCAAGGATCGCCACCACGATCGATCCTGGTGCTGTTATCATCCTACGGGTTCCCGTTGATAGTAATCTATGGTTTATTTATTTTAAAATGTCTAACATTTATCTGAGTAGGTAAACAGTGAAATCTCAAATGGGTATAATATAGGTAAGCTTCTTTCACGAAACAAATTACCTGCTGACGTCAAAAATTTAAATAGACTCGAAAGCACCGTATCTCGAATCCAATCTTGCTTCGATTTACGACACGTTTCGTCCCCAATTCTCAAAGTATTCGAAAGAGGCGTGTTGCCTAAACGGCATCGTATCGAATGATCTCTCCTTAACAGATTCTCGATGCTAGCAGATTGCGGTTTCGATCAAACGTTTGCAGTCGTTTTACACACGGATTTTGTGCACTGATTAGATGTTAGGTATTAAAATAATATGACAAGTGGTGACGGGCTTATTTCCCGTCATACTGGACAGAACACACGTCACAGTTTTCAGAATATCTCTGCCTTCTTCGTGAGAATATAGTCGTGAACATAATTATACTATAAAATGTGATAAAAATGTTATACTAGTATTATAGAAGGTGTTACAAAAATACAAATAAACATTAAGGGGGTGCTTTAGACCATCAAACTGAACAACTTTCACTATAGGACCAACATCGAAATCGCGAAAAAAAATCGGATGTTCCATACTAAACTACAAATCTACTCGAGCTAAATGTATGGGACAGCTGACTTTTTTTCACGATTTCGATGTTAGTCCCATAGTGAAAGTTGTTCAGTTCGATGGTCTAAACAACTCCCTTAATGTTTATTTGTATTTTTGTAACACCTTGTATAATACTAGTATAACATTTTTATCACATTTTATAGTATAATTATGTTCACGACTATATTCTCACGAAGAAGGCAGAGATATTCTGAAAACTGTGACGTGTGTTCTGTCCAGTATGACGGGAAATAAGCCCGTCACCACTTGTCATATTATTTTAATACCTAACATCTAATCGGGAACTGATTTATAACAAAATAATTAGATTAAAACAATAATTTCATTATTTTGATAGTTAAAATTTAAAGTTATTCACATTTTAAGTTGTAGGCAAATTTTTTTTGTTCTCATTTCAGCAATAAATGAAAGCGCTAGCGTGTTCGTGGATAGATTTTAAGAATCTTGTTTTGGTATTAAGTAGGCTGAGTGTACCAGCATGGTGGGTTGAAATCGAATTCAGTGAATTTTAAATTTTACAAACAAATTATTTAATATTTTGAAAAAAATTACCTATGTTGAAAACATGATAATTCGATTCTGCTCTCGATTCTAAACAAACTACTTTCTAGTTTTGCGTTAATTCATTAACACGTTGTATTATTAAACTCGGAAACATAAATAGGTACTTGAAGTCATGACTGAAGCCTTTTTATTTCAGAAGTCATCAAACTTTAATTAAAAATTTCACCACTACCGAAAATGACGTGTACAATTTAATTGCTTTTAGCGACCAAAAGCTTCAAACTCTGCTGAATTGAACAAGCTCGCTTTCTATAAAGACCGTATATCACAGTCGGGGTCTAAGGTAAATATTTGAACACTTCCACAGTACCGAGGCAAGGCTGTCATGGAATATATGGAGGGAAATTTTAAACGGGAAAATTTTAAATCAGAATATCACGTGTAAACTTGCGTATTTACTCGGGAACGGGAAGTGCTTTTAACATGATTCCGTCGATCGTTTATAAGGATTTTTATTGACTGCGAATAAGAAATTGGGTGCAAGATTTCAATAAAGAAAGTCAAACTCTTGCCAATTAAGGAAACTTTCCCACAGCTATTAACTTTTTCAGATATCATCATCATATCAGCCAATAGACGTTCACTGCTGGACATAAGCTTCTCTCAAAGATCGCCGCAATGAACGGTCCTGCGCTGCCCTCGTCCAATGGGTTCCCGCCGACTTCACCGGATGGTCCACCTTGTCAATAGTCAATATAATTTCAATATAGGAGCTTACAGCACACTTATCAAACGTCAAATCTTTTTTAAAGCTACCACCGCGTCGGAACGTGTTGTCGCTGTAGAGAAGATGCGGCCAGAAACTCTACAACATAACACGACTTAATAACTATTACAATATAAATTCTTACGCTAAAGTTATGTATACAATAATACATAGTCTATTTAATAAAATAATTGATACTATACAGTAAAGTAAATAAACTATAAGCTAGTGCTACCTCAGACCCAAGCATTTTGATCATTTAAATAATCATCCAGTTTATAATATGCTTTCTTACAGAGGACTTTTTTGATTTGAGTTTTAAACATGTTTTCGGAAAGATTCAAAATGGTCTCGGGGATTTTATTATAACAACGTATACAGTGACCCATGAAAGACGTGTTGACCCTACTAAGCCGAAAGTGTGGAGATATCAGTTTATTTTTGTTTCGAGTGTTGAAATTATGGACATCACAATTTTTTGGAAATAACGACAAATTTTTTCTTACATATAAAATGTTTTCATAAATAAACTGTCCATAATTGTGGGGCACGCTGTGTTTTTCGGTACGCAATCGCCACTCGAGAACTCTTCGGCCTCATCGGCCATCGGTTCTACGAGCAATGTTACCCACCCATTGCCACTTTAGAAAGACTTTAGTAATTGCTTGGGATAAGCCAGAGCTACTCTGGTTTTTCTGCGAATCCGTTCAATGTAATGTATCGTATAACCGGGAAACATTTAAACAAACGTACTTGAACTCTTAACCATTACCTATCTCTTTCGAGGTAGATACTGATGCAATTAAACCAACTATCTTGCCAAGAGTGTAGTTGTAGCAAACCTGGCTTTTAGTATAATATTGAATCAATAAAAAAAGTTTTTATTTTAGACATTACATTCATAATGTTGTTAGTATCACACTTAAATAACTATGTTAGTACTAGATCGGTCTACACTTGAGACCTTGGTTTTAACAAGGAACGGCTAGGAGTGATTCAGTGGCAACATAATCAAGGTACTGTAAATAATTGGTTACTTTAAATTTGACCTCTCTGGCACTAAGATCTTTCAGGCTACATATACCGTTAACTTTTCTGTATAGAAAGGGGAGTAGAAATGATCTTAAACGTTGAAACGTTGTTGTCTGAAGGACACTTTTTACCAGCTCGTAAATAGCATGAATTCACTTTTAGTTGTATTATATTTAAGTCCATGTCTAGATGCATACGCCTCACAAAAACCTATCAGTTTTCTCAGGCCACCAATCGACGGGCTCAGCTGTACCATGTCGTCTGCATAACATATATTATTGACACAGATACCATCGATGTGACAGCCGACATGCATTCTGCTGAGCTCAACGATCAGCTCATTTACATAAAGATTAAAACGGGTGGTATACGTAAGCCTGTTTTAAAGGTATCAGGATGGACTGTCATTTTAAGTAGTGACAGAATCCTTATAATTCTTCCTCTTAAAAGTCTTAAAGTTGCTGACCACACATTATGGCAACATTGTGACCTGTTTAAGAAGAGAAACGGTTACAAATGCATAACATTGAAATAAAGTTCTAGCACTAAATTTTCACCGTAAGTGTCAAAAGTCATTTCAATGAAACGTGACCTAAAAGCTCGCTAAAATTTCCACCACACAAAACATCTCGACTTTTCATTTAGTGTAAAATTACACTAGCGTGGTGACGTCACATATGGAAGCGCTAGAAACTACAGTCCATACCACAAAGAAAGCCTTTCGGATCAAGCTATTATGCTTCTTATGGAAATGAAGTCAAGAGTTACTTCAGAAGACTTGTTAAATGGGATGAAATTTATGGAACTATTTGCTTGGCAGAACATTTCGCTTGGCAGACAGACAGGCATTCTGTCTAAATGCGCTTGTAGGAATAGTTTTAAGTTTAGATCCAATTCATTATGAAATATGAATCAAGATTGTGTGAAATCTCAGATTGAAGCTATTCGAGGCATACAACATGATTGTTACTTTATGTTTCCTCTGCAGAAAATTAAAGTCAGTAGGTAATGAGAAAATTTGATGAAAAATTGTTCATAGACACAGGAAGGAGGGCGTTATAATCGTGCTCACTGAGCTGTCAACTCGAAAGTGTTCGGTGTTTTTCTCGATTCCCTATTTTAAAGAACCAATTTTTTATTTATTAACAAGATGGTTTTTATATGAAATACTGTATGATACTTTGAATTCATCGAGTTTTTGTTCATTTATGTATAAAAAAACTAATTTCGGAGTTATTGCGTATTTATTGGTAGTGAACAATTTATCCATTGGCAACACCACCTGTCAGACAATGTGACAGGTTTTTCTGAAATTTTCATTATTGCCATCTAGTGATTTTTCGTATTACTAGTCTTGGAAAACTGTAATAATTAAAATGAATAAGGCATTTTGCTCTTTTGTATTTATCTTTTCACACATCTAATTGTTTATTTGAGAGAAATTATAAGTAAATTATAAAGTATTAAAAAGTAAATAAATAGTATGGCTTATTCACAGTCACAGTCAGGAATGTATCATACGATTAGAGAAATAAGACAACAACACAGAAAACGAAGGGTGATAATGATTTTCTGAAAACATCTGAATAAGTTTAAGCGATAAATACCTACAATAAAATTATTCCTATTTGCTTTCTAATCATTATCAGTCATCTATTTCTATGCAATACCACAAAAGATACGAAGCACATTTGGGTCGATTAGGTTTACAGATTTGTATGGAACAGCAAAATTTTTTTCGCGATTTCGGTGTTGCTCCCGTACAGAAAGTTGCTCAGTTTGATAGTCTGATCTTCCCTTTAAAAACCGGCACTATAATTTAAGAAGGTAATTGTTACAAAAGTAAAAACTAACATTTAAAACTTTTAAGGGGGTTGTTTAGACCATCAAACTGAACAACTTTCACTGTGGGACCTACATCGAAATCGCTAAAAACAAAATCATCTGTCCCATAAATTTAGCTCGAGAAGATTTGTAGTTTAGTATGGAACATCCGATTTTTTTTTATGATTTCGATATTGGTACCATAGTGAAAATTGTTCAGTTTGATGGTCTAAACCACCCCCTTAAAAGTGTATTTGTGTTTTTGTAGCACCTTGTAGAATCAAGGTGGCGCCTTACAATAATTATGTAGGGGTGAAAGTTGAATCGAAACATAACTTCAAAAAAAAATTTAAGAAGCAAGAATCTTTATTTACTTTCTCGTTCCCGCCAACAAGTCACCTGTTTCACAAAATAACCATTTTCAATTTACGCCATAGCTGCATCTGCAAACATCTCAGAGGAAGGATCTCCATAGAGTCCGCATAAATTTACGATTGTAGTTAGTCTCTTTTGTCTTACGACGTACCTTTAATAGTAGAAGGAGATGGAACTATAGATATTTGTTTATGCGGCTGACCACTTTTTTTTGAGCTAGTGTGTGTGAAAAGTGACCGTAAACATAAGGCCATACGTCACTTGGTGCCTTTTGTCCATACTACTTGACACCACACACTCAAACCTAAACGTCAAAAAAAGTGGACACTTTACAAATGGTATGGCTCACTCTATTAGGTATAATCTCTTTGGCAAACATTAATGCTTTGACAACCCAACTGTCAAAAGTCAAAGGTCTTGAAATTTTTGGAACACAATTTTTGTTAACAAGACAAGAGCTATTCTATATTTAGGTAGACGTTGTTATTGTCAGATTCTGCATTTACCTCTGTTTGCCATTCATTAGTAACCACTATTAAGTTTTGAATTGTTCTAGAACTCCGAACCAGACAACCTTCGAATTCAATTCAAACAAGTTTGTTTGAATAGGTACTTGAATTACTTGAGTCAAGTTCTTTGACAACCAATAAAGCTTTAGATTTAGTATTAAGCTTGTTGCAGTTGCTAGTATTTATAAATAATAAATATCTTGGACATTGTCACACAAATTATCTAGTCACATTTAAAGTACCAGAATCTAGCCTGGACTTGTATTATGATGACTAGACAACGATATAGAATACACATATAGATACAAACATCCATGACTCGGGTACAAATATTCATATTCTTCATACAAATATTTGTCCCTTACGGGATTCGAACCCGCGACCCTCGGCACAGCAGGCAGGTTCACTACCGACTGAGCTACCGGGCCGTCAAATTATAGTCAATTTATAGTCATAATAAAGTCAGAATCGTAAAACGTACACATTCTATAGTTCAGAGTTTCCATTTGGTATCAAAGCTTTTGAAGTCCTTGACCCTTTTGGTGGAGGAAGACCTAGACAAAGTTATATAGAAATAAAACTGGTCAAGTGCGAGTCAGGCTATTTGCGCACCGAGGGTTCCGTACCACACCACCACATAACACAACATATTAACTTTAAAAAAAAAAACTCCGGGACCTATGGCGCGAGATCGACTCACACTTGGCCAATTTTTTTTTTTTGCTATACTGTAGAGTTTGCTCTATACTCACACCAAGTTAGACGCTTTTATGTATTACCGTTTTTACGATAGAGCGGGAACTAATTTATGTTGAGAACCCCCTTAATTTTTAAATTATTGCCGTTTCTATTATTTTTTAACAAATCCGCCGTAATAACATTCTGCGAAAATTTCAACTGTCTAGCTATTACGGTTCAAAAGTTACAGCCCTAAATAAGTAGGACGGACGGACAACGTGGGCTTAGTAATAGGGTCCCGTTTTCACCCTTCGGGTACGGAACCCTAATAATGATGTCGTGTCGTATCAAGAACTGGCAAATACTCCACTGACAAGGGCTTAGGTTTTAAATAAGATGATGATAATCAAAGCTTTTAGTTCACGTCTGTTACGGGAATACGGTCGTGAGTTATGTATGAAGCATTTGCAGTTGTATCCGGCTTCTAATAGCTCGTACCGTATAAGTTACTTCATACATCGGCGGCACGCACAAATTCTGTCACATGCTGACAAACCGTGGTGGTCCTGTGGCGAGTAACCTTGCCTGCCGTGCAGGAGGCGATGGTTCGATCCCCGTCCAGGCCGACTCGTACCAATTCGTTTTTCGGGATTTATGTACGATTTGTAACACTGTACAAACTATGTCTGTACTGTGTGTGTGTGTGTTTTGTTGAATATAGGATTTTCGGTGAAGGAAAACGTCGTGAGGAAACCTGCATGCTTCAATTTCTAGGCATGTATTGTCCCCACTGTCCATTACAAAAGTGGCGACGGGCTCACTCCCCATCATACTGGACAGAGATTCGGTACTACTAGTGAAACGTGGATGTTCTGAGTTTTCAGAATATCTCAGACTACCCCCTCGGGGAATATAGTCGTGAGCATATGCATTTCGCCAAAAGAACTATAACTTCAAAAAAATATTTTGTGTTTGATACTTCGATACGTATTGTTGTAAAACATTAACGATTATAATTTTTTTTTTTTAATTTCTTTTATAACTTAAATGTGCACACTATGCGTGCCTCACTCTAAAAACTCCCTCTCTGTCACGAGTCTGCTGGAAGAAATATCGTTAGAGATAAGCTCGCCTTATGTACTTATCTACTAAGCTATTATCATATTTTCGTGTATACAAGAAAGTGTGAAAATAAAACTGATCATGGATTCCTATTCGATTTCCTTGTTTCCTTCGACTACGACGACTGCAAATCTTTTATAGAAAACCGTCAGGTACGCGCGTGTGTGTAAATTGTGATATACAACGTGTTAATGAATAAGCGCAAAACCTCATACACCCCAACTGATTTATAATAAAATAATTAGACTGAAACAATAATTTCATTATTTTTATAGTTAAATTTTAAAGATATTAGCATTTTAAGTTTTCTGGCAAAAATGATTTGTTATCATTTCAGCAATAAATGAAAGAGCTAGCGTACTCGTGGATACATTTTAAGAATCTTGTTTTGGTAGTAAGTAGGGTGAGTGTGCCCGTGCGGTGGATTGAGATCGAGTTCAGTAAATTTTAAATTTTAAATTTAAGCAAATTATTAAATATTTTGAAAATAAAAACCTATATTGAAATCATGATAATTCGATTCTGCTCTCGATTCTGAACAAACTACTTTCTAGTTTTGCGTTAATTCATTAACACGTTGTATTGACGTTACGGTTATAGTGTTTATAGTTGTTTCTACAATCTAAGAAATGATACCATTCAAAGACGCAACAGCAAAAAAAATCAAAAACATTAACTTGATAGCACCAATTTTTATAACGATTCAAATGTAGATTTGAATCGAGAATAAAACAATGGCATTGCAGTAAGATTGAAGTGGATATTTCGTAGATATATCTTGTGTCAAGACGAGACCGCGGGCTGACGGTTGAAATAGCTGAATAGTTTCGCGAACCTAACATTTTGGTGGTCTAAGTTTTAATAGGTAAGCGGTTCGGTCGTTGACCTTTGAAGATTTCTGTTTTGATGTAAAACAACGTTTTCATAAACCAAAAATTTAAGTAGGTTGAGTAAGTTCTAGTTCAATTTAGGTACATTTTTGATTTGCAATTTAATTTATTGTTCTGTTCGATTTGCTCCCATAGTAAAAGTTCTTCAGTTTGATGGGTAGAGTAGGTGGTTTAAAGGTTTAATGATACCTATCCTTACTTCCTATACAATAAAAAACGAGTGAGCCTTAAGAATAGTCACTAATTTAGTCGCATGGCTGGAGTCGAAATAGGTATTATTGGATATCTATTAGACGCATATGAGATAAGCATCTAACATCTCACCTGGGTATTAAGCAACACATTACCAACCTCTCGGAAAATGGTTGGTACCATCTGATAGCCACCTCTACCTCAGCGCGCGCATATTGGTTCCCCGGCTTCCTGATACTAAATTCTGACCCTTTCTGTTGAGGTTTTTGGAAGAATCCACCGCTTAATGTTTTCATCGAAAAAAGTAAGTTTTTTACTCAAATTACATTCTTGTTTTCTTTGAAATCACTAATGGATTAGGTTAGCTTGCAACTGGTTTATAAATGTTACAGTTTTGTTGTTATTTTATGTTACACTAGCGACCCGCCCCGGCTTCGCACGGTTGCAATGCTGATACTAAATATATTACAAAAAAAAACGCGCCGCCCGCCCCGGCCGGTACCGCCGCAACCGCTGTCCCTGCATTTTAAAGCTGTAATATCTTCGAAAATATTCATTTAAATGACATATTGTAACAGGCCATATTGATATATATTAAATGCACAATATATCTAAGGTACTTAATTGGATAAGGATTAATGCTGTATTGCTTAAAATCGCTTCGTAAATAAGCCATTACTTCTCGTAAAAAGTAAAGAATAAAAAATGGTTATTGTGGGTTATCCCTAATAGATAGACATATACCATCGCGAGCTTTTTTGTAGACCTTTTTAAGGTGTACAATACTGTAGAACATTATTTTGATCCATCTCGTAGGGTTCAGCCAGCGTTTGCAATGTAAGCGCAAAAAAATGTGTTTATTTACGATTTTACTTAGAAACCTCTAAAATTATCAGTGTTTCACTACTATATTATGCATGTATTATACATATAAACCTTCCTCTTGAATCAATCTATCTATTAAAAAAACCGCATCAAAATCCGTTGCGTAGTTTTAAAGATTTAAGCACATACAGACAGCGGGAAGCGACTTTGTTTTATACTATGTAGTGATTCATGCGTATTCTGCTATAAACTTTGAGACCGGTGATCAATTTACTTTTTTAGGTAAGGTTAGGTTAGGTTAGATCAGCCAGTAATGGTCGCCACAGACACGCGCTATAATATGTCGCTGTACTCTTACGCATGCAAAATTACATAAACACGTCTCTTTCCTGCATGCGAGTGAGAGGAAGCGAGGAGTGCGTTAGAAGGGTACAGCAACATATTATAGCGGCCGGCCGTGTGTTGTGACCTTAAGGGAATATAATTCGGAGCGTGCTCCATACAAACAAAGTCTGGTGATATTTTCGAAAGTAACTAATTAAAGTCAATGAAAGTTTTCTGAAATAATCTAGAAATTAATCTCTATGCTCGTATGAAGTCAGATTTTCGTTAAAATGTCTAGTTTTAATGTTACAGCGCCTCAAATTCGTGTCGATTCGAGTCGTGGGTTCGATTCCCACGGGGGACACCTTGTGATATGTCACTTTGTGCGTTTTTCCCCAGTTGGTTAGGACATTGCAGGCCGGATCACCCGATTGTCTGAAAATAAAGATGATTCCGTGCTTCGGATGGCACGTTAAGCCGTTGGTCCCGGCTAATATCTCTGGTGGTAGTAGTTGTGACATAAAAACCACGTCATAGGCTGTAAGGCAGTCTGAAAGAACTCTGATACCAGGGCTTGCCCACACAATAAGAAGAAGTGCCTCAAATATTTCCATACAAATCTTAAATTAATCCTAGCATTAAAACTGTATATTTTAACGAAAATCGGACACAATACAAGCATAAACATTTGTTTCTAGATTGTTTTTGCAAAATGTCATTGAGTTTAATGGGTTAGTATTGAAAATATAACCAGACTTCGTTTGTGCGCGCATTTACGCATTCGGAATAAACTTCTCTTAAAGTTCTGTTACGCGGCCTCTTATAAATTGTATCAAATCCCATAGCGATATCTCTTGAACGCATCCAGTTGATATATTAGGGCAATACGCTTGGAACTGTAAACCACTCTGCTGCTGCTATGCTGTAATGATACAATTTTCTCTGTGTAACACTACTTTGTTGTACCAGATGGTTACTGGAATAGCACTGATTCTTAATTAAGTAGTCTGTAGTTGATCGTGATAGAGTTTAAATTGGAATGGATTTAAGAGCTACGAAGATGAACAATTCAATTATAATTTGTTCTGTCTCTGTTTTTATTGGGTTTTTTTTAACCGTCGACGCAAAAAGAGGGGTCTTATAAGTTTGACGCCTATGTCGGTCTGTCTGTCTGTCTGTCTGTGGCATCGTAGCTCCATGCGTTTTTTTTTAAATAGATAGCTAATTTTTGCGAGAGCGTTCTTAGCTTTTTTTAATGAAAATCGGTTCGGTAGTTTTCATGTAACTTTATTAATTATAAAATAACATTAAATTTCTAATTTAAAAACCCCAATGCCAAAAACAAACAATTAAAAATAAAAAAATAATTCGGACACCTATTATTTTTGATGTAAGCAAATGTATGTTTTACTTCTTAACTCTCTTCAACAAATTTTAGGTAAATTCAGTTTATTTTGTGTCGTAACTACAGTTAAACCGCGACTTCGTTTGCACAAATTATATACCCGATTTTAGGCCAGAACAGCCAGATCATAAGCTATCAAACAAAAAAGGTTTCATCAAAATCGGTTCAGTAGTTTTTTCGTGATGCTCGCACAAACAAACAGACACAAATTCTAAAAAAAGGTTAATTTAGAGTCAGGGACTTCTTAGTACCATGTCGTTATCTTTTTTTGGTGTAAATATCTTCAATGTTACAGTTTTAAAGGGTGAAATTGAAAACTTTTCAACAAGCTGTCAGGGGTGTTTCTATTACTACTCATATTTTACATAATAATTTGACTCCAACATTTTAGAATAAAAATTTTTGTTGATATTCGGTACTTAAGTTGGTGCTCATGGTAAATAGCTGGAAAGTATGGGACGTAGGGCTGTATGAAAACTCAATTTTGTAACTAACCTGAAATATACTGTTAACCATGCAGTACCTACTTATACGATTCCTATGTTTGTCAAACGATTTTAACATCCTCTATAATTAAGGTCATATTTTTTAAAAAGAGTTTTTATTTTATTTTTGTTGTCCTTTTATATGTCAACTTACATGCTTAAACAGCTAGTGGTAACAAAATTGTTGGCCTATTCAATAGTGAATTTTATATAGAATGTAAAATGAAATGTATTTGCGTTTGCGTTTTATACGGAGCCAATTTCAAAATCGCAAAAAAAAATCTGCTGTTTCATACGTTAAGGTCGAGAAGCCATTGGCGTTTCCTATGAAACTTTTGTATTTTTTCGCTATTTCTATTTCTATTTTATCGGGATGTATTTATTGACGAAAGGAGTTGTGGATCTAAGTGGTAAATTTTCTTTGACGAAGCCTGTTTTGGATGTGAGTGATGTATTTACCTTTGACGAATTCAGACATTGTAATTTTATGGAATAAATTATTTTTATATGTAACGCATATAATTTTACACTCTGTATATAATATTCTAGCGGCCCACCCCGGTTTCGCACGGGTAGATATGAAATATAGCTTATGTTAAGTATAAATACTAATATGAATTGATTTATAATCATTGATAAATACTAACTTACCTGTTGACTTAAAAATGTGTACGCCATAAACGGCAGATTTTTGTGGGCCTTTGTAATAAAAGCACCTTAATCACCAAAAATCTTACGAATAAATAATTTAAATTTCAGTTCGTTTAGTTTCGTATCGTTTCGTATCGTTTCGTTTCGTTTCGTTTCGTTTCGTTTCGTTTCGTTTCGTTTCGTTTCGTTTCGTTTCGTTTCGTTTCGTTTCGTTTCGTTTCGTTTCGTTTCGTTTCGTTTCGTTTCGTTTCGTTTCGTTTCGTTTCGTTTCGTTTCGTTTCGTTTCGTTTCGTTTCGTTTCGCTTCGTTTCGTTTCGTTTCGCTTCGTTTCGTTTCGTTTCGTTTCGTTTCGTTTCGTTTCGTTTCGTTTCGTTTCGTTTCGTTTCGTTTCGTTTCATTTCGTTTCAGTTCATTTCAGCATTCTAATGGTGAAAGAATTTTTCAGATCGGCCCAGTAGTTTCGGAGCCTATTCAATACAAACAAACAAACAAAAAATTTAATCTTTCCTCGTTATAATATTAGTGTAGATAGTGGGTGTAGTTCTCTGTGACAATAAATAATTCTGAGAGAACATTAAATTTATGAGTGCCACAAATTATTAAACTAACTTTACTACTTGAGCACTAGATACGATTGCTTGCTTTAAATCGAACTATATGCAAAGGTCTCAGGTTCGATGCCCAGACATCGGTATAAATGGTATTGTGGTAAACCGCTCCTAGAATAAACTTTGGCTTTGCTTGCAATAGTTTATGAGATAACTGTGCATGGATTAAGTTGTATTGCTTATATTATATGCTACTGGTTAAATCTGGATTTTAGACTAAGAATTTGTAGTCGACGGAAAACTGATATAATTTAAGCGACGGTGTTCAAACTTTGGCGAAATAAGTAAGCATATATTTGGGTCCTTCTTAATATGCTGACACTTTTTTAAAGGGATGACTAGACCGTCAAACTGAACAACTTTCTCTATGGCCACAAAATCGAAATAGCGAAAAAAAAAATCAGCTGTTCTATACAAAACTGCAAACCTACTCGAGCCAAATGTATGGGACAGCAGATTATTTTTTTTCGCGATTTCGATTTTGATCCCATGGAGAACGGTTTTCAGTTTGATGGTCTGATCATCCCCTTAAAAAAGTGTCAGCATATTTAGAAGGACATTGTATATACAGGGTGTAAACTAAAATATTTACATATTTTAGGAGGTGCTTAAGACCATAAAACTGAACAACTTTAATTATGTAACTAGTATTGAAATCGTAAAAATTTGCTACTCTACTCAAATGTATGGAAACAGGGTCCTACTTATTATGCTGACAATTTTTTAAGGGGATGATTAGACTGTCAAACTGAAAAACTTTCTCTATCGCGCTATCATATCGCACTCTCGAAAAAAAAACAGCTGTTCCATACAAAACTGTAAATGTATAGGACAGCAGATTTTTTTTTCGCGATTTCGATGTTAACCCCATGGAGAACGTTTTCAGTTTTATGGTCTGATCATCCTCTTAAAAAAAATGTCGACATATTAAGTTGGACCCTATAGAACAAATATTGAAATCGCAAAAATTTGCTACTTTACTCAAATGTATAGAATAGTACGCAGGGTCCTACTTAATATGCTGATAATTTTTTAAGGGAGTGGTCAGACCGTCAAACTGAACTCTCTCTATTCACTCACACTTCAAATAACAGCTGTTTTCTTATTGCCATCTTCTTCTTATCGAGTGGGCAAGACCTGGTGTCAGAGTTTTTTCAGACCGTCTTACGGCCTCTGACGTGGTTTTTATGTAACGACTACTACCACGAGAGATAGTAGCTAGGACCAACGGCTTAAAGTGCCATCCGAAGCATGGAATCATCTGTCTTTCAGAGAATCAGGTGATTCGGCCTGCAATGTGATAACCAACTGGGGAAAAACGCACAAAGTGACATATTACTAGGTGTCCCCCGTGGGAATCGAACCCACGACCTCCGTGTCAAGAACAAAATTCTCTTAACCACCACGGAGGCAGTTTGCAGTTATTGCCATATGAAACGACCTTTGTTAGTTTTGGAACAGAACGGAACCCTGAAAAGATGAAGACTTTACTGCAGGTTTTAGCAGTATCTGAGAACTAGGTCAAAGAAAATATTTAATTTAATCTACAATAAGGACTGACATAAAATTTTAATCTTAAAAATATTTTATGCCAAAACTCCCAAACTACCTCTTGTTAATTAAGCAGAGTAACTTTACGACTTTACACGAAGGTAGTAAAAACTTGTACATAAGTCCGTGAGCAGGTTTACATTGGTCCAGTTTGGGAGAGTTATTTGATTTAACGTAGATATTAGGTACTAGTAACAAAAAAATCGTTTTTTGACACAACCGTATAACAAAACCGGCCAAGAGCGTGTCGGACTCGCCCATGATAAGGTTGACATTGAGTAAGTAGAATAAGAAGAAAAATAATCAACCTGTTTAATATTTTTTTGTGCTAAATCGTTTAAACAAATGTATGACCGTATTCAACTAAATCTTGTATTTTTAGTCTTTAGACTAAAATGGATGTTTTTTTTTATTTATAGTGTCAGTTTTTTTTATGTTTTTTGTTTTAGGCTACAAGATTATACAACGTGTTAATGAATTAACGCAAAACTAGAAAGTAGTTAGTTTAGAATCGAGAGCAGAATTGAATTATCATGTTTTCAACACAGGATTTTTTTTTTTCAAAATATTAAATAATTTGTTAGTAAAATTTTAAATTTACTGAACTTGATCACATTCACCCTACTTACTACCAAAACATGATTCTTAAAATGTATCCATGAGCACGCTAGTGCTTTCATTCATTGCTGAAATGATAACAAAATTTTTTTTCCTGAAAGCTTAAAATGTGAATTACTTTAAATTTTAACTATCAAAATAATTAAATTATTGTTTCAATCTAATTATTTTGTTATAAATCAGTTGGGGTGTATGAGGTTTTGCGCTTATTCATTAACAATTTGTATATACTGTGTTAAATTAGTACTAAAATTTATTATTTCTGAAAATAGTTAGTAATTGCTTCTTAGTTAAAAACAAACGTCTTGTGGAGTTTGTTCTTTGGATTTACTTCTAATAAAAAGAATAGAAATTTATTTAACAAATGGCATAGAAAAATAGTTTATACTATTTTATTCTAATTGTTATGTTTTTTAACGTTGGTAATTTATTTATTTTCATTATTAATAAGTAAATTTTTAATTGGATTTTATTTCTAAATGATAACTTTAATTATAATCTTTAGTTTAAAAAAGTAAAACAGCAGTTTTAAATTATTTCCATCCGCCATACTAGCATAGCGTATCTTTGCTGGGCTATTATAGGAATTTACAAAGCGAGCGTGAGTGAGACCGTCCTTATCATGAAGCTTAACGTACGAACGCAGATTAAACCCATGGCATAGTGTAATAAAAACTAATAGTGGTGAAGATCAGCGGTCGCGACAGGTCAACCGAGCGCGGTGTCCGAAAGCCGGGAGGAGCGCGTCCCGGCCCCCTCTGCCTGCACGAATCTCTTATGGTACGTCTATGTAAGCCCCGTTTTCCGCGACCGCTGAGCTTCACCACTATTAGTTTTTATTACACTATACTGATGACCAAACAACATGTATCCGATACCGACAAACATGTTTAAAGCGGCTTAGGTTGTAGAAAGGTGTCCCAAAATCGAAACATGTGGCAATCATACCCTGTATTGTATGCTTACCTATAGGATCCTTAATATGCTGACACTTTTTAAGGGGATGATCAGATCATCAAATTGAACAACTTTCTCTACGGCAGTAACATAGAAATCGCAAAAAAAAACAGCTCTTCGATTCAAAATTGCAAACATACTCGAGTCAAATGTATGGGACAGCAGTTTTTTTCGCGATTTCGATGTTGGTCCCATGGAGACAGTTGTTCAGTTTGATGGTCTGATCATCCTTTTTAAAAACCTGTCAGCATATTAAGAAGGACCCTGTATATTGGACTTAGTACGATTTAATATACATTCTGATTGCAATAAGTAACATACCAATTTTAATTTAAATATCACATCATTATTCTCTTGCCCATTTGCCATTATTTGTGATCTGCGCAATATGTCGTCAGAGGACGAAAAAATGTAAAAATGTAGCTAAAAGATATGAATGGAAGAGTCCATTCATATCTTTTAGCTACATTTTACTAATTTTAATTTCAATGATAAAATGTTATTCCGCATGTAATATTCCGAGAGTAAAATTAAAATACAGCCCAAAGCTGAATCTTTGTAAACAAAACCTACTGATGAAAATGCAGCTTTTACCTTAAAGGTAAGTATGTAAATGATATAAATTAAATTCTTATACAGGATGTTACAAAAATAAAACTAACATTTAAAACTGGGCTGGCATAACCTCAGGGTTAAAAGCCCCTATTAAAAAAAATTTAAAATAAAGAATTAAAAAAAAACATTTAAAACTTTTAAGGGGGTGGTTTAGACCATCAAAATGAACAACTTTCACTATAGGACCAACACAAAAATCGCGAATAAAAAATCTGCTATCCCATAAAGTTAGCCAGTGGTGGACCAGTGGCGAGTAACCTTGCCTGCCGTGCAGGAGGCGATGGTTCGATCCCCGTCCAGGCCGACTCGTACCAATGAGTTTTTCGGAATTTATGTACGATTTGTAACACCACTGGCTTTTCGGTGAAGGAAAACATCGTGAGGAAACCTGCATGCTTCAATTTCGAGGCATGTATTGTACCCACTGTCCATTATAAGTGGCGACGGGCTCACCCCCATCACACTGGACAGAGTTTCGGTACTACTGGTGAAACGTGGATGTTCTGAGGTTTCAGAATATTTCTGAGTACCCCTTCGGGGAATATAGTCGTGAGAATATGCATACAGTTAGCTCGAGTAGATTTGTAGTTTGAATATCCGTTTTTTTTTCGCGATTTCGGTATTCGCTCCATAGTGAAAGTTGTTCAGTTTGATGGTCTAAGCCACCTATTTGTATTTTTGTAACACCTTGTATAAAGCAAGTGATGAACTGCAGAAAAGCTTTTAAAACTTTGTTAAAAACCACAGTTTAAGATGAGAATGTAAAAATATGCAGGCAGTCGCTCTTAGTCCAGCTCATATTGGTTAAATCTAGTCATTTGTCAGGATAACGGCTCGAAGCTTGAAGGCAATTAGTATTCTAGACTGTTTCATAGAGTTATTTGCGTATGACGGAAATATGAGTTCAATCTTATACCCTGAAAAGTTACGGTCACCTGAAACACAAATTTCGATAACTAATCCAAAGTGGTTTGTAGTCTTCTTTCAAATACACGATAGCGATAGGTACCAAACGAATTGGTACACGAAATACGAGGTACGAAGTTTACGAATAAATCCTTTATTAAAATTGTGGGCTATATAATATGCTGACACTTTTTAAGGGGATGATTAGACCTTCAAACAGAACAACTTTCTCTATGGGACCAACATCGAAATCGCGAAAGAGGAAATCAGCAGTCCCATACATTTAGCTCGAGTACATTTGTAGTTTAGTATGGAACATACGTTTATTTTTCGTGATTTCGATATTGGTCCCATAGTGAAAGTTGTTCAGTTTGATGGTTTAAACCACCCCCTTAAATTTTCGTTTGTATTTTTGTAACACCTTGTATATAGGGTGTAACAAAACACCCTAGTAATATTTAGACATAGACAGACGTCAACATAATTTATTTATAACTAGTGTTACAAGTCATACTTACAATCATTATTATACTTAAGTATGTAATATAGTTTGCCATAATATATATAAAGGGGGGTTAAAATACCCCTATAGATTTCGGTAAGTACTTTAAATGAAAATTATAACGGAAGCTATAGCCCAACTAGTTTCGGAAAAAACCTGTCAAATTAATAAACTAGATGGCGTTGCAGGAAATTAAATCACGCTAACGTTATGTTAAAAAAAAAATTGTAGGTAAGGTCTCTATATAACTTGTTAATGAATTAACGCCAAACTAGAAAATAGTTTGTTTAGAGTCGAGACCAGAATCGAATTATCAAAAAAAATACCTATGTTGACATAGGTATTTTTCAAAATATTAAATAATTTGTTAAAATTTACTGAACTCGATCTCAACCCACCGCTCGGGCCGTCTCACCCTACTTACTACCTAAACAAGATTCTTAAAATGTATCCATGAGCCCGTTAGCGCTTTCATTCATTGCTGAAATGATAACAAATCATTTTTTCCTCAAAACTTAAAATTTGAATAACTTTAAATTTTTACTATCAAAATAATGAAATTATTGTTTCATTCGAATTATTTTGTTATAAATCAGTTGGGGTTTATGAGGTTTAGCGTTTATTCATTAATACGTTGTATACGAATTTTTCTTCTTATTCTACTTATACAGTGGGGACGGAACCCTATAATAGGCGAGACCGACACTCTCTTGGCTGGTTTTTTACTTAAACGATTGTAACGCAAGTGTAAGCCACTTGTGACGCTGACATGTGACAATATTGTCACGAACCAAAAAAGCATCAGGAAATTGTTTCTAAAAAATTCAAAATTTTAACGCCGCCGACACCGACATTCCCATGAAATTGGAATTGACGTGCAGGGGATAATTGGCAAAAACATTTTGCCAGTGACAAATTGCCATCCTCACAGAATTGTTCACTCGTTCACACCGCTTTTGTCTCTGATGACATTTATTATTTGTTGTCCCTTCTTCTTCATGTTCTTTGCTAACGGATATTAATATTGAGATATACTGTCAAGTTGTTTGGCAAGTAATGAAGATTTGGCATAACCCTTGCACATTTACGAAAGATGTTGGTAGCTGTAGCCACAGTATAAAAAAGAGTATCTAGTACTACTGTTATGCAGCCCTTACGCTCCCCGCGTTTCATTTACCCCCGACGCCAAAAGAGGGCTGTTATAAGTTTGACGCCAATGTCTGTGTGTCTGTCTGTCTGTGGCATCGTAGCTCTCGAACGGATGGACCGATTATGATGCGGTTTTTTTACGTGAAAGTAAGTTTTCTTGCGGTTGATCTTAGCTATATTTGATACAAATTGATTCAGCAGTTTTCATGTAACTTTAATAATTATGAAATAACATTAAATTACAAATTTAAAAAAACCTAACGCCAAAAACCAACATTTAAAAAGACAAAAATAATTCGGTTACCTATTTGGGGATGTAAGCAAATGTATGTTTTACTTCTTAACTCTCTTTAAGATATTTTAGATGAATTAATGTGTTGGAGAGCGCACGCAATTGTAAAAAAATCAATAGTCATTTCAAAGCGGTCCCCTACGTATTAATTGACTTAAAATATCTTAAAGAGACTTAAAAGAAGTAAAAAATACATTTTATTACATCCCCAAATAGGTGACTGAACTATTTTTTACTTTTTAAATGTTCGTTTTTTATCACAGCCCTGTGGCTGGCTTTAGCTAAGTTTCTGACCAGCTAGCTAATAGGGTTGTGAGTTTACATAATGTTCTGTATCGTTGAGCAAGTTTCCTGCATAGGTAAGACCACCTACTTCACTTGTATATCTTATGAGGCGACCGGTGGCACTGTTATAATAAACTCCTAGAGACCGTTTTGAATCTTTCCGAAAACATGTTTAAAACTCAGAGAAAAAAGCCTATCATAAACTGGATGATTATTAAATGATCAAAATGATTGGATCTGAGTGTCACTAACTTAAAGTTTACTGTAAAGAATCAATTATTTAATTAAATACAGTGTATGTATTACGAATTTATATTTAATAGTTATTAAGTTGTGTTATGTTGTAAAGTTTCTGGCCGATTCTTATCTACAGCGACAACACGTTCCGACGCGGTGGTAGCTTAAAAAAAAGTTCTGGCTTCAAGCTCCTTTACTGAATAAATTATGTTGAGTTGGAGACTTTGAGTTTGACTAAGGGGAAGGATTACAGTATTTTTGTAGATGTCATGATCCGATCGTAAAGTTGGACAGATAATGATTTGCCTGGGAATTTCATGATACGCCGCCATTTCACCATTTGAATATCGAATACCCAATATTACGTTCAACGCTAATCATGTGACATAGGTAGTGATAAAGCGGATTTTCTGAATCGCCATGCATGGCAGGCAGATTAGCGATCGTAGTTAGTTCTAGGAGTTAATACCTTTTCACACGTTCCTGTTGCCAGGTATCCGGCAGTGATGTATAAAAGGTGTTACAAAAATAAACATTTAAGGGGGTGGTTTAGTCCATCAAACTGAACCATTTTCACTATGGAACCAACATCGAGCTAAATGTATGGGAAAGCAGATTTTTTAATTTGCAATTTCAATTTTGTTCCCATAGTGAAAGTTGTTCAGTTTGATGGTCTAAACAACCCCCTTAAAAGTTTTATTTTTACTTTTGTAACACCCAGTACAGGGTCCTTCTTAATATGCTGACAGTTTTTTAGGGGACGATCAGACCATGAAACTAAACAACTTTCTTTATTGAACCAAAGTTGATATCGAGAAAAAATTATCTGCTGTGCTAAAATTATCAAGTAGGATCACAGTTTCATATGGGGCAGCAGATTTTTTTTTGCGATTTCGATGTTGGTCACATAGAGAAATTTGTTCAGTTTGATGGTCTGATAATCCTCTTAAAAAACTGTCAGCATATTAAGTTGTACCCTGTATAGGCATATACCAAAACTTTCACATATTCCGGAACGTGTGAAAAAGCACTTAGGACAAGCAAATGTTGCTTTCAATTTCTTGTAAAATCATAGTCACCTTGAACGGTACCCAGTCACAGTGATGAAGTGGCTCGGAACTGCACGGAGCATGTAACAGATTTGTACTAATTAAGAAAGAGCTGCTATTCTGCGCCAAAAACTGGCACTGAGAGTCATTAAGCTAATCCTCATGAAAATTATGATTGTGAGTGCAATGGTTTTGTTTGTTGTTTCTGCAATATTCTGGATTTTTCGAAATGCTACGCTATAAGTGTTAAAAAATTGTCCAAAGACATCGTCAGGCCTCCATCACTCGGACGCAGGTACCGAGATAAAAACCTACACTTTGGCGCATTGTAATCGATGCGCTTGTTTGATTTCTGCTTCTTGCTCCAGACAGCAACGTCGCATACGTCGCGAATAAACAACGCTGTGGCAAGCGTCATTAGGCACGTTTTTGCGTGTAGATAATAAATAATTAAAGCGTAAGAATTTATCGTTTTCTAAGGAAGTGATGTATCTGTTCTTACAAGGGTATAACTTAGTAATCTGTGACATCGATGTATTTTTTTGAAATATGGCTCACTTGCTCTCATCTTCGTTAGCGAACGTAGAGTAGGATCGCATTTACCCTATTCCATATCATCGTATTGTATCATACTATCATAGTCATCATCATCAGCCTATAAATGTTCTGCTGCCTGCATCAAGGATGTATGTTGGGTGTGTTGGGCGTTAGTCCGCCACGCGTGCCTATTGCGGATTAGTAGACTTCACATACGTATCAGAATATCTTCATCATATTATCAGTAGTACGGTACTGATAATCATGTATGGCTCGGAGTGTTGGGCCGTTAAAGTGACGGATGAAAAACGACTGCATGCAGCAGAGATGCGAATGTTGAGATGGATGTGTGGGGTTACTAGAATGGACAAGATTAGGAATGAGTATATTAGAGGAAGTTTGAAAGTGGCTCCTGTGAATGAAAAGCTGCGCGGTAATCGGTTATCGTGGTATGGACATGTGATGAGAAGAGATGAGTGGCATATTACAAGACGAATGTTAAATCTGAATGTGGATGGCTGCATGAAGAGAGGACGACCAAAGAAAAGATGGATGGATTGTGTGAAAGGTGACATGTGTAAAAAAGGTGTGTGCGCTGAAATGACGGCTAAAAGAGATGAATGGAGGAAGACGACATATTGCGCCGACCCCAAATAATGGGATAAGGGCAGGAAGAAGAGAGATTATCAGTAGTACAGTTATAAGCTAGATACATGGATATTTAACTTCCTAACAGGACAGTTTTATATCAATCTCATTTGTAGCGCATTATGGGACTAAAGGGAGACTAAAGGAATTCTGGAGAGTATCCCAGAAAACGAAAATACCTTATCAATCCGAGATCGACTTAACATTTTTTACTTGACTGTCTTGATAACTTGCAATAATATAAAACATACACATATAAATTTAACGAAAATCTGACTTCATACAAACAAAGAGATTAGTTTCTAATATGTATCTGAAAAATAAAAAAATATATGCAGAAATACGTTACATTTCTTTTCTTTATGGGGTGCTTTAGAAAATCGAACTGAACAACTTTTACTACGGGCCCATCTTTGAAATGGCGAAAAAAAATCACCTGTTTCATACATTTTGTACCCTATACATTACTTGTATTGTAATGGCTTG
Source organism: Agonopterix alstromeriana (assembly GCA_963924505.1). Classification (NCBI taxonomy): domain Eukaryota; kingdom Metazoa; phylum Arthropoda; class Insecta; order Lepidoptera; family Depressariidae; genus Agonopterix; species Agonopterix alstromeriana. Next base: position 14,876,703 of record OZ004672.1, on the reverse strand, counting down.
CATAGTGGAGGTTGGTTTACCGCTCACAATTACGATCATTCTTCTTATCGTGTGGGCAGCAAGCCCTGGTGTCAGAGTTTTTTCAGACCACCTTACGGCCTCTGACGTGCTTTTTATGTAACGACTACTACCACCAGAGATACAAGCCGGGACCAACGGCTTAAGGCGTATCCGCCCGGGAACACGACTCTCCATACTAATTGATGTGAATCCGGACAGAATTTAGCCGTTTTCTTTGAAAAATGGGATGAATTTAATAAAAATTTTCAAAAAATAAGAAACTCAAATCATTATGTTATATTGTGAAGTATATTGTAAATTTTCATTTTCTTTCGATCAACAACGTAAGAGTAAAATGGTTACAACTCGAAAAAAGGGGTGACTTTAGATTCCTTTTTCTTCAGTTTTATTAATTAAAATAGATTTCGAGAAAACCGCCCAAAGTGGAGTTCTATAGTTTCTGCCTACCCCTCTGGGAAAAAGGCGTGAGTTTATGTATAAACCAAATCACTGCTCATGACCCGTAGTATAGAGTGGTCAGTGTTGTTTCTGCTAAAAAAGTGTCATAGTTAATGTATAAAATCGTTACTTAATTTTACGGTAAAATCGGGCGGTAGAGCCTTAACGTGCCTTTACAATCATGAAAGAAGGCCTTTGCTCTGCAGTGGGATCTTACAGGCTATAACTTACTTTTAAGAATATTTTGAATAAAATTTATGAAAGACTTTAATGTATACAACTGTATTTAAAGTACCTAACTATTTGAATAAGTTTCAGTACAATCTCTTGTTACCAGATGTCTCATATAATAGTTTCAGCAACTCCGCTTATTGTTAAACTCTTTACATTACTATAAATAATAGAAAAGTTTTGCGATCTTGCTCAGCAATAATATTAGTTTATAAGAATAATAGTTTCAACTAGAAATTATGGTTATACACCATTGCATTGTAATACATAATAAGGGCTTTTTCATCAATTTTAGGGTTCCGTAGTCAACAAGGAACCATTATAATTTCGCCATGTCCGTCCGTCTGTCTGTCTGTCCGCGGCTTAGCTCAGAGACGCTTAGTACTAGAAAGCTGTAATTTGACATGGGTATACATATTTATCACGCCGATAAAGTGGTAAAATAAAATCATGAAAAATATTTTTTTTGTGGTACCTCTCCCTACACGAAAAGTGGGGATGCATTTTTTTTCCTCGTCTATCCTATGGTGATAGGTCTTTTAAAAATATTGTGGGTGTGGGAATACCATTTTTCAATTTAGGGATCCGTTAGCGAAATATTAAGCTTTAAAGTGTCAATTTTAATTAGAGTCAAGTGTCCCTGCCAACTAAACGGTTGTTTCTAGATAAAAGTAAAAATGCATGGCAGTAGTGTGTATAACGAATTTAAAAGACTATACTAAACTATCACCGCTAAGTAGGCTTTACAATTTAATAAGTAATAGTCGACCAACTTTGTACTTTTTAAACTTTATTACAGGTTAAACGTAGTACCACACCATGGGATAGACGAAAAAAAAAATTGCGTCTCCACTTTTCGTGTAGAGGAGGTACCCTAAAAAAATATTTTACGAGATTCTATTTTACTACTTTGTCAGCTTGATAAATATGTAGACCCATGTCAAATTACAGCTTTCTAGTGCGAAGCGTCTCTGAGCTAAGCCGCGGACAGACGGACAGACGGACGGATATGGCGAAACTATAAGGGTTCCTTGTTGACTTGGGAACCCTAAAAATCTGCTTTTGCATACATTTGAGTCGAGTAGCCATTGAAGTTTAGTATAGAACATCCGATTTTTTGCTCCGATCGGTTTGCTCCTATAGTCAAAGTTGTTCAGTTTGATGGGTGGAATCTCAGTTTATAAGGATGCTAATGATATCAATTTCACCCTATAAAATTCCCGCAGCAACGTTATATTGCACTAACTCGATGTTTATTACCTCTAAGGCCTCGTTCAAGGAGACGCGGGGCGTCAGGAGCCGCGGTGTGCGGAGCGGGCTGCCGGAAACCCCATAATATGGCGATGTATAGAGCGTTCACGGAGAAGCATTTTTGCACGCTTCAAATTGTCATAGATTTATTACCCGCCCAACGCGCCGCGCGACGCCCCGCTGGCCGCCCCGCGTCTCACTGAACGAGGCCTAATAGTCTAGGAAAAATAAGGTTTGAGATTGCATTAAAGACACTTTAGTAAATTGTGTTTGAAATAATATTACTGTTAGTTTATAACACTTTTGTCGAGATTTCGTGGTTATATAGGCTCAGGAACCTGAAAAATACCTTAAAATCGATATTAATGTACAAATGGCAAGCTTATTTCTAAAAATATTTCGACCAGCATACCAGCAATAGAGAAAGTTAATTATCAAAAGGCAAATTTAATGTGTAAAAACAAACAGTAAATAATTTAGTTTTGAGGTTATAATTTTTGAAGACTTACCAAATATTAAATATCTACCAAAATTTACGATATTAACCGTGGATTATTATTTTTATAAGTAAAACGTATTGAACGAAGCCATCCTGTACAAAATCACCAGTTTTCCATTTTTTGTTCATACCTAAATTTAATGTTTTGTAAATGTCTTAATTATTCAATAATACAACATAAAAAATCGGGGATTATTGAGAATTTATGTTTTTCAGGTATGTATCTACTATATTCCAAATTTTCACCAAAAGTGCAATTAATGCAACCTACTAAAATCCGTAGATTTCTCCGACTATAAGGGTAATACGATAGTCTCTGTTGGCATGCAGAATTAAATCAAACTGTTTTGAAATAATTAACTATCTTCTCTTCAGAATGATGATTCCAACATTTTCGACACCTAATACTACCAATAACGCTGACTAACCATTTGAAATACTCCTGGATTATGATATAAGTTAATATTTATTCAAAACTATAATTTCTTAAATCGGAATACTGTAGATTAAGATACGACCGTAAAATTATGTACCTATTTGTTTGGAATGTGAAATATGATTTAATTGAAAGGGTTTCAAACAACGCCGCCAGGTTGCCTAGCAAAATTGTGCCGCAAGTACCTTTTCCATTGTGATTTTTGGTACAATTTTTTCCATTTACAACGTGTTAATGAATTAACGCAAAACTAGAAAGTAGTTTGTTTAGAATCGAGAACAGAATCGAATTACCATGGTTTCAACATAGGTAATTTTTTTCCAAACATTAAATTATTTGTTTGTAAAATTTAAAATTTACTGAACTCGATCTCAACCCTCCGCTCGGGCACTCTCACCCTACTTACTACCAAAACAAGATTCTTAAAATGTATCCATGACCACGCTAGCGCTTTCATTCGTTGCTGAAATGATAACAAATCATTTTTGCCTCAAAACTTAAAATGCGAATAATTTGAAATTTTAACTTTCAAAAGAATGAAATTATTGTTTCAATCTAATCAAATTGTTATAAATCAGTTGGGGTGTATGAGGTTTTGCGCTTATTCATTAACACGTTGTATATGTTTGGGTAATAAATTAGGTGCCATCGGAAGGAGACCGATATAAAGAACTGGAAAAACTAGGGTTGCCACATCTCAATCTACCGCAACTCTAGGGTTAAAAGTGACTTCTTTGATCCTGGCAACCCTAGAGTTGCGGCCATGGTGGTACCAAAAATCATAATGGTAAAGGTACTTGCGGCAAGATTTTTGAAAGTTGTATGAAACCCTGTATAACCTTTCACTTAAATCACATTTCGTTCGACAAACAAATAGGTCCATAATTTTACGGTCGGATCTCGGTATATCACCGCCTATATACAACGTATTAATGAATAAGCGCAAAACCTCATACACCCCAACTGATTTAGAATAAAATAATTCGATTGAAACAATAATTTCATTATTTTGATAGTTAAAATTTAAAGTTATTCGCATTTTAAGTTTTCAGGCAAATATTATTTGTTTTCATTTCGGCAATGAATGAAAGCGCTAGCATGCTCATGGATACATTTTAAGAATCTTGTTGTGATAGTAAGTAGGGTGAGTGTGCCCGTGCGGTAGGTTGAGATCGAGGTCAGTAAATTTTAAATTTTAGTAACTAATTATTTAACATTTTGAAAAAAATTATCTATGTTGAAAACATGATAATTCGATTCTGCTCTCGGTTCTAAACAAACTAATTTCTAGTTTTGCGTTAATTCATTAACACGTCGTATAACCTACCTAAGTAGTATTGTATAAGTAAAATTTTTATTATTCAGCAACCTGCAGGTCTGTATGTCTCTCAAGGTTGTCAGAACAATAACGATGTTCACTTTTCATTTCTAATTTTAATAAATGATGTCGATTTTAATGAAATGTTATTCCTAAAGGACATAGTTTATTTAAAGGATTCAGTATTTTAAGTGTAACTATTATATTTATTAATGTTTAATTTATTTTATTATTTGCGGAAGATCAACTACACAATGCTTCACAGGGTGTAAACTTAAATGGTAGATATTGAACAGGGTACTTCAGGCCATCAAACTAAACAACTGTTACAAGGAACCAACTTTTTGCAATGGAACAACAGAGTTTTTTTTAACGCGATTTTGATTATGGCTCCTTAGTGAAACTTGTACAGTTTGATGGTCTGAAGCACCCTGTTCTATATATAATCAATTCTTCTTCTTATCGTGTGGGCAGCAAGCTCAGCGCCCGCGGCATGATGGCGCGATAAAGCGCTATCGCGCCCTAGCTCCCTTTCTTTTCGCGCGCGAACGAACGAGTTAGCAGGCGCGATAAAACGTTTATCGAGGTACCATGCCGCGGCCGCTGGTGTCTAAAGTTTTTTCAGATCGCTTTACGGCCTCTGACGTGATTTTTATGTAACGACTACTACCACCAGAGATACTAGCCGGGATCAACTTTTCAGACAAGGCATGTAACGTATTTATGTTTACAGATGTACAGTAGTCCCTTCATGGCCAAATTACGTTCTTTTGGAACAAAATGTTAATAAAGGTTCGACTGTTTCGATTTATGAAATTATTTATTATCCTGAAACAACTAGGACTCTATAATAACTGACCTTTTTAATCATGCAGTTATTAATATACAATTTTACGTTTCATTTATTTTAGGGTTTCATGAAATATGATATACAACGTGTTAATGAATAAACGCAAAACTAAAAAACATAATTTTTAGAATCGAGAGCAGAATCGAATTATCAAGGTTTCAACGTTCTCGTAGGTAATATATTTTTTTTAAATATTAAATAATTTGTTCGTATAGTTTAAAATTTATTGAACTCGATGTCAACCCACCCACAAGCACACTCACCCTACTTCTTACAACCAAAAAAATATTCTAAAGGGCATATCTATCCGCGGCGAAGGAGCCGAAGTAGGTGAACGAATCGTCAGATTCGCCGCGGATAAGTGTGCGAGGTGTAATAGAATTTCATACACAGAATTCTAAAATTCGATTCTTTCGCCTCCATCGGCTTGTTCGCCGTGGAGCACGCTAGCGCTTTCATTCATTGCTGAAATAATAACAAGTCATTTTTGCATGAAAATGTAAAATGCGAATAACTTTAATTTTTCATTAATAAATCATGAAATTATTGTTTCAATGCAATTATTTCGTTATTAATCAGTGTATGAGGTTTCGCATAAGTTTCGCGCTTATTAATTAATACGTCGCATATATAAGTACATTCTTCATAGTAATGAATAGAATCAAATTAATTATTAAGAACTTCATAGATACCACCTTTATTGAACCAACGGCCAGCAACAACGTCAAACTACAATTAAATCATGCAGACACGCGGACGGAAAACATACATAATTGAGTAAGGCCTAAAACACAGTAAACAAATAGCTATAACAGTAATGCAACTTCATACAAGCATACACGCACAAAGACGAGCTACGCGTACACGGCCCGCTAGAATGCTTCGAAAAATAACAGTACCACATGAGTAAATATCCCACAGAGAGAAAGCTTCCACATGATCGCGTTAGTGGACAATCTATTGGAGACATTGGGTGAGCGCATCACGTGATCTATTTGTGTGCTCCTAGCCCCACAGAGGCAAAGCTTTTGGGAACTCACAAAATCACGTGAAGCACTCGCCCAATGTCTCCCATAGATCGTCAACTGGTGCGAAAGTTTCTCTCTGTGGGGTTTTTACTCATGTAACCATTCAGAATTTAAAAGTAGACCATCCGGGCTGGGTGATACTGCAGTGTTTACGGGTACCTAAAATCCTTAGACAACACAACTAGGGATCAGCCTTGCGGTAGCATTTCCCCTCTGCCACGTTACAAGATCAATTGATCATGTGCATTTGCATACAATTTTATTCCTTATCACTAAATGAGCCAGCCTATTGCGGAACAATAACTTCAAACTAGTCGCGTTTGGGGTTCACACGAGACTATTTTAACAATCAATATTTGAATCTAAAGTAATGTAATAAAATCCAAAGTTACGGATTACATAATACCTCGTCCACCGCAAAACGGGTTAGAAAAGTTTGTTAGTAGAATTACAAGCGTAACTCGTCCATAGTTATATTGTCTAAGCTAAAATCACATACATACACACATAAACTCACGATTCTAATCCCTTTCGGGGTGGACAGAACCAGTAACAAAACTCACTTATAATCATGTATGTTTAAACCAGGATTATCACATTTTAAACTTCCTACCGACTGACGCTGTAAGATAACCCTAGCTCTGACCAAGAGTAGGCACACATTTCTATGACACGGCCTAGTTCCTATACTGCTCCGTCTATCCATCTACTGTGCCTAAAACCTTTTAATCTATTCATAACCCCTACTAAAGACATGTCCAAACATCAACCCTTTTACCGTTCACATTATGACACCCCTATCCATGGATGGTTCACTTAACGCAGGTCACGTAACTCCATTCATGGGCCTGTGATACGCGATCCGACTGTTGATAGCTTTCACAATCATCCCGTGATGAATTGCAGAGTTCTGCTGACATAAGCGACATATCTGACTTTAACTAGATCGATCAGGCTAGAGGAAGAAGACATTATATTGGACCTTTGACTAATTATTATAAGGATTAGCCTTTCGGTAGCATTTCCCCTCTGCCAGGGTATAAGCACATATGATCTTGTGCATTTACATTAAATTTTACACCTTATCACTAAACGAGACAGCCTATAATTGCGAAATAATAACTTCCAACTTAGAACGTTTGGGGTTCACACGAGACTACTTTTCATGATTTTTAACATTCAAAATTAGAATCTAAAGTTATGGGGAATAAAATCCAAATTTGCGGATTTCATGTTACCTCGCCCCCCGCAAAAAGTGGCAGAAATGTTTGTTAGTAGAATTACACGCGTAACCAGTCCACATATAAATAGTCAAAGTATTGGACAGATTTTTAGGGTTTCATAGTCAACAACGAACCCTTATAGTTTCGCCATGTCCGTCCGTCCGCGGCTTAGCTCAGAGACGCTTAGTACTAGAAAGCTTAAAAGACTTTTTAGTACTAGAAAGCTTGCAAATTTTTGTTAGAGTCAAGTGTGTGTGTGTCCCCTTCCAGTTAAACAGTTGTTTCTGGATCTTTGACTAATTATTATAAGGACTAGCCTTGCGGTAGCATTTCCCCTCTGCCACGGTATAAGCACAATTGATCTTGTGCATTTACATTCAATTTTACACCTTATCACTAAACGAGACAGCCTATAATTGCGAAATAATAACTTCAAACTTAGAACGTTTGGGGTTCACACGAAACTACTTTTCATGATTTTTGAGATTCAAAATTAGAATCTAAAGTTATGGGGAATAAAATCCAAAGTTGCGGATTTCATGTTACTCGTACTTCGCCCCCCGCAAAAAGTGGCAGAAATGTTTGTTAGTAGAATTACACGCGTAACCAGTCCACATATAAATAGTCAAAGTTCTGGATACGTGAAAAACAAAACAAAAAGAAAAACTATCTCCGCTAAGTAAGCTTTACAAGTTAACGAGTCGACTAAGTAAAATGTACTTTTTAGACTTTATTAGCCGCTAAACCGTAGTTTAAAACCAAAGCGCCCCCCCCCCCCCCCCTTCAAACTCCGTATATTGTAATGGGCAACTAAGGAACCCTCGCGTGGCCCGACACGGACTTGCCTGGGTTTTTTTAAACAGAGAGTAAGAGGCATTTCGTCTTCTCACTGTAATAAAATATTCGTGATTTTCCTCCCTCCCATTAGAGATTTTCACTCAGTACCCACTTTCAATTCGTTCGCGATTCGCCAATACATTTAATATAGGGTATAAAATTCAATGCGTTACATATCGAATAGGTTGCTTCAGACCATTAAACTGACCAACTTTCACTTTTAGACCATCAACGAAATGGCGAGAAAAAAATTTGCTTTTCCATAAAAAATGTCAATAGCGTCTCGGCCCAAATGTATACAACGTGTTAATGAATAAGCGCAAAACCTCATACACCCCAACTGATTTATAACAAAATAGTTAGATTGAAACAATAATTACATTATTTTGATAGTTAAAATTAAAAGTTATTCGCGTTTTAAGTTTTCTTTAAAAAATGATTTGTTATCATTTCAGGAATAAATGAAAGCGCTAGCTTGCTCGTGGATACATTTTAAGAATCTTGTTTTAGTAGTAAGTAGGGTGAGTGTGGCCGTGCGGTGGGTTTAGATCGAGATCAGTAAATTTTAATTTTAACAATCACATTATTTAAAATTTATTAAAAAAAATACTTATGTTGAAAACATGAAAATTCAATTCTGCTCTCGATTCTAAACAAACTACTTTCTAGTTTTGCGTTTATTCATTAACACGTTGTATAACAGCAAATTTTTTGTTTGCGTTTTCAATGTTGCAAGCACAACCCAAGCACCCCCTAAATTATGTAATTCTTTTAAATTGTGTATACGCCATTAATTACAATAATAACCTTTTAATTTTATTCAAGATATTTCCCTTCTTGGTTCAATCCCCGTCCTAGCCGACTCGTACCAATGAGATTTTCGAAATTTATTTACGATTTGTAACACCACGGGCTTTTCGGTGAAGGAAGACATTGTGAGGAAATCTGCATGCTTCAATTTCTAGGCATGTATTAGTACCCACTGTGCATGACAAGTGGCGACGGGCTCACTCTCACGCTGGATAGAGTTTCGGTACTACTAGTGAAACGTGGATGTTCTGAGGTTTCAGAATATCTCTGACTACCCCCTCGGGGAATATAGTCGTGAGCATATGCTTATATCCTTCTTAGTTTTTTAGGGTTCCGTAGTCAACAAGGAACCCTTATAGTTTGGCCATGTCCATCCATCTGTCCGTCTGTCCGTCTGTCCGCGGCTTAGCTCAGAAACGCTTTGTACTAGAAAGCTGTAATTTGACATGGAAATATATATAAATCATGCCTAACAAAGTGGTACGATAAAATCTTGAAAAATATTTTTTTTTAGTGTACCTCCCCTACACGAAAAGTGGGGACGCAATTTTTTTCTGGATACGTGAAAAAATTCACGGCAGTAGTGTATACAACGTGTTAATGAATAAGCGCAAAAACTCATACACCCCAACTGATTTATAACAAAATAATTCGATTGAAACAAAAGTAATTCGCATTTTAAGTTTTGTGGCAAAAATGATTTGTTATCATTTCAGCAATGAATGAAAGCGCTAATGTGCTCATGGATTCATTTTCAGAATCTTTTTTTGGTATTAAGTAGGGTGAGTGTGCCCTTGCGGTGAGTTGAGATCGAGTTCAGTAAATTTTAAATTTTACAAACAAATTATTTAATATTTCGAAAAAAATTACCCATGTTCAAACCATGATAATTCGATTCTACTCTCGATTCTAAACAAACTACTTTCTAGTTTTGCGTTAATTCATTAACACGTTGTATAACGAAATTAAAAGGAAAATTATCACCGCTAAGTAGGCTTTACAAGTTAACGAGTAATAGTCGAAAAACTTGTAAAATTCAATTTTAAATAAAGCCCCCTTCATAGTCCGTATAATATGATGGGCAACTACGGACTGCGCGTGGCCCGACACGCACTTGGCCGGTTTTTTTTATTACTACGATAAAGAAAGCCGCAGTGACATTAATCGTTCTAAAAATAAAGTTATTTTGGTGTAAAGGGAAGCTTAACCCATTTAAATAATCTCTCCTTTTATTGTAAAATCTATCTCCCGAGTAAAGATGTATTACAGAGATAGTAATGATACGAACATTACGGGAGATTGATGTGTTTTTAAACACTATACAACTTGGGCTTAACCAGTTTTTGGAAGATAACGTAGAGATATTATCTTGAGAGATTTATGTCTTGAATTGTTGGTACAATAATGTTATTTTCTATTCTATTTATATTGTATACGTGTACTGTACCAAGACTAGTCTGTGCCTATATTTTTACCCGACTTCAAAAAGGAGGTTCTCATATCATCATTTTTACGCATGTTACGCGATAACTTCTAAATTCGTTGACTATCATGATCTATCTTTCTGTTTGGAAAAAGTTACCCACGTATTTGGTCATAATTTAATTTCGTAAAGATCCTCGAATGTTGACTGCAAAACGTCGTCTAATGAAGCAATTATTGCCTTATTTCGGTATACCCCTTTGCTTGTTTAACTGATATTGGAGTCAAACTAGTGTAGTTCACCCATCGACTTACTAACTACTGGACGTAGGGTCCACGCTCAAAAGTGTCTGAACCAAAAGAACACAAGAACGTATAACGAGAACCAATTACCGACAGTCTTTGTTTAACCGGCAGACCACGCGCACGCGTGCGACCGCGGCACGCGCCTTACCGCGATGGGGTAAAATCTACGCAAGCAAAATGAAAAAGAATTTCAGCGTTTTTAATGTACATACATGTACTTAGGTTTATGTAGGTTAGTCTCGGACACTTTTTTCGATAATTTTGTACTAGACCCGGCGTCCATTATTTTGTATGTCAATGAGTTCACCACTAAACATCGTCAAATAAGACAGCGAATGAAGAAAAACAAATTGATGTTCTTAGACATGAAAATGTGAAAGACATCGGCTGTTTTATTATTATCAACTTAGTGAAGAATTTCTTCCCTGTAGTTGTGTCTTAACATCCTACGCAAGCATATTATGTTTCATAGTAACAGTCAAAGGAATCTTGGAAACATGATTTAACATTATTTCTCTGAAGTATCTGCAGCTCACGATTTCATTAGAGTAATTGCATGGTACCCCATATGGGTAATTGAGAAAGTTCTGAAGTTCACTTTGTCGCTACAGCTGTGACCAAAATTGGGCTACGTAATACCTTAACTAATATTTCACGTGTTTTTGCTTTAGAGTATACCTGGAGTGCACAAAGAGCCTTCCGAAGGTACAGACTGAATCCTTGATGCATTTGGAGCATTATTGGCAACCAATAAGCCTCTAATTATCATCGTCATCTAAGCCGAAAGACATTCATCGCTGGGCTATTCCTGCAGATTGCCACAACGACCGACCAGTCCTGCGTTGCATCCGCATCCAACAGATTCCCGCCACCTTCACCGTGTCCTCGGTCTATCTAGTGGAGGGCCTACGGTGCGCCTTCTGGTATATATCATTACTGAAAGATTTATTGTAACGCGTTTATTTTTTGCGAATTATTTGAATTATAAGTTACGTTGATCGGGACGTCATTTCAAACACCAATCGGCGCAAAGTAATGAAGCGATAGCAACTTGCATGCGTTAGAAGAGTACGGCAACATATTATAGCCGATGATTTGTGATGAGCTTCACGCGTCATAAAAAGGAGTGACGTCACGTCATGGCAGTGAGCGGTTTGGCACGGAATTTGAAAAGTCAACTTTTGATTTGCAATAAATAAATGAGTTGTGCATATTTTACCACTTTGGTTTTTGGTATTTTTATGTAAGCCTTAAATCTTTATGATACAACAAAAATTTAAAACTGTGCAAGTTCCTCATTGGCAAATTATCAAAATCCAGTGAGTATTGACACGCTATCGACTCGATAGATGAAGAAGGCAGTACGCATAAATCGGATGGTGAATCGATCCAACAATTAGCGAAGTGATCGCGGTACGGAGTATGGCCAACCCCTTTTATTCCTTAATAGATAGATAGATAAGTAACACACAGACTATTTACAAGGACCACAACTAAAATGCAAGGTGACTCAATGATCTACCATCGAATCGAGGAAGAAGTGAAGTGAGATCCGTGTCCAGCGTACTTGCCTCGATACGACAATTGCAGACTGCTAATCTTTCCACTACAGCACGAGTGATTATCGTGTGATATAGCTCATGCTGATACGGAAGAAGAAGAATAAGAAGAAGAAGAATCGTACTAAGGCTGGTGATAATAATGATAATACTTAACTATCCATAAGTAAGTATTCCGCAGATGGCTTGAAATTTGCTGTAATACTAATCAGGTATTAAGAGCATTTTAAGATTTCGATAGAATCCCCAAACGGTTGGATTTTCTTTCCTGGTTATACCTAACTTGAGAGAATCACGAAAGTGGCGTGAAAATGTCAAAATAACAAAAAATCTCTTTCCAACGAAAATTCTTCGAAATCCAAAAGTCGATGCACCATACATCTAGCCAAATTGAGCAAACTTGTTTTATTTGTATTTCAAACGAAAATTTAGCTCGCACTCTGGTCATGACATATTTATGGGCGTGCGAACGTTGCCCGCTGACAGGACCCGACCAGGACGTGATGTGTGGTCGAATTACCCACAGCAAATACTTTGGAATATACGAGTATGTGTTAGTAAAGAGGATGAGATATGAAATTACACCTTTGCTAACTCAACTGAAGCATTCTCCAAGGAGTTATCCTAATTACAAATCTGAAAGTTAGTAACGATGTTTAGTTTGTGACTCAATCAAGTCTGAACGGATTTGGATGAAAGGTACACAGAATATGTTCTAGATTAACAAATATAGGATACTTTTTCAAACTTAACGCGGACGAAGTCGCGAGCAATCATTTTTTTTTTCTAAATATTTAGATTTTCCGGTTCGCGTATCGAACGATGGCAGGAACCCTTTGGGTGAGGGCAGCGCAGGACCGGTCATTGTGGCGATCCTTGGGGGAGGCCTATGTCCAGCGGTGGACATCCATTGGCTGAGATGATGATGATGATTCAAATTTCACACCCACTATGTCCAGTATAGAAGGTAGGCACTATATTAGTAGGCACAATACGCTTCGAAATTGAAGCATGTAGTGTTTCACTGAAAAGTCAATGGAGTTTGAGAGAATTCCGGCTCTTGCTAATTATTAAATCCTTTCCTTTTGATTACATAAATACTGCCGAAAATCTAGATCCCTGGAGATGCACCGTATGACACACACTGTAGGCAGAAATGGTATATTCTACTTCTATCTCTATCTATAACGTCCTGCCTCTTTCCCAGTGGGATAGGCAGAAATCAGAGGGCACCATATACTGCAATCAATACATACCTGTTAAATTCGTGGTCTACAAAAATATAATCAAAAACAGAAAAAATATATTTTTATTTACCATGGGCTTGCATTTTGCTTCAGTCTACAAATAGAGTAAAATTCATATATAGGTACTTCTAATTTCACAACAAAACGCTGCGTAATAATACTAGAACCTTTTCCAGGCACAAACAAAAGGTAAACCCCATTGAAATAGAGGATTATAGAGGGTCCTCGCCTAATTGAGGATCACTATTCAAGGTTCGATTTGCTCGAAATTTTCTGATTAGTTTTTAAGTCTTTATTGTTAACTCTTTACGAATGTTAAGGCTATGGCTTAGTGGGCATTTAGGCGATTTAAAATAAAATTTACACCAAAAACATTTTAGATTCAAAAGGGTTATGTATAAAGTAATCGTCGTTTTTTACTTTTGCGGCCACTGATGGAAGTACTAAATTTTGATCAGGATACTAAAGGAAACAAAATTAGTATGGAGCACAAATAATATGGGGGCCGAGATATACAGCGTCGAATTTTAAGACAGGGTAATACGGTAGGTACCTTTACCGTTGTAGATACAGGAAAATGTTCTTAGAAGACTACCCTTAACTTTTTGATACATGTAGATCTACATTCACAGATTTTGAAAAATGTACTTTTTTATGCCAATCGAACCTGTTTCTTATAAGGATCAAAAACTCTAAAGGACCTACTGACGTTAAAGCACTTGAAATGTAAGAAATAGCAAAAAACTTTTCTTATACATTTTGTAAATAATGAAACTGCAACATACCTACTTTTCTAATAAGCGAAAGTAGCACCCCTAACATGCGTCTGAATGCGAGCCTTACAGAATAACGTAAGGAATCTGTCATTTTTAGAACTGTAACCTCGGTTTGTCCGATATAGTTATTTGATCCCTTTGACTATTTATATGTGGACTGGTTACGCGTGTAATTCTACTAACAAACATTTCTGCCACTTTTTGCGGGGGGCGAGGTAACATGAAATCCGCAACTTTGGATTTTATTCCCCATAACTTTAGATTCTAATTTTGAATGTTAAAAATCATGAAAGTAGTCTCGTGTGAACCCCAAACGTTCTAAGTTCGAAGTTATTATTTCGTAATTATAGGCTGTCTCGTTTAGTGATAAGGTGTAAAATTGAATGTAAATGCACAAGATCAATTGTGCTTATACCGTGGCAGAGGGGAAATGCTACCGCAAGGCTAGTCCTTATAATAATTAGTCAAAGTTTGATCCTTATAAGAAACAGGATCGATTGGCATCAAAAAAAGTGTTTGTGTATAATGTCCATTTTCTTGCTGACAGTATTTTTTTTTTCAAAATCGGTGAGTGCAGGTCCTGTAGCTACAACAGTTAATGTACACTAATAGTTCTTTTTGATTTACAAAAGGGTTGCTAATTTCACAAAATCGCTAATCTCCACTATTCGATTTTACCTTTATAATCTCGTGTAGAAAATCAATCACCCATGAAGTTTTATGAAGAGGGTATTTATCGAATGACGTCAAAGCTCATTCCTTTTAGGTTTACGGTATAAATCCTTTGTAAAACTCTCGTAAATTCTAATAGAGGTACTAGAGGTAATTAGATAACTGCTTCAATTAATTAATTAGAAAGGATTTTTCCTTTAGAGTGCGACCGCATGAGTTTAGTCGAGTATTACAAGGCTTGAATGTTCAGTGGTCAGTGTTTGTTGAAATAAGCCTTTTTACTCCAAGTGTTGTGGCCGTCCCTAAAAGTTGTAAACGGTACCCTACTACTAATATGGGTCAATTCCCACCAAAAGAGGCGTGAAGCGCAGCGGCGCGCAGCGGCCGCTGGAGCATTTTCGGAGAAAATATTAACTAGCAATTTGAATCTTATTGGTAGTGCGTTAAGGTTCAAATTGACTTGAAGAAAAGACAGGTAGCGCGGAGCCGCGCGGCGCAGCGCGGTTCGCCGCCGCTCGGCTGGTGTAGGAAACCCCGAGAACAGTCGCGACTCGCGAGGCGCCGCGCCGCTTTTGGTGGGAATTGACCCTAAGCCTACGCTGTCCGTCTATCTGTCCTACCAATTATCTTTTGAATCATAAACGGTTGACATTTTCACAGAATTTGCGTTAGTATGGTAGATTTTCGGAAAAAAACTACAAGTTAACAATTAAGGGGAGTTCCGATACAAGAAACGTGTTGTTTTCAATGTTTTTGTTTTTGCCCTATCACAAAAACGGTAATACATACAAGTGTCATACTTGGTGCGATTATAGTTCATACTCTAAAGTAAAACAAAAAATTAAAAATTAAATAATTTTTTTTCACAAAATACCGTTAGACTATTTTTCCTTAAAATAATTTCTTACTAAAAATTTGTGAAAAAGGTTGGGTCCTGTTTCTCTATTCTTCTTTTCCATAATCACCACTTTTCGTGGGAAAGGTGGATATTCGAGTGTATTTCTCACTAAAAATGCAATCTTACAATCCGCGAGTTTCCAACTAGTCAAATTAACAACTCTTTATCAAACGTCAAAACGCGTGCTATTTATGAAATATTGTACTAAAAATTGAATAGTGACGTCATTATTTTTCGTCGTCGTTTTGATACTTTTTATAGTTTATCCATTTATTACAAATAGTATTCAAGCAACAGCATTACTGAAAATGTGAGTTTAGCGTTATTTTCAAAGGATTTATTTACTGAGCAGTTAAAACTAAAATCTATTTTTGACTTGCCTTTAAATAAACCCTGTTTTGTTTAAGTAAATGAGTTTTACAATTACTTAAGTACTTTGATCAGGTTTAAAAGGCTAACCTTTACAAAGTAATTATATGTTATAAATAACGATAGCGGAGGATGTGAGCGAAATGTGGTTCAACCCTAATTTAGTTTCATATCTCATGAAAAAGATATATACCCCGAAGGGCGAGGAGATATGGTATTGAAGAGAACTGGTAAGACGAAAGGTATTTAATTTTACAACCTGTATATTCTGAAACCTCAGAACATCCACGTTTCACCAGTAGTACCGAAACTCTGTCCAGTGTGACGGGGGGTGAGCCCGTCGCCACTTGTAATGGACAGTGGGTACAATACATGCCTCGAAATTGAAGCATGCAGGTTTCCTCACGATGTTTTCCTGTCTGACTACCCCCTCGAGGAACATAGTCGTTAGCATATGCTTTTGTATACAAGGTGTAACAAAATACCCTGGTAATATTTAAAGGGATGGTTAAGACCATAAAACAAACAACTTTTGCTATTGAGACCACATCAAAAAATAAATCTGTGGTTTCATACATCATAAAAGTGCAGTACAAACTAGACTCAAATGTATGGGACAGTTTTTTTGACGTTGTTTCTATACTGAAAGTTGCACAGTTAGATGTTGATTTTCATGGGCTACACTACCCTTTTCCTCATACCCAACCTCATATACCCAACTGATTTATAAAAAAATAATTAGGTTGAAAAATAATTTCATTATTTTGATACCTAAAATTTAAAGTTATTCGCATTTTAAGTTTTGAGGCAAAAATGATTTGTTATCATTTCAGCAATGAATGAAAGCGCTAACGTGCTCATGGATACGATTAAAGAATCTTCTTTTGGTAGTAAGTAGGATGAGAGTGCTCGAGCGGTGGGTTGAGTTCAAGTTCAGTAAATTTAAACTTTTACAAACAAATTATTTAATATTTTGAAAAAAATTACCTATGTTGAAACCATGATAATTCGATTCTGCTCTCGATTCTGAACAAACTACTTTCTAGTTTTGCGTTAATTCATTAACACTGTGTATAACCAGGGTGTTTTTTTACACCTTGTATAGAGGTTGTAAAATTTAATTGCATATCTTTACCTACGTTACTGATTAAACAGGGTACTTACTTACTTCAAACTGAACGACTTTCACAATAGAGCCAACATCTAAAATGCAAAAAAAAATTGTTTCATAGAAGACGTCAATGGCTATTTCTATCCACCTGAAAATACCGTACTATTTAACAAAATTGGCTACGAACTCTGTCTACGAACGCTACGCGAACAAAATAAAATAAGCTCCCTTCGTAGCAGCGTAGTTGAAAGTGATGTTGTCGCTAACGACCGTAGACGTTCGTAGTACGTGCTACAAGGGTCTAGAATACTACGATTTATTCGTAGACATTCTTTGGAATATTTCAGGTACACTTGTATGCTCGTAACAGCATTAAATTTTAATCAAAAACTACTTTAGTATTCTCTGTGTTTTCATGTTGGTTTTCTTCTAAGATAAATTATGAATTTGATTATTTTTATGATAATAAATCTAACTATTATAAAACTAACAGAAGTGTGTCTGTACATATTTACAAAAAAAGATGACGACATGGTTTTTAGGTGACTCCAAATCAAGTTTTTAGAATTTCCAATTGTGCGAGCATCACGCAAAAACTACTGAATAGATTTTGATGAAACTTTTTTTGTTTGATAGCTTATGATCTGACTTAAAATCTGGCATATAATTTGTGCGGTTATGGTAATAAAATGGTAGTTTGAAACGAATACTAGGTACTAGACGTTTTAAACAAAATAAGATTCATATTTTTAGATTTAACCGATTGTTATAAAACAACAAAAGTATGTCTTTACATTGAAGCTAATTATTTATAAAAACAGGTTATGATATAGTGTTTGAGTGATCCTGATTCTAAATCACAGTTTTTTATATTTTCTGTCCGTCTCAGGGAGGACATATGGGCGTGAGTCTTTGACTATTTATATGTGGACTGGTTACTGTAATTCTACTAACAAACATTTCTGCCACTTTTTACAGGGGGCGAGGTAACATGAAATGCGCAACTTTGGATTTTATTCCCCATAACTTTAGATTCTAATTTTGAATGTCAAAAATCATGAAAAGTAGTCTCGTGTGAACCCCAAACGTTCTAAGTTATTATTTCGTAATTATAGGCTGTCTCGTTAAGTGATAAGGTGGAAAATTGAATGTAAATGCACAAGATCAATTGTGCTTATACCGTGGCAGAGGGGAAATGCTACCGCAAGGCTAGTTCTTATAATAATTAGTCAAAGGCGTGAGTCTATGGGGTATCATCAGAATTTCTTCTTCAGTGTATGCAGGTTCCCTCGCAATATTTTTCTTCACCGTTTGAGAACAGTCGGTATTCTTTTCCACTAATTGTTCTATTATTATGTTTCTTCTATTTTATTGGTCAGGTATTTGGCGAGCCTGACAGCTTCCAGTTAGAACGACTCATTAGTACATGACATCTTTGGCTCATTGGATTCGAACCCGTACTCTAGCGCCACCCACTCTCTCGTCACATTCATTCATATCATCATAATATAACAAAAGAACGATACTTATCATAGTAATCTAAATAGCATTAGAATTCAAAACAAACTTAAATGTGTCTCATTTTCAACCACTTAAAGTAACCTTTATGCTAAAAGGTTTACTTTCAAAGGAAAAGAATATTTGTCAAAAGAACAGAAAATGTAATTTGTATGATAATGACTGGACGTTGAATAAAAGTGATATTTCATTGCAGAAACCTTTTGAGAAGGAAAGAATAATATCTTGCAATCTCTTTGTGGAAGTAGTTTTTAGATGACCTTGTTTATAGACTTCCTAATTATTTAAACTTGCTAAAACTGTAAGAAGGGAAGTGCGTACCAATAGAGGAAATAAAACCCAGCATAAATACGTTTTAAGAAATAACATTCTAAAAAAAATTTAAATTATGTAGTGTCATTATTTAAACAAAGTAACATAGTTTTACACTAAACATTTCATTAATTCGTGACGTACGATTGTTTAATTTACAAACCCTGATAATAATCTTAGTACAACCTGTTATAGAATTTACCTTTAATTAAAATGAAATATAATATTATTTATTTCAGACTATTCATCTGAAATAAATAATATTATATTATTTATATATATATCTTAGTTCACAGTTCATAAAGTAGAAACACCATTTTTTTTAAACTTTCCTGATAATATTATTGTTAAGGTTAATTGTTACACTTTTTATAATGTGCAATTCAAAATATTTATTTCAGATTATTCATCCATATTGTGCGAGTAACAATATAGTCACATTCAATATACATACGTTCGAATTTACGTTAGTCAATTTAAGCTTATCCTGCAGCATATAGTATGATATTAAAAAAACTGATTCGTTATCAAGGATCAATCAGTACGTTTTTTTGTTGTTGTCGAGTTCTCACTTGGCATTAGTAGTCTATGTATAGGTAGTCTGTGGGATAAGTGCTTATTTTAAATGAACTCTTTATTAGGGTAGATCACGAAACGTCTAATCTTGGGCAGTCATCAAAAGCAAAGTATGCAATGAAAACGCTGATAACAACAATTGAATTGCAGGATTTTTCTATTTCTTTAATAATTTAAGGGATTAGGAAATAAAAAAAGTCAATTAATAAATAATATACTCGTAACTCGTAAACACACGAGACTCGTTTCATATCGGTGACAGTCAGAAAATTGATACCTCGTCTTATTCACGTATATTTAAAGGGGTGTGTACTCGTACGTATACATATTTGGAACAGCAGATTTTCTTTATTTTTAGGGTTCCGTACCCAAAAGGTGAAAACGGGACCCTATTACTAAGCCTACGTTGTCCGTCCGTCCGTCCATCCATCCGTCTTACTTATTTAGGGTTGTAACTTTTGAACCGAAATAGCTAAACAGCTGAAATATTCACAGAATGTGCGTTATTACGGCGGATTTGTTAAAAATAAACAAAAATGTGAAAAACTTAAAAATTAAGAGGGGTTCTCAAAAAGAAACAAGTTTTAAACTTGGTGTGATTATAGAGCAAACTCTACAGTATAACAACAAATAATAAAAACCGGCCAAGTGTGAGTCGGTCTCGCGCTACAGGTCCCAGTGAAAAAAGTTTTTTTAAGTTAATATGTTGTGTTATTTGGTGGTACGGAACCCTGTGTTGCCCGACTCGCACTTGATCGGTTTTATTTTCAACGTTGTCTCCATAGTGAGGGTTGTATAGTTTGATGGTCTAAACTACCTCTTAATCTATTACTAGGATGTTTTGTTACACCTTGTATTATATTTATTATTTTTATCAATAAGTATGCATATTAAACTAATGTGTATTTTCGTGTATGCAATAAAGTGTTAAAACAAACATAATAATTCTTCTAAAAAAGGTTTTTAATAGACTTGGTGTCCAGTGAAAATCCGTGAAATTATATTTTTCCTTCACTGATATGATAATGTCAGTGGTTTTAGAAATCGTACATACTTATAACCTTGTAGGTTAAAATCAAATAATATTATTCGCCCAAAATGAAAACGCTTGTGTAGAAGAAATATCTAGAATAGTAACTTGTAATGTTAGTAGCAAAGTAAAAGATACACTTCAGCTACCACCATCAACATTCATCACATTTCCAAAATTAAAAACCTACACACAAAAACCTCCTTTATCTACAAAGATATAAAATCTACATTTAAAAACGGTAAATAAAAAGCACTCTTCGGCTGCTAAGAACTCCCTATTGTTCAAGCGAACCCCGGGACCTAAAAAGGTCATAATCACTACAATATCAAAGATTGGTCGACACATTAACATAATGAAACTGCGGGTCTTTGAAAAAAACCTTGTTAAAAGCATTTTTTTCTCACTCCGCATACATTTCGGGGTAAAATGAGGGGTATAATGTTTTGGTTGTTTTGTGAATGGTATGTGAATTTTGCAGATGTCAGAGCTTTTAGAGTCAGCTGAATTTATTTTATATTCTATTTAACACTAACGTGGATTGTGTTAGAGCAGTCACGGATTTGTAGAACTTATTAATATTTATTGTAATAGTTTTAAAATCGTCAAAAAATACTGTTTATATGAAAAACGTTTGTTCAATTTTAAACTCCTTCTTGTAGAAAAATACACACATAAACTACATACTATTATCCTTTTTGGTTTTGCTCAGAGATCTTTGTTTTTTTTTAGGCAAAATAGAGGCTCAAAAAAGGACCCTGCCTTCTAATAATAAGCTTTTTTTCTTTAATAAGCTGACGGTTTTTAAAGGACTGATCAGACCATAAAGCTGAAAATTTTTCTTTATGGGAAATTAATTGTTATCGAAATCACGAAAATAAACGCTGTTCCATTTTAAACTGCAACCCGACTCGATCCAAATGTGCCGTTAGCATATTAAGACGGATCCTATATCAGTTCGTTCGTAGTCGCAATTATACAAGCAGCTGTTTATAACAGACGTACAAAAATAAAAATCGTATTTTAGTTCAACCTTTGATTGTCCTCCAGTGTAAAAAGTCTAGAAACAAAAAGTATTCAATATTCAGACCTTGAAAGCGAGATGTACGCCATTCGAAACAGATGCTTCTTCTTTATTGTTTCTCTTTTCTTTTATATTGCTTTAGAAAATAAAAAATCGATTTTATTTCTTCAAAATATTTTATTAGCGCTTAAATTGAATGCTCCTGCGCGGTGTCGGCACTCGACTGCCAGCTGTGAACAAATGCAGAGACAACTACTTTGAATTATTTATACTACTAGACATCACAATATTAAGTATTTAATTGTAACATAAGTTAAGCAAAGTCCAAGCCAGCCTATCGAAATTAATTCAAAATTATTTTACCTCCACCTATCTATCGAACACTGCAAGGGACGCTCAAACCCTGCATAAAAGAGGTAGTTGGTAGTGGTAACAAAGTACTTGCTCGGTAGACCCTTCGTGGTTCATCTATATTTTAAGAATTTATATTGTAATAGTTATTAAGTCGTGTTATGTTGTAGAGTTTCTGGCCGCATCTTCTCTACAGCGACAACACGTTCCGACGCGGTGGTAGCTTTAAAAAAGATTTGACGTTTGATAAGTGTGCTGCAAGCTCCTATATTGAATAAATTATATTGACTTTGACTTATGGAGTCGCGCTGCAATTCTGGCGGAGTACGGACGCGTGCGTATCGGCGCGTTGGGATTGCACGTGGCTCCACCATTTTGTGAACTCTTTTGTGTTTTAACCTTAAAACAATCACTTGAGATTATAAACTACTTACATTGGCAAAACTACCACTCTAGACTTAATAAATACTACTGATCATTTTCCTTCATATACTATCCACATAACGAGACATTGGCTGAGTTGTGATAACACATCGGATGCCACTAAACAAAAAATTGAATTGACTTTAACTTATTCTAGAACACCTTCCTAGGCCTTTTTTTTCTTCAACCTTATGTACTAACCTTACCTTGCCTTATTTGGACCATAACCAGTTTTTGTTTCCTGTGCAATGTATTTTATGTTTGGTGCAAATAAATTATATTTCATTCATTCATTTATACTAAAAGAACGTTTAAATCAACTTCCAATACTCCGGGAATTACTTCTCCTGAATGGAAATTTTCTGCTTAATTTTACTAGGTTAATAATAGTCCACAGTAACAAGCAGTAGCTGCTCCCTGAGCAATGTTGTAATTGGCATATGGAAGAAAAAATTTGAACCAAGTTACTGAAAGGGTTGTGATATAAGTTATCGAAAATCCCAACTCAAACTATTATACAACGTGTTAATGAATTAACGCAAAACTAGAAAGTAGTTTGTTTAGAATCAAGAGCAGAATCGAATTATCATGGTTTCAACATAGGTAATTTTTTTCAAAATATTAAATAATTTGTTTGTAAAATTTAAAATTTACTGAACTCGATCTCACCCCACCGCACGAGCACACTCACCCTACTTACTACCAAAACAAGATACTTAAAATGTATCCACGAGACCGCTAGCGCTTTCATTCATTGCTAAAATGATAACAAATCATTTTTGCCTGAAAACTTAAAATGCGAATAACTTTAAATTTTAGCTATCAAAATAATTAACTTATTGTTTCATTCTAATTATTTTGTTATCCATCAGTTGGGGTGTATGGGGTTTTGCGCTTATTCATAAACACGTTGTATATAGGATGTTAGGGTAAACAGATTCATTACTGTACTCATGATACTGAACAACTTTCCCGAAGAAACCGATAGGAAATTCGCAAAAAAATGTTTCGACTTTTCATAGAAACGTTCGATCAGATGATTGGAAAAAATTTCATATCTATAGGTTTCTTAGAGAAAGTTGTGTTGTATCATGGGTACTATCACCCCTTAAACTAATGCGACTGTTCACCCTAACATCCTGTAGGTACTGCATAGGAACAAACACATGCCTTGATTACCTAGTGTAGCAAATCATTTACATATTAGATTGAATGCATTCCAAATATTGTTTGGTTTGCTCATTTTCGAATTCCATCAAATTCAATCAAACACCCAGATTCAGTAACCCGATACGATATTGATTTATTAATTAATTCGCTTGATTTTAGACTAAAATTAATATAATTCTGTTTGCTTGGTTTATATTGACAACGATATTTTAATTTAGGAGCGAGCGGAAAGGGGGAGATATTATGAAAATTATTAATTAGTTTATTGACAGAATTGAAAGAATAAGTTGGTCAATTTCATGATTTTCCCTAAATAGATTCCTACAAAGATGTTAACAACTTACTTTTAACCCGACTGCGCGACGCAAAGGAAGGGTAATGTGTTTATCAGCCTATGTATGTATGTATGTTTGTTTCTTTGTGGCACACTAGAGACCAAACGCGTGGGCCGATTTTTATGATTCTTACGTCAATCGATTTGTCTTAATCTTGCGAGTGCCAGATGAAATGAAGACATGACAGTAATCAAAATTAAATATGGCGTCAACCAGATTGTGAAAAAGAAAAAAAATATCATTGAATAGGTATTTAAAAATCATCTTTTGGTTTCTCTTTTTATTTTTCATTTTGAATGACCGTTTAGGATCTATAACGATTTAAAGTTGAAAAAACTGAAAAGTGCAAAATAGAAAAGGAAAAAAAAAATCAAAATTCGTCAGCTTAAATAAAAAATGAAAAGAAAAAAAACAAGTCCAGCAGTCTATAATTCTTTTAAGTAATATTGAAGCAACTTTAACAGTCGGGACCCATTAAAAATTCTGTGACATGAGTGATGCACGACCTGCTAGCTTGCATATGATAGTAACTCAGATAGCTAGCCACCGACTAACTAGCATAGCATTAAGATAGTAACTCGTATGATGCGGTCACATGGTGTGAGTACTTAGCTGCACTACAGTAACTGTCCAGACAAGCTGCACGCTAGCTCGATTGGTTGACACAATATTTATGCTAAATTTGAGCTCCATATTTATTCAAGCATTCATCTAAAAGCATCATCGTAATCCTAGAAAGCCGATATTGGACCCTTTTAAGTCACGACGGGTTGACGCCTCTCCCTACGAAATATCAACGATCAGGAAAGGTGATTGGTAGATTTTTGCAAAAACATAATCTTAAAAGAACGTTTTTTTATGTATTTAGGGTCACATGTGACCTAAAATGTATGCCACGAATCCCAATTTAAATTGACTCATATTTCAGGTAAATAGGTCAGTAAGTTAGTCAATACGGCCTCTTTCTAGGCTTTCCAATTTTACGTGCAACGGAGACTATTCCTAAGGATAAATCAATTAATCAAATGTTTGAAAAAACAAGCAGTCAGCACATGCTTCGTCAATAAAAATTATACATAATATAACCATAGTATAAGAATGAGTATCTAGTACAATATAATACAACAGCCAGTAATTAGCAACAACAACATGCTTGAATTATGGCTTGCTTCAGACCCAAAAGTTTTATTCTCAAAAAGTTTTATTCAAAAAAATAATATTCAAAATAGCTTTCTGACGTCATTTTTGACTCTACCACCGCGTCGGAAGGTGTTCCGTTGTAGAGAAGTCTTCAAGTCTTCAAATATATACTGTGGGGCCAACATTGAAACGCAAAGATAAATCTGCTGTTCCATAAAAAACTACAATGGCGGCTCGACCCAGAAAGAACTGGTTATTTTTCGCATTTCAATGTTGGTCTGATCCCATAGTGAAATTAGTTCAGTTTGAAGGTCTGAAACTACCTCTAAAGTGCAACCCGGTTATCACTATCTCTGCGTCTCGCTGGAATGCGAAGGTCCTCTCGCTTTCCTTTTCAGCTTTCTGCATTTGCCGTCACATCATCACCACGGTTAGCATCTTCGTTGACACGCGACCACCCAGTGACAGACTTGCAATGTGACTCCAGAGGCCTCATCATCATCTTATTTAAGAGCTACGCTCTTGTCAGTGGGGTATTCGCCAATCCTGTCTCTTTTCCGCTAGTGTCTTGAGTTCTTGATACGACTCGACATCAACCTTTTCCTTCACTTGGGCAAAAAATATCAGCTGTCCCATACTAATCTGCAATACTCGATCAAACGTGTGGGACAACTGATATTTTTTTTGATCTGACAGGTTTGCTCCTATAGTAAAAGTTGTTCAGTTTGATGGGTAGAGTATGTGGTTTAAACCTTATATACTCATACATTACATACTCTACCCGAGTATGTGGTTTAAAGGTTAATTATACTTTTAGTTACGACAATTTTTTTTTACTGCTCATGGGTTTGCTCTTGACCTCAATCCAGTCCTACGAACAAAGATGGGGTCGAAGAAGCCTATTAACTCGTACTTTAAAGGAATGCGACTGAGGTTTAAAAGCAAAAACATCTGAAACTTCCTTTGAGTGTCAGCTTAGTAACCTTCTAAAACATGGTTAGATACTGCAGACTTTTCATTTTATCTAATCTTAGATCCCCGTGTACAACATCCTTCTTCCAGACACCATTTAAAATCAATTTTCTTCAGACTTCGTTAACTTTATCTATGGAAGATAAATCGAGAGTCGACTTCACGATTTCGCTTACCATTAATTCTATATTGGCGATAGCTATCGGCTATTACTAAGCGATGAGGTAATTTTTATTTTGAACTGTAGTAGCGTCCGCGACTTCGTACGCGCAGACCACTGACTTTAAATACTCACAACTTTTGATTGAATGCACCTATTGTGATAAAGTAAAGCCTAAATGTTAATTTAAACAGAGTCATATGCGTTTGTGAAGACTCTATCCAAATCGGTTCAGTAGTTTTTAGGTGACGCGTGCACAAACAGACAGACAGTCTTAATGTATTCCATAACGTATCCTAAACGCCCCCAATGAATATTTTTGCAAATATCGTCAATGTATATCCACACCAAGTTTACAATTGTATTAATGTATAGATATAGATTGATAAACAGGATGTTTGGGTAAACAGTTGCATTAGTTTTAGGGGTGATTGTACCCATGATACTAAACAACTTTCCCTAAGAAACCTATAGGAAATTCGCAAAACAAAATTTCGTCATACAAATGTTCGAACAGCTAATTTCATTTAGTACGGAAAGTGCACAATTTTTTTTGAAAATTTTCTATAGGTTTCGTAGGGAAAGTTGATTAGTATCAAAGGTACAATCACCCCGGCTAAATCATAACGGCTGTCATGAGCTGTACCGCGATTAGCGCAATACCAAATGTGTCAAAAGTTATGGTTTGTACGTAGTCCAATCACAGTTCAATCACCGAATATTTACCGCGAATGCAGCTATGTTCTATGATCGATGCAATGAGTTTAATTTCTCTAAGTCCTTTGCGGCCCACATGTTATACTATAATTTGGCCCACCTATGACTTTGAGTTTGGCATGCCTGCACTAAAAGATGTAAACGCTTTAATGTAACTAAATTCTTTGATTAATCTCACTTTAATGAATTTTGTGGGAAAATTCTTAATTAATTCCAAAGAATTCTCAAATTTTGTTCCTTGTTTAAATTTATAAAGTTTATAATGTGTTTCGAACCTCGCCGGGTCTAGTTAGAAGATTTTACTTTCAGCTTTTCATGAATATTTAATTTTCTACTTAAAACAAGGGATTTTCTCTTTACGTTCACAAAGTAATTATCGAAAGTCAATTTCTACAATATGAAATAAAAAACTCTACTGATTGTCGATTAAAAAGTAATTTATAACCTGTAAGATCTCACTGCAGGGCAACCGCCTCCTCTCACCAAAAATAGTAGACATGGATGTTCTGAATTTCTCCAACCGTGGACCAATTGCTTAATGTGCATTCCGAAGGATGCGCTCGAGATGAAATACCACTAAAACGGTCACCCATCCAAAAACTGACCTGACCTGACGTTGCTTAACTCCAGTGATCGTTTTCATTATTGAAGCTCCGCTACGTACGCCAACGCCTGGATATTATTTTTAAAAATCAGCCAAGTGCGAGTCGGTCTCGCACACGCAGGGCTTCGTACAAACATACAATATTTAAAAAACAATGTTTCTCTAAGACCCTTAGCGCGAGTCTGACACACTTTTGGCTGTGTTTTTTTTATTTGTTGTTTTACCTTAGTATATGCATATCCTCTAAGGTAAAACATAATGACACTAACGTTTCACACTTGTATGTATTTCCGTTTTTACAATCAAGTAAAAACAAAAAACCTTTAAAACATTTTTCTTGTATGGGGCCCCCTTAATTTTATACTTTTTGTATTTTTATTATATGTTAGCAAATCCAAAATAATACCCATATTATGTGAAAATTTCAACCCTCTATATACTATGGTTCAGTAGATACAGACCTTTAAAGAGAGGATGGACGGACGGACGGACAGCGTAGGGTAACGAATAGGCACCCTTTGGCTAGGCAGCCCTGCAAATATTCCCAGATGGGATCCCGTTAAAGTCCATTAACAATAAAACACTTTTTTCAGCAAAATTTTACTCGAATGCATAAATGAGAATTGAAATAAAATGGTTCTTTATACTTTTTTGATACGCGATTTTCTTTTTAATTTTCGCCTTGAGGTAAAAGGTTTTTAAAGTCTTGTCTAATTAGCAAACCTAAGTAAAGGGTAAAATAACGCGATATAAAAATTATAGAAGAAGACTATCATCATCATCATTTATTATCAAAACAAGATAACGTTTTCTGTGAGTAAATCGAAATTCGTATTTTCCGTTTGTGCGTATTTTTCACAATGTATATATAATAGAGCATAGCATCAGCATATGCTCACAACTGTATTCCCCGAGGGGGTAGTCAGAGATATGCTGAAAACTCAGAACATCCACGTTTCACTAGTAGTATCGAATCTCTGTCCAGTGTGACAGGGAGTAAGCTCGTCGCCACTTTAAATGGACGGTGGGTACAATACAGGCCTCGAAATTGAAGCATGCAGGTTTCCTCACAATGTTTTTCTTCACCGAAAAGACAAAACGTGTTACAAAGTGTTACAAATCGTACAAAAATTCTGAAAAACTCATTGGTACGAGTCAGTCTGGACGGGGATCGAACCATCGCCTCCTGCACGGCAGGCAACGTTACTCGCCACTGGACCACCACGGCTGCTATATAGGGTCCAACTTAATATGCTGATACTTTTTAAGGGGATGATCAGACCAACTATGGGACCAACATCGATATCGCGAAAAAAAAAATCAGCTGTCCCATACATTTGGCTCAGGTAGGTTAGCAGTTTTGTATGGAAGAGCTGTATATTTTTTCGCGATGATGTTGGTTCCATAAAGAAAGTTGTTCAGTTTGATGGTCTGATCATAATAGAAATAAATAGTTTATAGGTACTATTTAAATAAATTTAAATTGAAAAATGTAAGTATTCTTTCCATACAGGTGACAGTATCACCTGTGCAACTGTCAGTCTCATCTTAACTATCAAAACAAATCATTTTTGATCATGCTGCCAGCCCTAACGAGCGACGCTTTCGCCTCCGCCGTCCGCCCACGCCGGTGACGCAAGCGAAATAACGTTAGGGTTATAACATTGTAACTATTTACCTCAAAATTTGATAAGCTGTAACTTTAAAACGGTTGAAAATTTTAACACAGTTCCTTGGAGCAGAATTTTGTAAAAATGCTACAGAATGTGAAATTTTTGGGAAAGCCCGTCGTTCACTGCAGTTGCGTCGTTCCAGAAACATAACTACAACTACCGTAGATTTAAAATTCGAATAGATTTGAAATCGATTTTCCGACTCGAATATCGAATTTATCCCCACGGAATGTTCTTAGTGCGGTTTTCTAATGAAATACACGATTCAAGTTAACTCTATGGGCTATTTAATTTTGCGTGATACATCAAGTTGCAAGTGAGAAGCGATTTTGACCCAATGGACAAAACTTATGGTACTGTTATAATGACTGTTTTACTACCATATTGGGTAGATTTACAACACGCAAATAATTAATTCCATCATGATGTTATAAAATCTAAATTGTTATTCTGTGTGTCATACATACATACATAAGCTCACGCCATTGTCCCATGGGGGTAGGCAGAGACCACGGACCGCCACACGCTACGACTCTGGCACACCTCTTTAGCCTCATTCACATTCATACATCTTTTCATGCACTTCCGTCGTCTAAATTGTTATTCTGTGTGTCAAAAACATATTATATTATATTTCAAAAAACCCGCCAATACTCACCCATGATAGGGTTCCGTAGCATGAGTAGAATATGAAGAAAATTAACCGTGTTGTTTATCTTACCTAACAGACATTTCTAAAACATAACGATAGCGCGATTTATCTTCGTGCAACGCCATTTAGTATGTTACTAGAAAATAAATCGTTGTTACAGGTTTTTTCCCAGGTGCAAGAAGGAACGAATAATTGAGGTGGGGCATACAGATAGACAGGCGGATAGACAAACAGAATGAACGAAAGTTTAAGGGTTCTTGTTTGACTATGGAACCCTGAAAAGTACTTTTTCACTAGTTCGTATTGTTTTTTTTTAACTTTGTTACAGGTTTTTCTCAGGTGCAAGAAGGAACGAATAATTAAAATGTGGGGCATACAGACAGACAGACGGACAGACACAATGGACGAAAGTATAAGAGTTCCTTGTTTTTTTTTTTGCATTTAAAGTGATTTTTATTCCGATAATGAAACGAATTCAACACAGGTTATACCTCGATTCAATTACACGTTTTTATTGGTAACTAGTTTAGTTTTGTTTCTTCGCTGTTGCTTTTCACTTGCATTGTTTTACATAATAATGTTTATCTTGTTTACTAACAAATTTACTATCCAAATAGAGACTATGTTAATGAAATATTTACCAGTTCACGCTAGAGATAAAACATGATAATGTACATTAAATACACCTACATAATTCTGTACTAAACTTGATATTTTTAGGGCGAAAACTTACATAAATATTTTGTGAAACATGGACTTAAAATTTTTAAATTTTATATTATTGATGTATAAATTAAAACCTTTTTCAATCATTAAATATTAACGATTTTTAAAGGTTTTAACATTTTTATTAAATTTGTACAAATTGTCAATTTTAAATTGTAATAATCCGCTGGCTTTTAAATGAAGAAAAACTACCTATATATGGTCCTTCTTAATATCATCATCATATTCATCTCAGCCGATGGACATAGGCCTCCCCCAAGGATCGCCATAACGACCGGTCCTGCGCTGCCCTCATCCAACGGGTTCCCGCCGCCTTCACCAGGTCGTTGGGCTTTCTTAATATAGTGACGGTTTTTTAAGGGGATGATCAGCCAATCAACTCTTCCATACAAAACTGCAAACCTACTCGAGCCAAATGTTTGGGACAGTTGTTTTTTTTTCGCGATTTCCATGTTGGTCCCATGGAGAAAATTATTCAGTTTCACGGTCTGATCATCCCCTTAAGAAAGTGTCAGCATAAAACATTATGAGCAAAATTCGGATGCGAATGTGAAGTACGCTTTTCCTCACCATGAAACCAGTGATGACGAAGAAGGTGATAATTAATTTTAAACCATGTTTTGTACACTCCCCGTCACACCGGACAGAGTTTCGGTACTATACTAGTGAAACGTGGTTATCCTGATGTTTCAGAATATCTCTGAGTACCCACTCGGGGAATATAATCGCAGTCGTGAGCATATGCTATACATTTTTACATTCCATAAAAAAACTAGCTTTTACAAATAAATAATAAAATAAATTATCAAGGTCGTAATTATTCATAAAAAACATAACCCACCTGGTAGTCGGGTAAAAAAACAAAAAATTGTACAGATCTAAAGTTGCGAGAAAAAATCTCCATTCCCTAATTTTAGGGAATCATTTGAAAGATGATACTTTGTATTGATCGACTTTTATGTAGTTGATCTTTGTCTTTGACTATTTATATGTGGACTGGTTACGCGTGTAATTCTACTAACAAATATTTCTGCCACTTTTTGTGGGGGGCGAGGTAAGATGAAATCCGCAACTTTGGATTTTATTCCCCATAACTTTAGATTCTAATTTTGAATGTTAAAAATCATGAAAAGTAGTCTCGTGTGAACCCCAAACGTTCTAAGCTTCAAGTTATTATTTCGCAATTATAAGCTGTCTTGTTTAGTGATAAGGTGTAGAATGAATGTAAATGCACAAGATCAATTGTGCTTATACCGTGGCAGAGGGGAAATGCTACCGCAAGGCTAGTCCTTATAATAATTAGTCAAAGATCTTTGTTTATAGACAACAGACTAGCATTTTCGATGTTATTGCGTATGTATTGGTAATGAGCAGATTATCTACTGGCAATACCTGCCAGAAAATGCAAATATTAGTCAATAAACAAACCATAGACAACCAATCATAAGGGAATATAATTCGGAGCTCGCTCCATACAAACGAAGTCTGGTGAGATTTTCAATACTAACGAATAACCAATTAAAGTCAATGACATTTTTCATAAACAATTTAGAAACTAAGCTCTATGCTTGATTTTCGTTAAAATGTATAGTTTTAAAGTTAATATGCCTCAAAGATTTCCATACAAATCTTAAATTAATCCTAGCTCTAAAACAGTATATTTTAACGTAAATCTTTCTTCATACAAATATTAGTTTCTAGATTATTTCTGAAAAATTGCATTTACTTTAATTGATTAGTATTGAAAATATCACCAGACTTCGTTTGTATGCAGCGCACATTTACGCATTCGGAATAAACTTCTCTTAATGTCTTTACTGCTGTCATCAGCAGATTTTAATTTTTCTTCCTTTGGATACCGACTTATTAAAAAAAAAATCTAGGTTTGTACCTACTTACTTTTATTCAAATTCATTTAACAAAGGCCAATCTGTATTAAGAAAGTATAAAAATCGTTAGTTAAAAACTAAAACGGACTAAGCAAGAAAACTAATTTAAACTACCAAACTTTGTTCAAAATTTAACAAAAAAAAAACATTTCGAATTTAAATTGCGCAAATAGTTCGACCTGACAAATCGGCTAGGAATGTAGACTGAATATAGCAGAGACGGCCGTTTGTTCTAGGATAAGAAACAAATCTTTTTGTTTTAAAGGAAACTTTTAAGAAAGTAGAGGAAGGAAGGCATTTATTGCGCTAAAAGCCCCGCCGGAACTAACTTTAAAATGGATTCAACTTTGTCCGTTGCATTTAACATTGCCTCGTGTCACACCGTTGCGAATGTCACTTTTAGGTAAATTTTATTATGCTCACAACCGTCTCCTTTCCATGTTTATCTGAATCTGCCCATTTTTACCACCGACTGAAAAAAAAAACTTAATTAAACTGCGTTGGCTCAGCGACCCAAAAACGACATTTGTACCACCTCTCGCCAGTAGCTGACTTGAAGCTCATGTAGGCCTCCCGACATGTCAATCTTCACACATTCATTATATGTGACCTAGCCAGCAGAGGCGGTGGGTTTTTGTCTCACCGATGGTGTATGGGAAGGCCACGAATTCTTCAATTTCGACATGATTTTGAAAATAATTACAGCATGGTCTTTTTATTTAAGCCTTAAGCCCAGGCCACACAGGCGGGATTGTTGGAAGGCGGTACGGCGGCAGATTTGCGGGAAGCGAATGCGTTCCGGGGCATGCCAACAGGGTCTGGTGCGGGATTCCCGGCGGAAAAGCGGCGCGGAGGCGCCCGTGTGACATCGAAAGCGGCCTTGCATTAAATACAAAATTTAAGCTAACTCCATGGAGAAAAAATACTTACTGTTTTAATAACAAAAAACTGCCTTCTCTTTCTAACTCTATGCTGGAAACAGAAACGGCAACATCAAATGTCAAATTCTGACATTGTGAATGTATTTTTTTTCATAATGGCCAGTTATTTTAAGTTTACCAAGAAGTTCAGAGGTTTTCCAAAAAACGACGTTATTTTATTTAAAACTAGACATACCGAATTTGTGAAGAACATGCAAAACAACGTGAAATAAACTAGAAACCGTTACGCATTGGTGTTATATCAGTATATGACTTACAAAGAAGATTTTACCTAGTCCCCTGAAGGCGAAGGCTCTTAATCTTATTGTTCTTTAGTGTTTTGTTTGAATTCCCATCGAAAGCAATTCCTATTGAGGTTTTCATAAAACCAATGAGGTCGAAAGTTTTTAAGCTAAAATCAATAGTCTATTGGACTCGCTGGGAAGCGTAGTTATGAAAATGAAAATATTAACGAGAGAAAAAGCTTTGCAGAAATTTAATTTGGTTTGTTTTAAATTTAAAAGTAGAATTTTTTCATAATCTCGATTGATTGATTACTGCAAAATGAAGTGAAGAAGTAGATGATTATAAGAAACAGTTCTAAATTCCATTTGATAATAGTAAATTATGGTACAAGTGTGTAATGTTGGTGATGCACCATTGAGAGCCGAGCCGTCAGGCGAGGGTCTTAAGAGAGCCGAGGACAGTAATCACCAATACACACGTGTATCATACGACGTTTTTCAGCACACGTGTGAAGAAAATAATACTAAAAAATCATTTGATTTAGTATATAAAAAGTTTATTTTGTACTATTGAACACAATCTTTTTTGTATCAAAACTTTTTTAAGAACAAAGCAACTCAACCATTAAAAAAAACCTATTAACTCACTAGTCAATAATAGTAATGAAAAGTCACAGTTTGATTACGGGTGTCATTATGTGCCTAATTGCGGTGAAATTAGAGCCATTTTATGAGCAAGTGTGTTGAAAAATATATTAACTCCTTTATCCAAATAAATTCTACGTATCTAAAGCAGGTTTATTACGATTTAATATCAACTATTCATTGACTGATAATCAATCAATGATAATTGAATCGTTATACAGGGTGTAAGGAAAAGAATAATTAACTTTTAAACCACATACTCTACCCATCAAACTCTACAACTTTGGCTATAGGAGCAAACCTGTTAAAACCCAAAAAAATCTGCTGTCTCATACATTTAAGTCGCTAATTTTTTTTTGCGCTGACATGTTTGCGCCCATACTAAAAGTTATTCAGTTTGATGGGTAGAGTATGTGGTTTAAAGGTTAAATATACTTTTCCTTACACGCTATATAGGTGCTTATAGGTAGGCCTATTCTCAGTAGTGGGGTTTACCAGGCTGATGATGATGATAATAGGTCTTTTGAATATTTTAGGCAATCCTGAAAACCCTGCAATATTATTAAATACCAATTTTTATTCCCCAATATTATTGACTACAACAACATCTATTAAATTTAATAAAATACCTACCTACTTGCGTAATGCATACGAATGGTTACGAATATATTCCCCAAGGGTAAGTCAGACAGTGTATGTACATGTCGTTCAGTTCTAGGAATAAGCTCGTTACCACGTTTAAATGGACAATATACAGGGTGATATTGATATCATTAGCATCCTTTTAAACTAAGGCGCGGTTTATCCAGAAGAGACGTGTGGCGGTGGCGGATAGTTAAAGTAACACAATTATAAACCTTATAGTATATACGTAGCATAGCGTGGTGGTCCGGTGGCGAGTAACCTTGCCTGCCGTGCAGGAGGCGATGGTTCGATCCCCGTCCAGGCCGACTCATACCAGTGAGTTTTTCGGAGTTTATGTATGATTTGTAACACCACTGGCTTTTCGGTGAAGGAAAACATCGTGAGGAAACCTGCATGCTTCAATTTCAAGGCATGTATTGTACCCACTGTCCATTATAAGTGGCGACGGGCTCACCCCCCGTCACACTGGACAGAGTTTCGGTACTACTGGTGAAACGTGGATGTTCTGAGGTTTCAGAATATCTCTGACTACCCCCTCGGGGAATATAGTCGTGAGCATATGTAGCATAGCGTCGTTTTTGTCGTAAAGAAGAATCGCGCCCGCGCCTCCAGGTGACGTCGCCTGGAGGCGCGGGCGTAATTCTCCAGACTACGCTATGCTACGCTGTTGGAGCTGTTGGAGCTGTTGGAAAAACGACGCTATGCTACGTAAGGTTTATATTGTATTACTTAAATTATCCGCCACCGCCACACGTCTCTTCTGTATAAACCGTGGCTAAGAGTCGGCCCATAAAACTGAATAACTTTTACTATGGGAGCCAACCAAACGGAGCACAAAAAAAATCTGCTGTCCCATAATCAACTGCAATGCCTACTCGACTCAAATGTATGCAACAGCCTGTATAATTACACATACATGCACACAAATGCAAGATTCATTTTAAAAACAACTGTAGGTAATATTATTCGTGTGAAATATAGAAATTTCAACGTGCTACGAATGCCGAGCACAGATATTTTCTCGTATGAGATCCCCAGTGATTAAGTTTATCTGCACTGAAACATATTGGAAATGTTATTTTATTTTATAAATGTTGACTTGCTTTTCTAATTTTCATGGCTTATATGAATTATCAGTTTTTATGTACAAGGTGTTACAAAATTATAAATAAACATTTAATGGCGTGGTTTCGACCACGCAACTGAAAAATTTTTATACCCTGTGTAGTCAAAAATCACTAATATTATAAATGTCAAAGTTTGGATGTTTGTTGGAGTGCTGAAGGAATTTGGATAAAATTGGGCACGCAGATAGAATATGTTCTGGATTAAAACAGGATACTTTTTAAGGTCCATGCAGGCGGCGTCATAGCAAAGTACATATAAGATATAGTAGGCGCGCTTCTAAGAAATCGCGCGATGCGACAAGATGGCGGCCATGCTAAGGATTGTTACAATCATGTTTAGGGGATATGAAATAAATATAAGATGATAATCAATATGATGATTGTTGTGATGTTTTTTATTACACTATCTTGTCAATGTATTGTAACGTTTCTTTCATTAATAAATATATATAATAATATAATATGTCAGTACAGCGACAGCGGCCGCTGTCTTATGCTTATCTCGTTCGTTCGCACGCAATATTACGCTGCCATACTACGGCCGCTGATCGTAGGACAAAGTTAGCTGCTATCACCTTGTAGCCAGTGATATCGAATTGTGATGAGTAACTGTCATACGATATACAGGGTCGAACTTAATATGCTGTCAGTTTTTTAAAAGGATGAAGGATGTAAGTCTAATCGTTTAATATTTTATTAATTTGTAGTGATCATAATATCTACCTAGGTATTTATTTTTGTTATGAACTATTATTTACTTTTTTAATTCATCGTTTTTAAGAAAAACACATAATTTTTCAATTAATAACATGTATTAAGTACAAAAACAATTATGTAGCAGCGTAGCTTACGTATTACCTGCAGTTTCAAACGGTATCTACAGTAAAAACAACAAAGTTTCAAATCGCGTTAAAAATGTTTCAAACCACTTTATTTCCAACAAATCTTTATTTTGATTCAATGTGAAATCATATCCGTACACAATACAACCAGTTCGAACCATTGTGGTACGTGCACGTTCGCAAGTATAAATTTTGATACTGCTGCCGCCGCGTACCCCAAGACTCTGTTGACTTAGGGTAGGTACTGCCCGCAGGCAGAGCGGGCCGAGACGCGCTCCTCCCGCGCCCGGCACCCCACGGACGATAGACCTGTCGCGACCCGAGAGCGCGCTCACTATTATTATTATATTCACTTTGGCAATAGGCAACACGTTCATGATAAAAATACCTCCATCGTATAGTAGTTAGTAACTATGAAACTAGTCTGTGCTAATGGTAGGTATCCGTAACTAACTGCATAAACTTCTTTTACCTAAATACAGTAAATAACGATGAAACTAAATCTTGTCTACCGCAGAATCACATTAAGTTATCTCACATTTCCCTTTTATGCATCTTATTCTCATAATTTACGAAAACTGTAAGAGCTTTCTCGTAAAAGTGATAATATATACGTGAGCATAGAAACCATTTCATAAAAACGGCTTATAAATCCTTGGCCTCTTAAGAATGGTTTGCTAAAAGAGATAATTTCACCAGCTCTTGCAATGTCTTACGTAAATCACTTGGTTTTTACGGCGTCATTCTCACTTTATCACTCTTAACTGTGTCGTATGCTGTTATCTTTGTCACTTCAGGTTTCAAGTTGAGCTTTAAATAAATTCCTGGATTCCGATAGGTCCCTCCAATTATCCGCAGTAATAAGCAGTACCTGCTCCCTGAGCAATGTGGTAATTTAAAAAAAAAAAAAAAATTATACTCCATGACGCGCTCCTTGGCGTAGTGGAACTTCTGTGTTGGAAAAGATCATATAAGTTAAGCAACGTCAGGTCCGGTCAGTATTTGGATGGGTGACCGTTTAGTGGTATTTCGTCTCGAGCGTTTCCGTGCTTTGGAAGGCACGTTAAGCGGTTGGTCTCGGATAGATTATTCAGACCATCAAACTTAAGAAAAGGTTAAAAGTTTTATCGTTATTTTTACTTTTGTTTCACCTTGAATAGGGTCCTTCTTAATATGCTGACACTTTTTTAAGGGAATGTTCAGACCATCAAACTGAATAACTTTCTCTATGGCACCAATATCGAAACGGCGAGAAATCAACTGTTCCATATAAAACTGCAAACCTACTCCAGCCTAATGCAGCAGATATTTTTTCGCGATTTCGTTTTTGATACCATAGAGACCGTTTTTATTTCACATTTTCAAGTCACGACTTTATTTTTAGTTTTTCTTACTAAACTCTACTCCATTCAAAATGGCAACGTAATTTTAAGGCTATTTTGCATTATAGCAACAGAGATTTGAAACACTTCCTCTCACTTATTCATAAAACAGCTTTAGTAATGTCCAAGATATGTCGGATAGTATATGTATCCAATAAATTAATTACATTTGGTAATCAGGGGTCTTTTTGTGTAACTTCCCGATTCAATCGTTATCAAATCGGCATGATGTTTTTGGCAGTTCTTAACGATTCTGCTTCTTAATATTTAGTTAATTTATCTCTAACAATGGATATGACGATCACAGAAAAGAAATATCACATAAAAATTGCTTAGTACAGTTTAAAAACGTTACCGATTTTGTTAACGATATAATCGGAAACTTACACAATACCCCTTACTGAATTGGCCAATAAGCTAAATAGGAATCGGAAAATATCGTCGTCCTTATTTGGAATGATGTATAGATATAAATAAGCAGGTCTGTAGTTTTCTAGACTATCAATAAAACAACGAAGTCATCAACGTAGAGTCACGTCGAGGCACTCATGTTGGGTGTTCGGCTGGCCATCGAGAGCGTGATGCGACTGCCAACTTGTTTACTTGAGGACTGATAACTACTAACTTGGAAAGCTAAACTTAGACTAAACATTTAAAATAAAAAAATGTTAAAAAATTTATTGGACTATGTACCTACCTAATACAGGATACAATTTTATATCAGCGCTGACTATTTATATGAGGACAAGTTACGCGTGTAATTCAACTAACAAATTTTTCTGTCATTTTTTGCGGGGGGCGAGGTTGCACGAGATACGCAACTTTGAATTTTATTCCATTAGTTTAGATTCTAATTTTAAATGTTAAAAATCATGAAAAACAGTGTCGTGTGATACCCAAACGTCATAAGTTCGAAATTATTGTTCCGCAATTATAGGCTGTCGCGTTTAGTGATAAGGTATAAAATTGTATGGGATCTTGCACGTTGGCAGAGGGGAAATGCTAAGGCGAGGCGGGTCCGGATATAAATCGTCAAAGGCGCTGATACTTTGACCATATATCCTACTGATGAGCTTGAGAAGTAGAATGCATGGAAGTATATGGATTGAATAAAAATTTACCCCGTATACGTACGGTCGCAATCGGATGGAAATTTATGTATACTCCGAACACAACGAGCTAGGGCCTTTTTCTAGGCACACGGATCGAAGTACGGGCGGTATTTTCTTTTCTTACATTGCACGCGTCGTACAATGTTTTCTATTAACTACGGACTCTATTAACGCCAATCGCAGAAACAATAGATTTTCTGTTACCGATACTGGGTGTTACAAACTTAAAAATAATCGAAATCGCTAAAAATCTGCCGTCCCATTTAGCTCGAGTTGATCTGTAGTTTAGTATAGAACATAGGTTTTTTTTTTCGCGATTTCGATATTGGTCCCATAGTGAAAGTTGTTCAGTTTGATGGTCTAACCCCCCCCCCCCCCCCCCCCCCTAAATACTTTTCAGTGCAAGTCAGCCTAAGTTTCTCATAAAAGTGATTTGTAATCTTATGGGAAATGAATTCTTAAACCTTAAACCATATCTGAGTCTTAAATAGTGCTCCAATAAACAGCAGGAATAGAAAGTTAAATAGCACCAAACCAACCTGTACTGCTTCAAACACCAGCCATTACGACCGTGATCTGTGTGAAACAGTTCATCCGGGATTATCCGGTACCGGTTAATCGGTAAACCGGTATTGTCTAGTTCATGACATTTCAAAGCTATTGTTTTAACTAAATGCAATGTGCATATTGAATAGTCAATGTTGGGGGAGATCGTATTCAAGTTTAATTACTGTTACATATCATTTGCATTATACTTGCGTTGGGATGCAAATCCAAGTACTAGTTAGTCAATTAATGGGGTCCATTGTATCGATTATTCGAAAAAGAAAAGACGACACTTAATCGGTTAATATTTTATCTGCCTCCGTGGTCTAATGGTTAAGAGCATTGGGCTCTTGACCAATCTCTGTAAGCAATCTCTTTAATCTCATAATTTTTTGGAAGAAAAATGTCTTTGTGTCTGCCAAAACCAAGTAATTGGGCCAAAAAGCTTTGTCTAGATTTTTCATAATAGAAAAGAATCTTGTATACTGAATAATATTTAAAATAATTCGTAATCGTGTCCACTAAAATAACTAACTGCCTCCGTGGTCTAATGGTTAAGAGCATTGGGCTCTTGACATGGAGGTCGTGGGTTCGATTCCCACAGGGGACACCTAGTGATATGTCACTTTGTGCCTTTTCCCCCAGTTGGTTAAGACATTGCAGGCCAAATCACCTGATTGTCTGAAAAGAAAGATGATTCGTGCTTCAGATGGTACGTTAAGCAGTTGGTCCCGGCTACTATCTCTCGTGGTAGTAGTCGTTACATAAAAACCACGTCAGAGGCCGTAAGGCGGTCTGATAAAACTCTGACACCAGTGCTTTGCCCAGACGATGAGAAGAATATTTTGTTGAGCTTCAAGGCTTCAAGCATATGAAAAAAGTCGAAAGCATTAAAAGCCTAATAAAAACCGTTTTACGTTTTTTACGACACCCAAAATATCAGTCTAGAGTTAGACTCAGTAGTTCGGTAATCAGTGTCGGTAGTAGGTACCTACGGGACCGAATCTTTTAACCTTTTTACCCGTCTGCGCCAGGAGGGTTATATTTTTCGAGCGTATGTATGTATACAAGGTGTTACAAATTGAATCATCAAACTGAACAACCAATATCGAAATCGCAAAAAAAAACCGATGTTCCATACTATATACTACAAATCTACTCAATCTAAATTTATGAGACAGCAGATTTTTTTTTTCGCGATTTCGATGTTGGTCCAATAGTGAAATTTGTTCAGTTTGATGGTGTAAACCCCCTTAAAAGATTTAAATGTTTATTTTTACTTTTGTAACACCTTTTATAGGGTCCTTCTTAAATTATGTACCGGTTTTTAAAGGGATGATCAGAATATCAAACTGAGCAACTTTCTGTATGGGAGCAACACCGAAATCGCGAAAAAAAATCTGCTATTCCATACAAATCTGTAAATTTTTTTTTCGCGATATCGATGTTGGTCTCATAGTGAAAGTTCTTCAGGTTGATGGTCTAAACAATCCCCTTAAAAGTTTTAAATATTTATTTGTACATTAAAAATGGCTTTAAATTATTAACACAATGCCAATGAATAGGCTATTTTAGTACAAAAAGACAATGCATTAGGCCACCGTGTGCTATTGACAGGATGGTAACGTGGGTTCACACTATGTTTTGACGTTTTGACATTATGACATGCGTAGCGGTTTTGTGAGAAAACAATAGGTGATGTCCTTTATGTTACAGTATCGATGTATTTGGCATGTGCTTGGTTTCGATTCTCTGTCCAGTGGTATATCTGGTTGTTACAATCATACTGTCACAGGCTGTCACTTACACCCTGTAAGTGACAGCCTAGCAAATACTGAAACGGTGAACTCAGACCATCAAACTAGAA
Source organism: Agonopterix alstromeriana (assembly GCA_963924505.1). Lineage (NCBI taxonomy): Eukaryota > Metazoa > Arthropoda > Insecta > Lepidoptera > Depressariidae > Agonopterix > Agonopterix alstromeriana. Next base: position 14,834,798 of record OZ004672.1, on the reverse strand, counting down.
CAACTGTCACTATGGAGCCTAACTCAGGAAACGCCAAAAAAAATCTGCTGTCATATACAAAACTGTTGCACCTACTCGACTCCAATGTATGGGACAGCTGATTTTTTTTTTCGCGTTTCCTGAGGTAGGCTCCATTGTGAAAGTTATTCAGTTTGATAGTCTGAGTTCACCGTTTCAGTATTTGCTAGGCTGTCACGTACACCCCGTATAGGCAAACTATTCTAAAATACTCCTGAAAGGTTCATCGGCACAGAATAATTATTAGTACCACCCGTACAGAAGAATCACTTCAAAACAGATTTAAATAAATAGCGACTCTCTCTGCACGGCAATAAGGTGCAAAGTGAATAGCACCCGTCATATCGTACAATGGTAGGATTAAACGAACTTACCTGAAGTGAAGTTATATCCTAATTGTATGAAGTACTTAGTCCGAGACATATACCTACTTTCCACCCTCCGCATACCCAGTTACTACCAGTTAGCTCTGAACTAATGACATTGACAGGTAGATGACGTTCGGGAGACGCGTTTTTTGTTTTTTTTCCATAGATTTAAAGGACGCGGATACACGCAAGATAGCGACTACTACATAGTTATGTCTCGGACTAAGTACGAATATAATTTGCGAATAACCTACCAACACCGAATTCGAACCGAGTCATTAGACATGAAAGATTTCTTTACATAGTCTCCCTCTTTCGTTCTTTCACGTGCTGGCAACGTGCAGGTCGAAATCCGAGCTACGCGTAGGAGCGAAGCTCCGAAGCGTCCCCCCTAGAACCTGGTGGACCTGGTCTCCGGGGTCAATCTGCCCGTCAAGCAAGCCGCAGGCCGAGCGCGACATTGCTATGGTTTTCAAACAAAGTCTGTCCCATACATTAGAGTCGATTCGGTACTCAGTTTTGAATGATTTGAATTCGCGTTTTCGGAGTTGGCTCCAATGTGAAAGTTGTCCAGTTTGATGGTCTACAATGGGTTTAATAAAACACCCTTGTAATATTTAAAGAGATGGTCTCTTTGAATATTACTAGGGTGTTTTATTACATCCTGTATAACCACACGATTTTTTTCACAATATCTGTGTTGGTCAAATAGTGAAAGTTGTTCAGTGTGATGGTGTTAACCACTATCTAAAGTTTGATCACGTTTCAAATGACCAACTTGTATTATTTGATCTGAACATCAACTGTTTATCGCAGCCCACATCTAGCCTGGCGAAAGATTTACCCTCCACAAATATATCTTAACGAAAACTATAAATTTTTACGAAAATCTGACTTCATCCAAGCATAGAGATTAGTTTTTAGATTGTTTCTGAAAAATTTAATTGACTTTAATTGGTTAGTATTCAGAATATCACCAGACTTCGTTTGTATGGAGCGTGCTTCGAATTATATTCCCTTAAGTTTCTAAAATACCAGAATTTTATAGAAGTGCACAGCAAGAACTAACTAAATGAAGTTTCCATGGAATTGTAAGATAATATTTCACCTCACTTAACGGACTCAACCTTAAAGCTGAGTGAGTAATTTCATGTCAAAGGTTGTCGGCGACCCAAATAATCGGGAAATAACTTGGAAGAAAATAATTTCCGTTCTTGAAAAGGTAGTAACGAGAAAAAAACTAAATTTATGATCTTCTAATGTTGCGTATCCGAAAACGCTCAAAACTGTAGCGTAATAATATTTTACCTTTTTGTTACGACTTTTATACTATTTGGAAACTACGTTGCCGACCGTACCTATATGTGGGGTAGACGAAATTTATGATTTGTGAAATAAGATTTCCCAACAAATTTAAGACTCTAGAAATGATAAAGTGGATTAGGTTGGGTAGTCCATTTTTATGTGAGATGAAAATGAATCGTTTTCCTTCTTTAGAAATTCCAACAGAATATTATATTAAGCAACGACGAGCGTAAAACGAAGTTCAGGTTACGGTAAGTTGATCTCAATTTTAAGAAAAGTTTATTCCATAAGCGCAAATACGCGCTGCATACAAACGAAGTTGGTGATATTTTCAATACTAACCAATTAAAGTCAACGAAAATTTTCAGAAACAATCTAGAAACTAATCTCTTTGCTTGTATGAAGTCTGATTTTCGTATTTGTATGGAAATCTTTGAGGCACTGTAACTTAACTTAAAACTATACTTTTTAACAAAATCGGACTACATACAATCATACAGAAACCACGTAAAATAAATCAGCTGTCCCATACATTTGGCTCGAGTAGGATTGCAGTTAAGATAAGATAAATATTCTTTATTTGCACACCAAAATACACAAAAAACAACAACAATATACGCGAACAAGAAGGGTACAAAAGGCGGCCTTATCACTAAAAGTGATTTCGTGCAGTTTTGTATGGAATAGCAGATTTTTGTTCAGAGAAAGTTGTTCAGTTTGGTGGTTTGGCCATCCCCTTTAAAAAGTATCAGCATATTAAGAAGGACCTTATACACAAGGTCAAACTCGCACTCGACCGTTTTTGAAATGCTTATTAAAATTCTAAAGTCGAAAGAAAACTCAATAAAATTTTATATTATCTCATTCATCATAAACTAAAAATATAACAGACTTTCCTTTTTGAAATACATTTCTATTCAAAAAGAAAAGAAAAAAACCAAAGTTATAATAAAAATCACATCTGTGAAAACGATATGAACCAACATAATGTTACGAAACAGTTATTTCTATGATTTGCCAGATTTTTAGGGTTCCGTAGTCAATGAGGAACCCTTATAGTTTCGCTATGTACGTACGTCCACGGCTTAGCTCAGATACGTTTAGTACTCGAAAGCTGTAATTTGAGATGGGTATCCATATTAATCACGCCGACAAAGTGGTAAAATGAAATCATGATTTTTTTTTAAAATAATATTTTTCCCCTACACGAAAAGTGGGGATGCAATAATATGCACTTTTTAGACTTTATTAGCCGTTAAACCGTAGTATAAAACAAAAAGCCCCCTTATAAGTCCGTATATTGTGACGAGCAACTACAGAACCTACCATGCGCGTGGCCCGACACGCACTTGGCCGGTTTTTTATTCTTTCATAAAACATAACCTCCACGTGTTCGTGATATGTACTTGTGAAGGCACTGAATGGGCTTATAAAATAACGCACCATCTGGCTTACAAGCTTCGTTACAATCATTTTTCTATACCGTCGGAATGGTATATTTACTGTTGACTAGTTTGACGAACAACAGTTGCTCGAGTTATCAGTGCATGCAATCCTAGAATATACTTGAGGAGGTGTAACCACCGTCATCATCATCATTATGACCGTTATCAGCCACAGCGACTTTACTCACAGCTGAGAGCAGCATTCGTGTGCTCTCAGGTGGCTGACGTACCAGGCTCAGGAGGTTTAGAGTATAATCGGTTATAATATTCGTATTTCGGTGTCCGTTAACGTGAAAATGTTTATTTGGAGCATTGACAATTTTTTTTTTTTTGGAAATGGCTAATACAGCGTTGCTCAGGGAGCAGTACTGCTTTTTACTGCGGACTATTGGAGGGACCATGAAGGCTCTACCGAGCAAAATAAATGAACTTAAGCAACCGACCTAGGGGCACCCAGAGGGGTAAGGACCTCGGCATAGGACGTTGCTGGGGCTACGCGGTGGATTGGGTAGCGGAGATCGGTGAGTGCATGCTATTATGGATGATGGGATGGGTTATGAAGTTATGAGGTTTTTCCCACGCAGCGCTTTGAGAATCGTAGGCAACGCGGTATTTTGTTCATCGATCTTGAGAGCCATGTGTCACAAAACGCTGGTTAGCGTCACTCTTTCAAACCATGCTAAAATTTTGGCTCCCATTCATTGCTCGCAGTCCGTGACGACCTTTTTGGAAAGGAATTGTTGAAAATCATATTCTCTTCAGTTTTTAAAAGAAGTATGATTTGACTTATGAACGTCGTTTGGCTTGCTTTGTTTCCGTTGTACAAATTTATGTGATTTTCGTTGAAATTTAACATGAATCTTGTTCTAGTCTGATTCGTTTTGAGTTGAAGAAAGACCATTTAGTAGAAGTATTTTGGTTTTTTTATGCATTGTTTTTACTTTTTGGGCATTTGGTTCTATGTATTCAAGGGACCAATATTGAAATTGCGAATGAAAAAAATTGCTTCTCGCATAGAACATTTCAATGGCTACTCGACTCAAATGTTTAGAATAAAAAAGAATTCTTGCGATATCAGTATTGTTCCCGTCGTAAAAGTTGTTCAATTTGATGGTCTAAGCACCCTTACTATAATAAATGTAACGTATTCAAATTAACGTATTAAAGTCAATTAAATTTTTCAGAAACAATCAAGAAAAATCTGACTTCATACAAACATAGAGATTAGTTTCTAGATTGTTTCTGAAAAATTCCATTGACTTTAATTAGTTAGTATTAAAAGTATCACCACAACTAGCGACGTCCGCGACTTCATACGCGCTGGCCACTGGCTTTAAATACTCATAATTTTTTATTGCACAACCGATTGCGAGAAAATTAAGCCTACATTTTAATCTAAACTAAGTCATATGTTTTTTTGAAAACCCCATCTAAATCGTTTTTAAGTGATGCGTGCACAAATAAACAGACAACAATTCTACAATTGGTTTCAATGCATTCCATTACGTATCCTAATAGCCCCCAATCAATGATTTTGAAAATATCTTTCATGTACATCTACGCCTAGTTTACAATTTTATTGTTATATGTAATATAGTAGAAGATATTATGTCTTTTTCTACACTTCAGCACTCATTTTCCTTCTACACACACAAAAGCCACAAAAAGGGCACACCACAGTCTCAATTTGATTTATACGCGGTTAACGTTGATATAACACCATAACTGAAGGCTGTCTGAGAAGTGATTTATTCGGCTAAAGGAATTCTTTAGTCGAAGAAAATATATCTTGAGCAGAATTCGAAAAATTATCATCCTTCTCTGAGAACATCTGCAAAACGACCATTTCGACCAATGAGTGTATAAAAATGTATGTAAGATTTGTAACACAGAGTTTGGGCATTACTATTCGGAATATGACAGGGTCCTTCTAAATATGCTGACACTTTTTTATGAGGATGACAACATCGAAATCGTGAAAAAAAATCTGCTGTGCCATATATTTCGCTCAAGTAGGATTGCCGTTTTGTATGGAACAGTTGTTATTTGTCGCTTCAAACTGAACAACATTCACTATAGCACATTATTTTATAATTACAAATTTATTTGTATATTTCCATAAGTTTCGTTTTCTCTGCAACAGTATAAAAAGATAGAAGTAGGTATTTAATGAATATTATCAATGAACTAAGCATGTTCAAATTGTACATACAAAAGGGGGAGACCGCAAAACAGCATTTGTAATGAGGCTCCACCGGTTCATTCTGGAAATTTTGATGATCAGTGTTAATAAGTGTATCTTTTCTGATGACTAAATATCTTTTTATTTTATTTATAGAGCCAAAATCGAGAAAAAATTAAAAAAATCTGCTGTCCCATACATTTGAGTCGAGACAGTAGGTACTGCAGTTTTGTATGAAAGAGATTTTTTTTCGCGATTTAGATGTTGGCTTTATAGTGAAAGTTGTTCGGTTTGATTGTGTGAAGCACCTCCTTAAGTATTACTAGAGGTTTTTGTTACACCTTGTAGACTAACTGTCTTCGTGTACTATTAAATCATATGGTGACAAATAAAAGTTGCGTTTTCATTTATATTTTTTGCAATACGCACAGCCCATTAATAACTTTCAATAAACAATGGTGGCAGCCTCATTTCTCATCTTTTCGCCACAATTTAACGACTTTCATCTGTCACAGTATTCATGCAAATTGGCTACTGAAAAATAGTTGGTACTTTGTTTGAATATCTTGACTAATTTCTGGTTCTCTCGGTCTGTCATTCAGCTTCATTGTTTAAATATTCTCGTGAAATTAGCATGCATATGCTCACGACTATATTCCCCAAGGGGGTAGTCAGAGATATTCTGAAACCTCAGAATATCCACGTTTCACCAGTAGCACCGAAACTCTGTCCAGCGTGACGGGGGGTGAGCCCGTCGCCACATAATGGACAGTAGGTACAATACATGCCTCGAAATTGAAGCATGCAGGTTTCCTCACGATGTTTTCCTTCACCGAAAAGCCAGTGGTGTTATAAATCGTACAAAAATTCCGAAAAACTCATTGGTACGATTCGGTCTGGACGGGGATCGAACCATCGCCTCCTGCACGGCAGTTAAGATTATTCACCACTCGACCACCACGTCTTTTTTTTTCGTGAAATTAGAACATAGAAAAATTCCCCTACATCCTCCATAGAATCTATATTCTTTCATGTTTCTGTCTTCAGGCTGTGCTTTGTTTGTCAATTAGTCAATCACTAAAACGTTTTATAAGTATAGATTACTAGAGTTTACCCACGATTTCGTCCGTACAAATTATATACCAGATTTTAAGTCAAATAGTAAACTATCAAACAAAAAAGTTTCATCAAAATCGGTTCTGTGGTTTTTGCTTGATACTCGAACAAACCAACAAACATATAGACAAAATATCTAAAAATAGGTTGGTTCACAGCCAGGGACAACCTTAGAGAATGGGGACACCTAAAAACCATATAGTAATCTTTTTCTTGTAAATATCTTCAATGTACAGACACAGCTCTGTTACAGTTTTATAATAGTTTAGATACAGTGCTCCACTGCTATCAGGAAAAACCGCTCATGGCTATAGTGCTTATTGCAGCCATATTCACACCGACCCATCAAATCCCATATACTAACACCAATGTAAGAGCTAATTTCCTCAAGACAATTTCATCGCGGCGAAACGAAAGCTCCTACATTTAATTTAGTATGGATTTTTTGGGATTGACGAGAGTATCACTTTGGCAATATTTGCCTGTGGAGATGGTTCCTATTAGATGGTCGAATCCAAAAAAAAAAGTATTTCAACATTTATTTGTTCAGTATCAAGGAAACTCTCTATATTTTCTGTACTTACGAGAAATGTGTGGATGGAATGTACTAAACGTGCTGTCTTTTTCTTCGTCTTCTTTATCCTAGTCTCTTGCCGTTACGCGAGGTCCACTTTCTTAATCTTGAGGCGTCACTTGCTTCGTTAACACTTTCTCTGCTGACGACCTACGTCGTAGGTTAGCGACATGAGCCGCAGTGCTAAAGAACCCACGTAACGAATCAGTTCTATTGCATTTCGGTTGTGCTGTTGACTTACCACGCGAGTCACCGATAACCCTACGCCAGTGCGGATGACCCTCGAGCACCATCATCAGCATCATCAACAGTAAGGATCAACTTTGTCACGTGACAATGGATATCTGATCTATTTAATACAATAATTATATAACTTTCATACAAATATCCAAAGATTTTTAAATAATTATCTTAATTCACGAAAACGAAATAAGTCAAAGTCAAAGCACTTTATTGCGATACACAGGTTATTACGGTGGTAAACATGGTGGTGGTAAGAAATTGAGAATACAATAAATCAGTCTTTATTGCTGTACAAACATAGCAAAGAAGTACAATCATTGCGTAGCATAGCATAGTTCCATTACTTCCCATTCCGTGGCGTTGCGTTCGCACCATTTTTTTTTTCTTCTAACTGACAAATACAGTATAGCTCAGGGAGCTGCTACGGCTTATTACAGCGGACTATGAGGGGACCGCACCAGTGAAGGTGAAGCGCCCTTGTAGGTCAACCGAACCAGTGAAAGAACTTAAGCAACCTGCCCAAGGGCACCCCTTACGGGGTACGGAGCTCGGCAATAGCTCCTGGGACTACGTGGTGGATTGGGTCGCGGGGTTTGATCGGTGAGATGCGTTTACACAGGGTAGGCAATGAGCTGTACTCCTAGGGGAGCGCGTAATTTCACTATAGTTATACTATTGGGACGGTAGCATCTGTAGCGATACCGCAATGGTTTTTTCGGTTTCGAGCTAATCTAAAGTATCCGTCTTCCCCAAACTCGGTACCCCAGGAATTTTTGACGATCCAGTATGGCCCCCCTCGCCTAGATCTGCCGTAGCCTACGACCAGCACCTGGAAATTGAAATAGCGAATCACTTCTAGTTCGCCCAGATAATTCAAAACACATTTCGATCCAATGTCTTGTTTACTGTTTTCGTTTGATAGATGAAAAATCGATAAAGCTTCCATCTTCATTATGACATAGACCCTTTGACTAATTATTATAAGGACTAGCCTTGCGGTAGCATTTCCTCTCTGCCACGGTATAAGCACAATTGATCTTGTGCATTTACATTCAATTTTACACCTTATCACTAAACGAGACAGCCTATAATTGCGAAATAATAACTTCGAACTTAGAACGTTTGGGGTTCACACGAGACTACTTTTCATGATTTTTAACATTTAAAATTAGAATCTAAAGTTATGGGGAAAAAAATCCAAAGTTGCGGATTTCATGTTACCTCGCCCCCCGCAAAAAGTGGCAGAAATGTTTGTTAGTAGAATTACACGCGTAACCAGTCCACATATAAATAGTCAAAGCATAGACCTGACCAAAATACATAATTAAAAATCCAGCATAAAAAAATCTATCCCAGTTACAATTGGGCCGAGTACGTATTGCAATTTTAAGTGAAACAGCAGATTTTTTTCTCGATGTTGACTCCGTATTGAAAGTTGTTCAGTTTTATAGTTTAAACCACGCCTTTTAATAGTATTTGGGTGTTTTTACACCCTGTTTAATCCAGGCACACACTTCTCGCTTCCAACAATAATTAATCGCTTCATACGAGTACATACATTTGATCCAACTTGGTCAGCGTACGTGCGTTAAACCGTCCCCTTCCGGGCTTCAAGATTAGCTAATTGCACTTGTCAATTCGCAGTCATGAACGAACTGGACCACCCCATCTTATCTAAACATACCTCTTCAGACCACAACTTTCTCTAATCACACTATTTCTTACTTACCGCGTGGTTCAATTGTTTAGGGTCATTAGAACATTTTTTATCATAGATAACTCCTTTGTCATAAAACTGTAGTGGGCTTCCATCGATTATGACAGAAATTGGGCCAATTGTCGCCACAGCAATTTTTAACCTTCTTTCTGTTTTTTCGATATTCATATAACCCTTGTCTGTTGTTACTGACGCAGATTTATTGTACCTAAAGAAATTTTTATTTTTAAATGAAAAATATACGTATACTCTATTCCAAATAGCAGCGAAATTTTAAAGCTATTTTTAATTACAGAAACTGACATTTGAAACACTTCCTATCACTTATTCTTAGAATAGCTTTGTTAACGTCCAAGACATGTTGGATAGTATATACAGGGGCGTATTCTCCTAATGGAAAAATTGGCAAGTGCTGAGGGCGATCAGTTCAAGGGGGGCGGTTTGTAGGGCCATATAGATTGGCAGAAAATTGTTGCCCCAAGAAAATCAGTATAGCCAGAGGCAAGACTAAGTCTTCATCAAACAGATCGATGATCTGCTGCGCAATTTCACTCGAACTAGGTACTACTTGGCTTAAAAATTGCGGTCTCTATTTCCTGGTTCTAGTTGATATTTTATTATACTACTGCGTACAAAAACCGAGTCTGCAGATCGTCAGTTTTCTGTCCACAGCCAAGACATATTTTGAAAAAATCTCGAGCTCGCTTCGCTCGCTCCATATCAACGCAAAACATATTTCTGATCACAGTTCTGTCAAATTTTAAACTCGCTTAGCTCGCTCTAGATTTAGGTGTAACTCTTTCATAAAGCCGTAGAACTTTTGCGGGCACAAATCTTAACTACGGACGGGCCCACCCGCCGCAGAAAATCTGCAGTTATGGAGGGCGGCCAGGGGCGCAATATTTGTAAATACACCCTTGATAGTATATCTCTCTGATAAATAAATTGTTTCTGCTTATCAGAATTATAGCCAAAAAGCTATATAGGAATCGGCAAATCATTTCGTCCTCATTTGGAGTGAAGTAAAATTTGCATAAATAGTCTTTGACCTATCTGTAAAGAGGTTAAGATTGATAATTAGGTAGTTTAGCCTGTAGAAATACAAACCTGCAATTCGATTCAACCCCTTCATATGGATAACTGCTTTCAGAATCTATACCTTCATTTCGCTTGACGTAGTTAAAAGCGTTTCGCGGATACCCCCCAGCACAACCTAAGTTTTTGTCAACTCTTGTGCAATCGAGTAAGTTCTGTTTTGAAAGTGTGATCAAACGTCCAGTTTTGCGAAATAGTTGACCTTCTAAAGCACCTGCCTGTAAAAGATTTAAGAGTAAAACTGTATTTCAATAGGCAGTTACATAAGATGATGTGGTCTGTTATTAATGATTATATTTAGGAATGTAACCATAGAGTTACTAATAGAGTGACTAACAGCGAGATGTACCTAGCGGCACCACTGTATAAAAATAAAAAAGAGAAGAAAGAAAGAAGAAGAAGAATAGAAATAGATACGAGACGCGAGGCAATAGAACCGTTTTTGGGGATTTTAACGCAGTGTTGTAATTCGGTTTCTGCGAATAATAGCTAATTTAAAGTGAAATCTTAAATAATTTTGTGAAATATACTAACACTATCTCATTAAATTATCCACGATTTAACATTAGATTCAGAATAATACACTGAACTCGAATTTTTACCCGGCCGATAATCTCCTGAAAACCTCCAAAAACGGTTTCATTTAACAACTTATGTCTGTTGCTCTACTCCTGTAAAGTATAATAACTTTATGGATGTAAAGTACATAGAGGGAGAAGGTATAGATAGAGATAAAGTAGATACGTGTTTTGTTCGCTCAATAAGAGTTGTACTTGAGATGCATATAAAAAAGAAGATCGCTAACTTTTAAACGTAATTATTGACCTAACCATATTTTTTTCACTATAGCTGGGTAGTGGGTACGTGTGCTAAGAATTTTAAATTGTGTGTAATTTGTATAATCCCCAACTACATATCGCTATCTCATACGCGGTCACGCTGACGTTCTGTCTACCAGAGCGTAAGCGAAACTACTTGGTGAATGTAGTTAATAATTTGCGTCCCGATTTCCCAACTTAGATTTAAAATTTTCGTAATTTTCTTTCTAAGCCAACAAAGAACTACCTCTATCTAGCTATCTCGGATAAACAGTGGGTATTAATAAATAAACATTATCTTTGTAGACTCACAGCGCTGAATGCCCAGCATGATCCACAAGGATATTGATTTTGTACTTCTGTAACTGCTCCTTTTTTGCGCCAATCTATTGATTCAGGAATCCTTGTTACTTCTGGAGCTACGAATGTTAATCCTTCACGATCCTCAATGTTATATCTGTAATTAATAAATATATGATATAGGTGCAAACGCGATACAGCTACGATGCAAAACTTTCCTAATATTTGATCGTCGTTTTATCTGATATCGAGTTATTCGTTGACAGGCTTTGCCACAATTCACACGCGCGTGAACATCGATTCTCATATTGTGTGTGCATCGCTACAATCATGCGTTTGAATCGATAAATAAACGCGTTTTTATCGCTTCAAAAAGTCGCAGTCTGTACGGGGTCCTGTATTTTGACTAGATAGATGATAGTTTGACACTACCATGTGAAAAAATATATCTATTTTTTATGCCATGAGATTCTTGTCGACCTCGGAAAGCGCAGCGTGGGTAGGCCCCCCACAAGGTGGACCGACGACCTGGTGAGTGGTGAAGGCGGCGGGAACCTGTTGGATGAGGGCAGCGCAGGACCAGTCGTTATGGCGATCCATGGGAGAGGCCTATGTCCAGCAGTGGACGTTCATCGGCTGAGATGATGATGATGATGAGATTCTTTTCGACCTTTCACTATTGTTAAGCAACACTAGATGACTGTATGAAACAAATCTTACACTGAGCCGAAGGTTCCATGCATCACTTCTGAAAACTCTTTCTCTGTTAGGTCTCCATACTTGTTCATACCCAGTTGATGATGAATCAAACCTTCATCATAATGTTGATTATGTTTAGAAATAGTTTCTAAGTTTTGCAAAAAGATTTTCTTCCGAAGCAGTTCTTCTGAATGTGTTTTGTATTGCTTATTATGCTGTAACTGAAAATAAAGATAAAAATGATAGTTTATAAGTATGTAATTATAATACTGAACAAATTTCCAGAATCATGAGACTCTGGGTTCGTATCCGCATGGATGTCATCCATGCCTTGTACAAATGAGTTTTTCTAACTCACATGATCATCATCATTTCAGCCGATATACGTAGGTACACTGCTGGAAATAGGCCTCCTCCAAGGATCGCTATAACGACCGGTCTTGTGCTGCCCTCATCCAACAAGTTCCGGTTGCCTTCACGAGGTCATTGGTCCAACTTATTGGGGGCCTAACCACGCTGCGCTTTCCGGTACGCGGTCGCCACTCGAGAACTTTTCAGCCCCATCGGCCATCGGTTCTGCGAGCAATGTGAAACACACGGCTGCTCTCAAAGGGTGAAGAAAAACATCGTGAGGAAACCTGCACATACGTTGAAAAAGATATTCTGATGCGTATGTGTACTTCACCAATCCACTAACGTGTTGGATTAAGGCCCATACCATCCTCCTTGACGTTAGGCCTGTGCCCTGCACGTGGGTCGTATACAGGGCCCTTCTTAATATGCTGACACATTTTATAAGAGGATCACGATTCGATTCGATGTTGGTCTCATAGTGAAAGTAGTTCAGTTTGATGGTCTGGTCATCCCCTTAAAATCTGTCAGCATATTAAGAAGGACCCTGTATAGGCTGAAAGCTGAAGGCTGATAACTAGATACAACAGTGTCTAAACACTGTTTAATGTGACAGGCAGTGAGCCTATAATCTGTTACAAAAGAATTGGAATATTAAATTGATTGTTTCTGTACCTTGAACTCTTCCCATTCTGTTTCCAGAAATTGTTCATTCTTGGTGGCATTGATTGCCGTTAAAATAGTCAGAAGGATTATAAATATTTTTCTCATTATGCTTTCTGAAACGAAATGAAGTTCTCACAATTCGGCAGATAATTTAAGATAATGTAAACATAAGTTTCATACAATATTTTGTTCCATTATACAACGTGTTAATGAATTAGCGCAAAACTAGAAAGTAGTTTGTTTATAATCGAGAGCAGAATCGAATTATCATGGTTTCAAAATAGTTTTTTTGTTGTTAAATAATTTGTTTGTAAAAATTTAAATTTACTGAACTCGATCTCAACCTACCGCTCGGGCACTCTCACCCTACTTACTACCTAAACAAGATTCTTAAAATGTATACATGAACACGTTAGCGCTTTCATTAATTGCAGAAATAATAACAAATAATTTTTATATAAAAATTTTAAATGCGAATAACTTTAAATTTTAACTGTCAAAATAATGACATTGTTGTTTCAATCTAATTATTTTGTTATAAATCAGTTGGGGTGTATGGGGTTTTTCGCTTATTCATTAACATGTTGTATGAGATCCAACGAAACAAATATTTATGTTTACATTTCACTACATGGGGTGGACAAAGTTTTTTTAAGAGGTCATTGCGAGGAGCACCAATGACGTATCAACATTTTTTTTTATCTATCACATTTAAGATTTTAGCTTCAAAGGATCAAACAAAAAAAATCTCACCTCTAACATAAAGCTACAAAATTCACTACTGTTAAAATTATGTATTTATTTAATACCTAATTAGAATAAACTGACAAGATGTTTCTTAACACAAGGAATAGCAAATAATGAAATAATAATCACATATTTATTACCTCAAAACCTGTACATATAACAGGAAAATTAACAATATTGCGTCATAATATACGATATCCAAATCGTACAATGATATTACATTATTTAGGTACCTACTTGTGCCTTTAATATTAATCATTAGGTACTTTAAGAGATAAAATGTTAGTTTCAGTGCGTAAGTAGGTAAGTATGGTCAGATAAATTATGAAATTTATTTAATTAAATGATATTTATAACAAATAGATACAAAAACAAAGTAGGTATGAGCCATTATTTGAGTAAGACTTCTGTTCGACTTACGCTAAACAGAAGACGTGCTCGAGGCCGCCGTCCGCCTAATTTATTTAATTAAATATTTTTTAGAAATCCCAATGAAACCGTATCTACCCATGTCGGTAAGTAAAAATTCGTAAACTGAAAATAACGGGCCATTAAGAAAAAATATATAATTTCACAATGTCAGAATTTGACATTTGATGTTGCCGTTTCTGTTTCCAGCATAGAGTTAGAGAGAGAAGGCATTTAACAAAGATTTTTTTTTAAATATATTCAAAGGATTTCTCTATGGATTCCCGCAACAATTTTTTCGCTTTGATCAAATCACAAATCAAAATAATTAAAAATCATATTTAATATCATAAACTCGATGAAGCGCAAAAATAATGAAATTAGTTTCTTCATAAATCAGTAAAAATATAAAACAAAAATACAAAAAAAAAACTTGACATACCGAATTAGTGACACCGCTACGCTACTCAAGCAAAAAATCCTTTTTTTTTTAATAATCAGCCAGCTTGTGTTGCACAAGCATATGTTGCGAGATTTGTAAGCACTACACTTTGGAAACCTCTGTTAACATTTTGAAGGCGCGGGCTATTTTTTCCTCGTAGATCTTAAGAGGACATGTGAAAAAATAGGATTCTTCAAAGCATCATATATCATGCAGTACTAACAGTAGGAGTATGATTTGCGGATATGTGTAAATTGAACATAAATAATTGATGTTTTGATTAGAGCCAAAACACGATTCTGAGACATTTTCTCGATAGAAAAATAAGCCAAAGTAGCCTCCGTCTTTATCGATAAACGCTTGGAACTGACTGAAACACGAGACTTGATTTAAAGAAAAATGGATGATAATTTATAAAGTTTGATTAGAGCAGAAATTAACTTACATAAATAGTACAATCACAATTAAATAAAGTTGGTTTTACGCTTGCGTCGTTTCAGGCGCGCGCGCCGCCTCATCTCTTTCTCTTGCATCAGGCAATAATATAAGCTATCACACGCCCATTTCGCTTCAATTATTTTTCTACATAGGCCCTTAACCTAATCTACTATTAGTACACACCAGGGTGTACGTAGACTGCCTCTATGATATAGCAAGTTAAACTCAAAAATATGATATCGACTCTCCAGACGAAAAAAAGGTACACAACGCGCTGAGCAAAAATAAATTGATCCTCCATAAAAGGTAAGCGCATATTGTGACGGGCCGCATCGGGTCAAGCCGCAGCGCAAAAATCGACCCAAATCTCTTCTATACAATAATGTATATGTAATACTAACCATTGATTTACTAACTACATGGACGCGCTCAAAAGTGTCCTAACCAAAAGAGTAACAAAACGTATAAAGAGTAACAATTAAGTCTTTGTTTGATCAAGCGCCTACGTCTATAATGCCGTGCAGCAATGTTGTAAGAATTTTTAAAAACTATGCAAGCAAAATGAACAGCTGTTTCAATGTTTTTAATTACTACTAACACGTACTTACTTTTAATGTAAGCTAGTCTGGGTCACTTTTTGCGAGAATGTGGAATTAGACTCGATGTCCATCAGTTAGTAAGTCAACTGAACTAACGCATACTACGCCGGGGCGAAGTGGGTCGCATTTCTGCACGGCGGATTTCCGTGCGTACGATGCGGCCCGCTCCGCCATCATGCAACCCATCGAAGTGTGTCATACCCAGTCGATTTTTTACAACGTCTGCAGTATTACGTCAAACTAAATATGCACATTACCCTTCCTTTGCGTCGCGCAGTCGTGTAAAAATACGTTACGACCGGCCCGCTCTAGATTTCTGCTGCGATGCGCCCGCTTTGCCTCGATGCGGGCCGTCGTAATATGCGCTTACCTTTTACACAGCTTCCGAACAATTAGGTACATTAATAATCATTACATTATAATAACAAAATGTACATGTCGCAGAGTGTGATAAGGATACACAAAATTAACATGTTTAAATGTAATATTGTTTTAGTGCTTAATTAATAATGTGGTGTTTGCTTTATTAGCAGCGAGCTTATCGAAAATTATTACATTTTGCGTTTAAAATTGAAAATCGAGAAAACGAAATCATCGCCGGAATAGTTATTACATTTTATTTACATCAGACTTTACAGGTACAAAGTTATTTGATGCCTACTTAATACTTATACAAGGTGTACCTGTTTATACAAGGTGTTATAAATACAAAGAAACATTTATGGAGGTGGTTTAGACCATCAAACTGAACAACTTTCATTGTGGGACCAACATCGAAATCGCGAAAAAAAATCTGCTGTCCCATAAATTTAGGTAGCTCGAACGAGTAGATTTGCAGATTTTTAACCGAATGCGCGACGCAAAGGAAGGGTAATGTGTTTATCAGCCTATGTACGTATGTATGTAAGTTATATGACACATTAAAAATTTTAGACCGGATCAAGGTGACGCAATAATGAGTCCCAACTGTTAAAGTCGCTTCAATATTACTTAAGAAAAGTTTATTCCGAATGCGTAAATACGCGCTGCATACAAACAAAGTCTGGTGATATTTTCAATACTAACCAATTACACTTAATAAAATTTTGCAGAAACAATCTAGGAATAAATCTCTATGCTTGTATCGTGTCAGATTTTCGTTAAAATGTACAATTTAAATGCTAGGATTAATTTAAGATTTGTATGGAACCGATTTAGATACGGTTTTCTGTTAAGGGTTTGTGATTAATCAGCGGTGGTTCTTAGATAGGTGTTACGGTGTTAACTCGCCAGGGGGCGCTGCAGTAAATATTGTTTTTACGTCAAAATGAGTTTTTGCGCATTTATCCCGCAAGGGCTTGACCGATTTAGATGCGGGTTTTTTTAAGTCATATATTTTGACGGTTATGTAGGAATTCTTTAAAAAAGTTTAAAATAAGAAGCAACATTAAAAATTTTGAAAAATCCCACTAAGGATGTAAACGTTGTACCTTGTCCTTTTTCGATTAAAAAGGATTAAATCATTTTTTTTTTAAACCCTCGGCAAAAAAAAGGCGGTAAGTAACGAAAGATAATGACCCAAACCCTAGAGAATCCATTGAGGGCTGCCATTGCCATCTCTGTTCCCAATTTCAATAAGACACAAACTCGTAAAGCTGAAAATTTTTATTTCATTACATGGCATAAAATGACAGCTCCGACGGATTTTATAGGGTTTGGTTCATTATATTTCGTCTCCTACCTACTTTCTTTTAGTAGACGGTTTTTAAAAAAAATATATTAAGAGGCTATGTGAAAAAAATAGGATTCTTCAAAGCATCATATCTCATGAAGTACTAACAGTAGGAGTATGATTTGCGGATATGTGTAAATTGAACATATAATTGAAGTTTTGATTAGAGCCAAAACACGATTAAGACACATTTTCTCGATAGAAAAACAAGTCAAAGTAGCCTCCGTCTTTATCTATAAACGCTTGGAAGTGCTAAACGGTGAATATTAGAAACAAGAGGCTGGATTTAAAAAAAAGAGATAGATTTTTTATAAATTTTGATTAGAGCAGAATCGAACTTACATAAATAGTACAATTACAATTAAATAAAGTTTGTTTTATGCTTTCGTCGTTTCAGGCGCGCGCGCCGATCTGTCTCTTTCTCTCGCATCAGGCAGTAATATAAGCTATCACACGCCCGTTTCGCTTCAATTATTTTTCGACATAGGCCCTTAAAAATAAAAAGCCGTGGTGCTCCAGTGGCGAGTAACCTTGCCTGCCATGCCGGAGGCGATGGTTCGATTCCCGTCCAGACCGACTCGTACCAATGAGTTTTTCGGAATTTATGTACGATTTGTAACACCATTGGCTTTTCGGTGAAGGAAAACATCGTGAGGAAACCGGCATGCTTCAATTTCGAGGCATGTATTGTACCCACTGTCCATTATAAGTGGCGACGGGCTCACCCCCCGTCACACTGGACAGAGTTTCGGTACTACTGGTGAAACGTGGATTTTCTGAGGTTTCAGAATGTTTCTGACTACCCCCTCAAGGAATATAGTCGTGACCATATTCTATGCTAAATGCTTTAGTTTTTAATTTTTTTTTCTTTTCAATTTTTGTTTAAAGTTCACTTTTACACAGACGGGTTTTTAATTTTTATAAAAATTTCTCATATCGCACACTGAGAATGACATCGACACTATCCAAAAATTGTAGTTTTGAGTAATGAGTAGTTAAAGTTTTGAAAATGGTGATTATTGCAATTTCTTACTTTATGAAGCTTTTTGAATGGGGTTTTCAGCTAAACTTAAAGAAAATCGGTTCAGCTTTATGTGAAATGTATTGCTAACAATATAACATAGTAGATAGGGGTTATTTTTGAAAATTTCGTTTAGTGTCACTATTCTCTTAAATTTTTATGTAAATTATCAACAATCGAAGAAATCTATAGGGTCACAAAGGTAGTTTGTATCAAGAAAATTTGTAAAATAAAGATAGTTTTTACTGAATTTAAACGTTTATTAAGCTTTAGTAACAAAATCTACTTAATAGGACACTTAATATACTAAATAGGAACATGGAATAAAGTCTTTTGAGATGTCCTTAGTCTTTAACTAGATAGATGTCTCTTACACCTAAATCTTTAAATTCAAAAACAAATAACTTGGCTTTTTAAGCCGCTTAATTAAAATAAATCGAGATAACGTTAACTAAAAATATATCTTTTTAAATAAAACTTGGTTTCCTGACAACATTAGGTTGCCTTATAAATCGTATAATAAAATTCAAAAAATAATCAGAAAACAAAACAAAATTTCTGAAAGAAATCACAAAATACTATAAAAGATTTGTACTTATTATTATAAATCACTCAGCCTATACTAAATAGGAACATAGAATAAAGTTTTTTGAGAAGTCCTTAGTCTTTAACTAGCTAGATGTATCTTACACCTAAGAAAAATCTTTAAATTCAAAAACAAATAACTTGGCTCTTTAAGCCTCTTAATTCAAATAAATCACGATAACGTTAACTAAAAAATACCTTTTAAAATAAAACTTGGTTTCTTGAGAACATTAGGTTGCCTTATAAATCTTATAATTAAATTCAACAAATAATCAGAAAACTAAACAAAATTTCTGAAAGAAATCACAAAATACTATAAAAGATTTGCACTTATTATTATAATAAATCACTCAGCCTCATTTACGAGATCAAAACTCTAAAGGAACACAAACAAATTATGTGACAATACTATTATAAAAAGAAGAAGCATAGTAGGGTGGAATAGCACGTTGCCTTATAAGGGACTTTAAGTCCTCTTTCTTCCTCTCGCCCAAAGGTATTCTTGTTAAGTAAAGACGTTTTAAGTGCGGTCTCGCGCGATTTTGTTTTTGCAACTTGATTTCTTTAAATTCTTCTTGTAAATATGAAGTTTTGTAGGTAATTTTAACTCCCGCATCTGTTTCAGCCTTTTGGATTCTTATAACTTTAATATCGTTAACTTTGATTGTTTCCCCTTCTGTATTTTTTGTTAATTTAAATTCTTGGAGACTTTTAATGTCATAAAATTCGCTGTGACTCATTTCTTTTACTATGTATTTTTTCCCTTTCTTTTTTGCTTCTCTAATGGCGTTTATATATTGATCAGGAACATAAATAGGTCCCGATTTAAGACTTTTCTTGACCTGTCTCTCTATGGTAGAGTGAGCAGCATCTCCCTCATTTTGTGTATGTCCTTTGATCAAAAACTTATGAGTGACTGACTGTATATTAAGAAGATTCTTCACGGCATAAATGTACATAGAGAATACGAATTGGTTTTTCTGTTGCCCACAGCAGTTGTCACTGTAAAAAATTATATTCAATTTGTCAGGCGACAAAGTAGATTTTTCTCGGAGATATCTAAACACACAAGAACCAATTTCATTGGCACCTTTTTGTCCCTCAACCTCGGTCCAAAAATAGCATTCTGTGTGGTCTGTTTTCAACTCACAGATAGTAAAATTTAGGCAATTTAGCCTAGATTTGTAATAAAAGCTCGATACGTCCCCTTTTGGTACTTGTAACATAGCTTGCAGATCATAACATGCTACTATGTTTGTCTCATCCACTGCTTGTTTATCTTTTGCTTTCTCTTCTCTACTCGTCTCTTTTTCTGACAAATGATTTCTGTAACTTTCTTCAAGTTTATCTTTTTCTTCTCGTTCTGCATTATCGTAAGTAACACAATCGTTACACTGGTCTTTTTTGGGTATGAAAAAGCTTATATTAAAGTCTTCGTTGAATATTTTTCGGTAAGTATGAATTTTTACGTAATCTTCTTCTTTATCTTGACATTCTTTTTTATAATCACCATACAAATCTGTAACAGTTTTACCTCCGTCAATGAATTCTCGTTTTGTCTGTTTCCTTAAGTAATGGCTTTCTATCCTAGGGATACTGTTGATGTGCCGCCGTACTCCATTCACAAGTTCTTCTGAAACCTGATTATGCTTTTCATGTTTTCCGCGTAGATCTGGTTCAATCATCCCTGAAGAGTTTAATTTTTCAATTACAGTGCGGATAGGTCTATCATTAATACCTAAAGTTCTCTTAAAGTAGATCTTACATACCTTCTGTTTTAAACCGTCTACAGTGAGATAAAATGCATGTTTAGGTTTTCGATTGCTGTCAATTTTTTTATATTGATATTTAGGTTTAATTTCAGTCATGTGTTTGGCAATAAACTCTCTTTGTTGGGACAAGGACCCCATATTCCAGTATCTGTCAAATACAAGTTCGCGTTGCTCCTGTGTAAACTTTTCAAAACATTTCAAACGACAGTGGTCATTACACGGGTTTCCCATTTCCCGTGCAGGTATTGGAGCATTTGTTCTTGACGATTTGTAGCCTAGTCCCATGTTGCGAAGTTTCATTGCTAAAGCTCTTTTGTTTATTCCACGTTTGCGTTTGCGTGATTTTTTTGGAGATGAATTTGCATATGCATTTTTATTTGTAGACTGACAAGGTAAGTTAATTTCTGTTGTAGAATCAATTATGTTATTTAAAGTTTTCATAGCTAGCAACTTAAGTGACAAGGGATCATTCAAGTTAGGTGGCTCGTGTGGCGGTGGATCATTAACGTTAGATGGCTCGAGCTCCTCTACTTCCATTAACCCATCCTGATTCTTTTCAATGTCTTCTCTTATTAAATTTGCTTCGTCAATATCAGGCTGTTGAATACCAAATTGTTTAATAGCTATCTCCACAATACTTTTTAATGTCAATGGATTTTTTTCGGTATTAATGTGTAATGAGTTTGGTAAATTATTGGAACTTTCATTGTTATTAGTAATTATTTGGCAGGGTTCATTGGAATCACCTTTGCAAAGTTTATTGCTAATGTTCACTACACGAACTTCAGAATCTGACTCGAAGTTTTCTTCGCAATCTGATGAAGATGTATAAACTTTTGCCAACAGCTGCAAACTGGAAAGGGGTTGATTCTTATGAGGAGTAGCGGTATCCTCCAGGTTCTTGTTTGCCGAAATAAACCTTTTTTGTTTAGCTGGCGGCGAACTAACTTCTTTATCGGTCTCTGAGATAGAATTTGTATCGGAAGAAGAACTATCAGAAGAGGAAGTAGTTGAATCTGAACTGGAGTTTTTGGAATTTGAACCCGATGATGAACTTGAAGATTCGTTACTACTAGATGACTTTGACACACATTTTATTCCGGAAGCCCTACCTGACCCAGACACTGATCCAGCTAACGAACTTGAGGATCTAGCAGAATTATTGAATTCTCTGCTTTCCAGTAAGGTGTTGCATTCACCTGAGAAACGTGGCTTGTCTTCTTTGTTTGACGATGCACTTGAAGATCCAGTAGTAATAGATGACCCCAGGATACCTTGGTTTGAAAGTGCATTACCGGTCTCAGAATCTGATCCAGATGATGAATCCGATAATCTACTAGTATGTTCTCGTCCTAAAGATTCGTTTTCTGCTAAGATTTTGCGTTGATCTGAGTGACTCGACTTGATTTTTTTCTTTATATTACGTTTCGGCTTCTCATTAGAAGAAGAACTATTGTCTGTAGATGAAGGCTTATATTCTATATCGTCATCAGAGGCAGGAGAGAAGTCTTTGCCAGACTCTGATGACGAAGAACATGATGACTTTCTATTAGAAAATCTCTGTATTTGCTGCCCACATATAGCTGCTTCAGATAAGGGTGAACAATTTTTTTGAGTCTTAAATGTAGGATTGAATACATTATGTTGTAATGCTTGCTTGTTTATTATTACCCAATCATCTTTTTCAGCAGTGGGTAAGTACTCTTTTTGCGCCTTAGAAGTGGGGTATTGTAGGTGTTGTTGATTCATTAACTGGCATGGCTTCCCAGCATAATCTCCGGCAGCAAATGAATTCTCTTTTTCCACGGACATTGACTTTGATTCATTCAACTCTTTAATGATGTTTTTAAATTTTTTGGTTCGCGCGTTTGGAGGTGCCATTATGACTGTAAATAATAATAAAAACTTATAAGTTCGATTAAAAACATAATTCATTCAGCAAATAAAATCATCGTTCAATTACATTTCTTACAAGACGCAATAAAGTACAAAGTTGTATAGTTAGATTTGCTAAATTATCATTATGCTAAATTGAATAGTACGTATATTTGGTTAAAAACCAATGTCAATTCATGACAATAAACTGTGTTGCAATGACGCTAAACAAATAATGTCGACTTCAAACTTCAAACAAAATTAAAGCTTTATCATTTTCGTAATTATTAGTGACACTTTTTGCATAGCGTCGTTGACAACAATGACTCAATACTAAATATGCCCATGTTTGGTTAAACACTAATGTCAAATCATGACAATAAACTATGTTGCAATGACGCTAAACAAATAATGTCGCCTTCAAACTTCAAACAAAATTAAAGTTTTATCATTTTCATAATCATTAGTGACACTTTTTGCATAGCGTCGTTGTATATTAATCAAAAACTTTGAAAGTCTAAAGTAAGAACGTTACTATATTCAAAATGACAGTATCGCTATTAAACATAATTATTGAATCGGTGAAAACTTAATACAATACTGTCATTTTCTGGATAAAAACTGTTTAACTTAAATTAGAAACTGAAACTTACCGATAAGATTTAATGCAAAGCGACACTATCCAAAAAATGACGTTGTACTTCACAGAGCTAGTACTTTTCCGTACGACATCCATGCCACTACTGAAAAAGTGACAGTATCATGCTGTCTCATATGCCTCGCCCCCCCAAAACAACACAACGTCACTACGCCACCTAGCTATTTGTGGGAGAACTACACTCACCAGAGTCTTTGCATTTTAGAGTGCGCGCTCGGCAACGAGAGATGGCGCTGAAAATTAAAATCACCTGATTTTTGTTTAGTGACGTTATCATTCTCAGTGTGCGATATGAGTATTGTGTTATTAATAAAACTTCGCCAACTCAATTGTGTTCTATTTTACTGTTACAGTATTTATGTCCATTGTAAAACCCTTCAATTCAAGAGCACGCAATTTCAATTAATAAATATTTATTGAATTCAGTGAAGCACATCTAAGCCTTTGTAACCTTTCATTGTTTCAATTCTAAAACAATATTGAGAAGGTAAATTACACTATGAGGGACTTTAGTTTGTTTGTTTTAAGACTTAAATTTTAAGGGTCCTATGAATAGGAAAATCCTCGAGTCAGTGCTGCCAGACGTGCGATAATTATTCTAGATCCACGATTTTTTCGAGGGCATAAGATAGAAAATAAAAGTCGGGTGTCGCACGATGATTCATTAAAATTCCACTGTAATCCACGATAATATTAAATGTAATGAAATCTGCATATGCGTATAAGCATATGCTCACGACTATATTCCCCGAGGGGGTAGTTAGAGATATTCTGAAAATTCAGAACATCCACGTTTCACCAGTAGTACCGAAACTCTGTCCAGTTTGACGGGGGGTGAGCCCGTCGCCACATGAAATCTGTGTATCCAATAACCATTTTCAAACATATTTTCCGTCAAATTACAACGATACACCATACTGGCGTTTAGAATTGGGTAAAACAGTGCTCAAATATTACTAAAATTGAAGTTGTAACGACAAAAATTGAGATTGTAATATTTCCTCACCGTGTCAGAATCCAGAATTTTTACTAAGATTCAGAAGGTACATTAAATACTGGTATATAATAAAGGTAAGAATGATTGAATTTCGTGCATAATTTGGTTCTCCTTTAGATTCTGAGGTACTATAATTTTGGGAATTTATGATGGGATAAAAACACGAGAATTTGCTATCAATCTGGGATAATTCTTAACTCGTCTGACAACACTGACTCGAGTATTTGATAAGAGGAGTTGAAGTAAAATTACAATTATTTCATAAGTAAGCATACTCATATATATTTGACTTATTTATAAAGACGGGCAGAAGTGTAACATGAAATTCGTCAAACAACTAAATAGAAAATAATTAGAACGATTTAAATGCGCCTCACGTTTTTATTTTAGTCTAATAAAAGCGCCAAAGCTCAAAAGACCCAGACTTGCATTGACTTACCACTACCGGACGGAGAGTCCGCGCTCAAAAGTGTCCGAATAAAAAGAGAACGAATACGTAAAGAAGAGAACGAATTACGCAACAGTCTTCGTTTGATCGGCCGACTACGCGCACGTGTGGACGCGCGGCACGCGCCGTCCCTGATGGGGGAGTGGGACGGAAAAGAATTTCAGCATTTTCAATGTTTTTAGTTGGTTTACATTACTATACGTACTTAGGTTTGCGTATTTTAGTCTCGGACACTTTATTCGAGTATTTTGTACTAGACCCGGCGTCCAAAGTTATTCTACGTCAATGCAGACTTGTCTTAATTATTTTTTAGTTTTTGGTAATAAAACTGTTTAAATTAAAAAGTTTTTAATTAAAGTTATACAGGATAATACAGGATTTTTATGCAGTCGGGTTTTTGTTTTTCCAAATATTTTTCCACACGTAATCTCTATTCACCGTATTCATCTGTTCAGTAATAATGATTTAATCATTCGTACAACGGGTTTTGTAAATTATACTATTTTTATCCCGTATACATTCCTCAAAGAATTGCTAATCTAAAGTGGCAATGGGCGGAGCACATTGCTCGCAGAACCGATAGCCGATGGGGCCGAAGAGTTCTCGAGCGGCGACCGTGTCCCGGAAAGCGCAGAGTTTGGTAAACCCCGACACGAGGTGTACCGGCGACATGGTGAAGGCGGTGGGAACCCGCAGCATAGGGAATGAGGGCAGCGCAGGACCGTACGTTGCGGCGATCCTTGGCGAAGACCTGTCCAGCAGTGAACGTCTACCGGCTGAGATGATGATGATGATACATTTCTCAGTTGCCGTACTAAAAGTTGCTATTGGTGATATGGTTTCAACTTCGTGAGCGACACCTTTCAAAATCTTGAGCCAAACTGTCAAAGGAAAAGTTGTTTTGCATTAGTTTTTTTCACCGGGATAGACTTTTCAGATGCTATAGTTAAAGTTAAATAAATGTATATAGTTAACGACTTTCCTTTCTCGCCAAATTACTATTGGTGATAAGGTCTATCAATTATCATAGGTTGCAACAGTACGTTTAATAATGACCTTCGAACAGTGTACTAAACGAAAAAGACTTTCCGAAAGTCGTACCTACTGAATACCAATGCATCAGGAGTAAGGCAATCAGCAACTCGACTGTAAAAAGGGCATTAAAAAAAACCTATTAGCTGAAAAGAGAAAAACAAGCTCTATAATCACTAATCAGCTGTAACAACTTTGTTTGAGCAAATATAATTTGATTCTTAAAAGGTAGGTATCGCAAACGGGGACATAGAATATTTTTGGTTGGTCATTGATTGGCTTGTCCCCGCCTGCAATACCTACCTTATAAGAATCAAATTATATTTGCTCAAACAAAGTTGTTATAGCTGATTAGTGATTATAGAGCTTGTTTTTCTCTTTTCAGTTAATAGGTTTTTTATGCAGTCGGGTTTTTTGTTTATCTTAATAATTTAGTTTATTTCATACTTTTTAGTCCTATGTCGAAACGAAAACATAAAAGTACTATAATATTTATATATTTGGAATCGTCTAATTACTAGCTTTCATTTGATATCCATATTGTAATTATTAACAAAAAAAAAATATTTATTCCTCCTCTCTTTTTTAATTTGTAGACGCCGCGCCATCTTGAAATAATATACCCTATGTCACTCTCACAATTTTTATGAATCCAATGACGTTTAGGCTGTAGGCCGTGCCAAAGAAATAGACATACAAACATACATACATACATACATACATACATACATACATATATACATACATACATACACTCGAAAAACATAACCCTCCTTCTGGCGCAGTCGGGTAACAAGGACCAGCGATGGTCTAAGTGGCCCAGAAGCAAGCCTGTCACAGCCCCTAATCTCCTAATAAATAAACAGGAAATCTGCACCTACTAACGCTGGAAAATCTCTTCGCCAAGATATCAAATAAAATAATAATATAGCTTCGATAAAAAATCATTTTGCTTATAATAATTTTTTTTTTAAATAATTGATGGTCTTCTTGCTTGCACCGCATTTCCGCCAGTGTCAAGTGGTTTGAGGGAGTACCTATCCAATCTCAAGAGTTGTTTTTGAGTAAGAACACAACTGAGAAGGATTTCGGAGCCTCGTGGCAGGCTGAAACGAGAACAGCGCTAACACCACACGAAAGACAAGTGTTCGGGGCAAACCTTGCAACGTGACTCCCTTATAATTATTACTTGGCAAAACAATACAGACGTGACATTCAAAAGTTATGACGTATGACGTTATGACGTACCTAATTCTGCACTTGCACTCTTTGGTGTAAGGAATCTGCTCACAAGTCTCTTCTATCTACGGTTTAATGTTCTGTGATAAATGTTTTTAACAAGGTAAATTCTCAACAACAAAACAAGTTTTATATTCATTTCGTGATACAGACAACAAGGGTGGACTCAAAACTCAATTTTGGAAGTAATAATACGTGACTGAACCCTGCCACGTCGAGACTTTTTCAATTTTGTGAAATAGAATGAAAAGATGAAATTATGCATAAGCCCCTTATTATCCCATGGTCAGACGATCTTTGTCATTCTGAAGTCAACAAATAAGTAAAGATTAATGAAGGATTGGGAGTTGCGTTGGAGGTCTACCAGAATGTGATTGAAAATAAGGAATTACTATTTTATAGTAAGCAACACTGACTAATTGGATTAGAACCCTTTACACACTGCGACTTTTGGCAGCGCTTCTGTAACGATCCAGGCGCGATGCAGCATCGATGCAAATGCGATACAGCATCGATGCAAACGCGATGCAGCCACGATCGGTACAAACGTGCATGTGCATAGCTACAATCACGCGTTTGAATCGATACAAACGCCTGTTAATTGCTTGTGTAGAGATGCAGTCACCCAATTGACAAACGCGCGTTTTTATACCTGCAAAAAGTCGCAGTTTGTATAGGGCCTACTTTGACTAGACAGATGACAGTTTGACTACCATGTGAAAATCTATTAAAAGCCCTTGTAGTCACTAAATATTTATAAACGTGCTACTTAAACTTTAAATTAGCAAAATCATCAACACGAAGATGGACACAATTCTGTAGGGTTCCATAGTCAACAAGGAACCCTCATAGTTTTGCCGTGTCCGTCCGTCGGTCCGCGGCTTAGCTCAGAGACGTACTAGAAAGCTGTAATTTGGCACATGTATACATATTAATCCGTTATTAGCTGTTAAACCGTAGTGTAAGACAAAAAGCCTCTTCCTAAGTCCGTATGTTGATTTTATTAAATTAGAATAGTATAGAATAAAGTACTGTAAAATATGCATTTTTTTTCCATATTTTTCTACAGTTTTTAGAGTTTTGTCGATTTTATCTTCAACCCGACAAACATTTTGCTCCACACATCAGCCACGATCAAAATAAAAACGTTTTAGTGAACCTTCCTCACTTCTATCTTAGGAAAAATATCATAAAAGTCGACATTGGGAGGGGCTTTTATTAGATTTGGACCAGTTAACGCTTCTGCTATTTATGGAGTGTTTGCTACGTTTGTTTTTCTGGGGATAAATGGACTAGGTACAAGTTGTTTTTTGTTCCGATTCCTATTGATTTCTCTTGACTGAATCCTTCATTAATCTTACTGGATATTGTTATGTGTACCTATCTCTACGAGTACATAGGATGATGAAAGGGTATTGAGATGTTTCAAAATTTTATGGAGTATTTATTCGAACATTTACGACTTAGAGCGTCTCAATCTTGAGGTCCAGGTTCGAATCTGCACGGACGACATGCCATGTACCAATGACTTTTTCTAACTTAAGTACGTAATTCCGACTGCTATCAAACGTCGAAGAAAAACATCGTGAGGAAACCTGCATACACTAAAGAAGAAATTCGGAGGCGTATGTGTATAGTCTACCAATCAGCATTAGGGACGCACGGTGGACTAACGCCCATATATCCTCCTTGAGGGTAGGCCTGTGTCTATGTGTAATGTGCTAAAGTCTTTGGTCCAATTTAAAAACCGTATAATTGGCATCAATTATCAGCATTCATCGATTCTATGCAGGAGAAGTTGCGGGCCAAAGCTAACTTTGTGTTGGTCAACAATTTGCTGACTTTAGAAGTGTACAGGGTGTACACCTAAATTCGTTGCGTACCTAAGGGGGTGCTTCAAATCATCAAACTGAACAACTTTCACTATGGGAATAACATAGAATTCGATATCATTTGTCATTTTCTATTGAACAATAGCAAAAATTGTCACGTTTTCGTACTGATCCCATCGTAAAAGTGGTTCAGTTTGATAGTTTAAAGCACCCTATTTAATTTGTAACGTATTTAAATGTATATATGAAAATAATAAAGGTAAAAAAACTACAAGTAACCGCCGAGGTAACCAGAAGGCAATAGGTGAGGTAAAAAGTTGGTGGGAGACAGGGAATGTCCATACTGTATGTAATTCTAGATACTCTTTCTTATACTGTGCCTAAACTTTAGGTAGTTAAGTCTAAAGTTTTTAGTATATTCTTGTTTGGCCGGTAATATAATATGTTGTATATTATATAATCTACATAATATTCTATGATATTAATCATGATGAGGCTTTGACTATTTATATGTGGACTGGTTACGCGTGTAGTTCTACTAACAAACATTTCTGCCACTTTTTGCGGGGGGCGAGGTAACATGAAATCCGCAACGTTGGATTTTATTCCCCATAACTTTAGATTTTAATTTTCAATGTTAAAAATCATGAAAAGTAGTCTCGTGTGAACCCCAAACGATCTAAGTTCGAAGTTCTTATTTCGCAATTATAGGCTGTCTCGTTTAGTGATAAGGTGTAAAATTGAATGTAAATGCACAAGATCAATTGTGCTTATACCGTGGCAGAGGGGAAATGCTACCGCAAGGCTAGTCCTTACAATAATTAGTCAAAGTGATTAGGATTTCAGTTTCTTGATCATTTCATGTCACCCTGCGTACTAGACTAGGTATAGTAAAAGCGGTCTTTGTGTAGATCTTTCCAGTTTCTCCAGCGCTGAACACGAGACAAATTACTTCATTAATGTTTTCGCTGCTTTCTTATCCTTTAATTTATCTCTTTCGTTTTTTTATGAGGATAAAATGTGAACGTTAAGATCAAAATGACATGAATTTAATTTAAAACAGATTGCGCTAGGGAATTGTCTTTATAACTATTATAAAACTGAAAAAGAAGCGTGTCTGTACATTGAAGATATTTACACAAAAAAAAGATAACGATATGGTGGATATTTTTAGGTGTTCCTGCCTCCAAAGCGAGTATCACGCAAAAACTACTGAAACGATTTTGATGAAACTTTTTTGTTTGATAGCTTATGATTTTACATAAAATCTTGTATATAACTCGTGCGGACGAAGCCGCGGGTTAACTCTAGTATTCATATAAAGTTTTTGATTCAATATTTTTGTAATAAATAAAATGTATTAATTCAATCTTATCTCGAAACACTTAAGTACTTAATTAAATAAAAATATCATAATATCTCAAAACTAACTATTTAAGCGATACGATATTTTTATAATTATTTTTTTACATTTAGGGCGTGTTTCATCCTCGGTTTCTTAGTACGTTTTTGTTAGCTTATTTGACAGATCGTTTGATATATCTTTCATACTCTAAGGGCCACACCACTTCTGAAAAAGTTTTTGATTGTTTATTTGACGGAGTTTTTTTTCATACAAAATATGTCAAACGAGCTGTTAGATAAGCTAACAAGAACATGTCCATAAGAGGTGAAACAGGCCCTAAACATTTCAAACGATATATGAGATATGCTAACAAGAACTTACTAAGAAGTGGTGAAAGGCCCATGGTATTCATGTAATTAACATGTTCTGAAAGCCATACGAATAAATAATGTAATACCTATTCGAACAAATTATCAAATTTATTAATATTTAATCATCAGCATCCCCAACAGCACAAATGTCTACAAAATATCTAATAGATGTCTACAAAATATCTAAGTGTCTACAAAATATCTGATAGATATCTAGTAGATATTCTGTGCTGTGTGGGATATTTCTCGTAGCCGAGTTTGACTACATAACATAATTATGTACCTACATGCCTACATATGCTCACGACCATATTGCCCGAGGGGGTAGTCTGTAATATTCAGAAAACTGAGAACGTCCATGTGGCTACATACCAGCGACTGCATAAAACGAAAGTTGTCAGGTACGCAAGACGTAAGTGCATGAGTGGGTACGATAAACACAGATGGTACTCTTTGGTCTTTACTCTCCACAAAACCGTCTCAAAACCATCTGAAAACTTATTTTCAGAAAATTTCTTTTATTTAATAATATTTGGTTTTCATAAAAGTTTTATCGTACCTAGTTTGTAGTTGATAGAGTTTATGGATTAACTAGAAAATTCTTCTTATCGTGTGGACAGCAAGCCCTGGTGTCAGAGTTATTTCAGACCGCCTTACGGCCTCTGACGTGGTTTTTATGTGACGACTATTACTACGAGAGATAGTAGCCAGGACCAACGGCTTAACGTCTCATCCGAAGCACGGAATCATCTTTCTTTCAGAAAATCAGGTGATTCGACCTGCTATATCCTAACCAACTGGGGAAAATCGCACAAAGTGACATATCACTAGGTGTCCCCCGTGGGAATCGAACCAACGACCTCCGTGAACGAGGCAGTTAAATCTAGGAAATTAAGTCATTGGTTTTACAAAGTAATGAACTTTGACTATTTATATGTGGACTGGTTACGCGTGTAATTCTAAAAACAAACATTTCTGCCACTTTTTGCGGAGGGCGAGGTAACATGAAATCCGCAACTTTGGATTTTATTCCCCATAACTTTAGATTCTAATTTTGAATGTTAAAAATCATCAAAAGTAGTCTCGTGTGAACCCCAAATGTTCTAAGTTTGAAGTTATTATTTCGCAATTATAGGCTGTCTCGTTTAGTGATAAGGTGTAAAATTGAATGTAAATGCTCAAGATCAATTGTGCTTATACCCTGACAGAGGGGAAATGCTACCGCAAGGCTAGTCCTTATAATAATTAGTCAAAGGTAATGAATGATAGATTTTCTTTACACGTCTTTTCATTATCACTGACGATGTGGGTGTGTAGGAAGTATTTTTTCATTGAAATCGATAGCTAAAGATAGAAGTGGATCTCAAACACCCACATAAGTGATCAAATAAATACTCCCTAATTGAGATTTCTGAGAAGACACCAATCGAGTTTTATCCAATGGATTACTTTATCTTCATCATATTTGAACACACAATAGCTACAACATTTTTTTCAAAGAAAGTCTTATTAACAACGTTATATTACTTACAACGATATTATATCCGCTGATCCACAAAATAAAAATCTCGACGAAAGGAAGTCTTACAAAAATTCCAATTACTAAGAGCTGATTTTGCTCATTTGGAACGAGACAAAATACAAGTAACGACCGAATCGGAGAAAAATTTCGGCTTAGTTGAGTCATTTTGGGTAAAGAATACTCTGAGGGAAACTTCTCTAGGGTCGTTGTTTCACGAAAAAAGAAGGTAATAGCAAAATAATCTGAGCTCCTTCAATATAATGTGACACACGGATTTTTAGTTTGAAAAAGTCACACAATTTTCTATAACTTTGTTTCGAAGTTACTTGTGTCCGGGTCCATGTTCCACCTAGGTTCTCCACCTGGGTGAAGAATGGGATAGTGATAGGTCCTCATGCTGCAACTGATAATATTATTGTACAGCCAATGGCACAAATATTAAATCATACCCTATTGTACATTGTATTTATTCCGTATTAGCAACATCTTTGGGGTCAGGGTCCGTGCTCCACCTAGGATCTCCACCTGGGTGAAGCATGGGATACTTACAGGTCCTCATGTTCCAACTACCCGTACCATTAAGTACAGTCATGTGCAAGGGCAGAATAGAACAGTACATCCACGGGGAAAAGCTCCACGTTTTAATTAACCACCAACCACCCTTTTATGTTGGCAAGATTCGCTTTAGCCGATTGAGGGTTCAGGATAAAATGTAATTATGACAATTAGTGATAGATGGGGGACAGCAAAAACACTGATAAATCACCTTATACTAAGTCGCATCCAATTACACAAACGGGAAATAATCACAACTACAAGTTAGTTCAGAAAATTTTCTGGAATTAATGGAAATGTTCACGACAGCGAGTATCCACGTCTACCTCGGCTCCCGCTTCCCCTCACCGCGGTTGCGGGGGCCGAGGCACCCCTCGCTGGCCTTCGAGCGTCTACGCATTTCGCGGCGGTGCTGCTACGATTCCTCCCCGCGAAGTGAGACACCCAACGTTATCAGTGCAAATTCTAATTAGAATTTTCCGTCATTTTTATACTATTTACTCAAAGAATGCACTGATCACGTTGGGTATATCATGTTTATACAATTTCCTAATAGTTTTTTATAGTTTTTGTCGTTGTATTTGTCATGTATTTCATAACAAATCTATCGTAGTCTTAAGTTTTTATTAAATATTGTTTTTTCTTTAGTTTTTATAGGTATAAGTTTGGTTTTTTTAGTGTTTTTTAATAAAGTTTTCATTTTTACAGTTTAGGATAGGATAGGTTAAGTTTTTCATTGTATAGTGTTACTAATATCGTGTTTTTTTGAATCCCAAGTTTTAACCCCTTATTTTTAGAGTCACAGTATAGATAATTTTTAACTGATAAATTTAATAGATTGTAGTTAACGAACTTTCTCATAATTTAACTAAAATAACAGTTCAGTTAAGATAAAGTAAGAGATTATAACGTTTTTAAAGATTGCTTTCACACTTTACACTTTGCCCCCGTATTTTGCATAGTAAACACATACATAGAGCCATAGAAATAGATGCACTAAATGCATACGGTCCAGGTGCACTAAGACAGAAACCTAGGCTATAGATAGAATGCCTATAATTGTTTGGAAATGAAAATGTTTGGATCGGTGCGGTAAAAAACTGTATATTTTTCCGCCTCACTCTGTCTTAGTCACCTGGCCATCCTAACTAGAATAGACTGTTATATATCAAAATACGGGGACTTATAAGTTCTTTTTACCAACAAAAGTTTTTTGTATCTAAATTTTATAGTTTAAGAAATATTGTCAAATATGTGTGTAAACCTAAGTGAAATTGATGTAAAACCAAAACAAAATTAGAAAATAAAACAAGGCCGTCCCTACGGTATTGCCGTGAGGTAGCTCAGTAAATTCGATCGCTCAGTTCGATAATCAGTCGCAACAAGAGTCCTCACAGCAAAACCGGAAGAAAGCTAGCGAATATCAACTGAAGAATTCTTTTATTGGAAGAACCCCCCCCCGCTTCTGCTGCCCCGCTCTCAAGACAGCTGCTCTCCCTCCACGGCCCTAGTCTCACACGTACTGCCGTAATCGGGACTGTAGTCCGGCGATAGTCTCTAGTAGCAAATGTGCGAAACCAGACGAACGTCGAAGGCTGGTTGACCACATTTTATGGTCCTTCGAGCCGGATACCGTCCTGAGCGTACTGTGAGACCTGGGTGAAGACCTGGAAGACCTGCTGTATAGAAAATGCCGGTGACAAGAAGTATGAAGTCTGTGCCGCGTCGCGACGGACTCCCGCTCCGTGAAGAGGAGTCCACGTCACGTCCTGGTGTGTCTGCGTCGGGCACCGCGGCCGACTCCGAGCCCACGGCGTCGTCCGCGACGACCACGGAGTCGCGTACCGCCACCACAGCCCCAGACACATCAGCCACGTCGACTGACGCCACGAAAACCACCGCACCACAGAAGTCACCACGATCCAGAGCATCGAAAGCATCCAGCAGAAAACAACGGGAGCTGGCGCAGGCCCGGCTAGAGCTCTTACGAGCTCGCGTCGAACTAGCCGAGGCCAAAGTCAGCGTACTAGAAGAAACTTCAGATGAAGAGGACTCAATAGATGAAACGGTCCGAGAAGAAAGGACGTCGGAATGGGTCGATAGAAGCACTCTCGCCCTCACGATGGAGCCTCACAACGTGCCAGAACCTTGTTCGGAACCACCGCCCGCCGCTCTGCCGCCACCAGTGCCGTGTGACGTCGAGCCCGGGTGTCGCGTGGACGCCGAAGCACGAGGCCCCATTAATAGTCAACCGACGAAAACTACGGAGGCGAGGCCCTATTGGGAGGGCCTCCCCGTGGACCACCGCCACCCTGCCGCGTTGCTGGAGCCGCCGCCACGACAGGGAGAACCAAGACTGATTATAGATAGAAGCGCGGCCCTGGCGCGGGAGCCCTGGGAGAGCACCGGGGAGCCACGCCAGCCTGTAGCGCCGCAACAGCCGCCTACGCTACAGGAAATACGAAAACATATAGAAGATAGAAGATGGGACGCGGCGCAGAGGCCCCCGGGTGGGGACGTCGCCGGAGATCCGCATCACCTTGTCGCGCCGCACGAGCAGCCTCCGCGACAAGACAGCAAACCGAACGAGTTGGCGATACAAGAGCTCGCCAGCGCCATCACTCTCGCCGCGCGGTCCGCGGGACAGCCCGCAATCGCGTCAAGGGTTCCTGACCTACCCTTCTTCAGTGGCCAGTCGGCGGAGTGGTTACCGTTCAAGATAGCAGTGGAAGAATCAATGGCACAGCTGACAGAACAAGAAACGATAGCGAGACTACGACGGAGCCTGCGCGGGCCGGCGCGGGACGCGGCCCACTGTCTATTCGTGGGCCACACAACAACATTGGAGGTAATGCAGCTTCTTCAGGCAAGATTTGGACGACCCGATGCGCTCGTCATGGCTGAAATGAAGAAGCTACGGGACCTGCCGCGCCTCACCGAAAACCCGAAAGATGTGTGTGTGTTCGCGTCGCGTGTGGCTAACATCACCGCGACGGTCAAGGCGCTGGGCCGATCGCACTATCTATACAACCCAGAGATAGTGCGCGCCGTCATCGACAAGTTCCCGCCTACGCTACGCTTCCGTTACTACGACTTCGCTCCGGAACAGCCTGCCTTCCAACCAGACTTGGTAACGTTAACAAAGTTTTTAGACTATACCGCTGAACGGTGCGGTAACTTTGCTCCCCTCGAACACGTGCCGCAGTTCGAGCGGCGGGAGCAACAACAAAGAGGACCAGCGCGCGCCTACCACGCCAGAGGACAGCAGCCGAAGCCAGAGCCCTGTCCAGTCTGCAGGAAAGGCGATCACAAGGTAAATAATTGTGAACTGTTTAAAAAAGAAACTGTGTCGGCGCGCTGGGACATCGCGAAAGAAAAACGCCTGTGCTTCAAATGTCTTCGTGTTCGTCGCAGTCAACACAGCTGTAAGACACACAGGTGTGAAATCAATGGGTGTCAGCACAACCACCACCTGCTCCTCCACAGCACGCCGCAGCCGAGGCCGCCGCCCAAGCCAGAGCCAGAAGAAACAGTGTCGTCGGCGCGAAATACAGAAAGAACGGCGCTATTGAAAATCGTGCCAGTGATAGTGAGCGGTCCTACGTCGCAAATAGAAACATACGCACTGTTGGACGACGGCTCTACATGCACTATAGTGGAAAGAGAAATTGCTAACAAGGTGGGTGCGAAAGGGACAGCATCACCGTTCACTATAGAGGGCGTGGCGGGCGCGCGGATCGACGCAAGTGAGTCTACGCGCGTGCGTTTGAAAATTGGCGGCAAATATAGTTTGGAAGAGTTTGAAGTAACAGCGCGCACAATGGACAAGCTTGACCTGTCGGCACAGCGGGTCCCGCCGGAGCTCATCTCCGGCCTCGAACATCTCAAAGACATAGAGGAAGAGATCCTCTATGAAGACGGCAAGCCAACGATACTCATCGGGCAGGACAACTGGCAGCTGCTGCTGGCTCACGCCGTGCGCCGCGGGACGGACGATCAACCCGTCGCCTCCCTAACCGAACTAGGGTGGGTCCTGCACGGCGCGCGAGAGGGACGGCGTGAGAAGGTAAACGATCAACGAATTAGCTATGTGTCTGCGCCTCAGCCCGAGAGTTCTATAGAAGAAATGATCCGAGAACATTTTTCGCTCGATTCGCTGTGTGTCGAGCCTCGTCACAGTTACAACGATAGTGAGAAGCGTGCGCTATCAATTTTGGAGGAAACTACTAAGCGGTTACCGGCGGGAGGCTACGAGACTGGGCTCCTATGGCGTCGCGACGACTTCACGCCGCCCGACAGCTACGCTACAGCACTCCGCCGCCTCGAACTTATTGAGAAAAAGCTGGACCGGGAACCTGCGCTGAAGAAAAGGTACACCGACCAGATTCAAGACTACATAGAAAAAGACTACGCGGAGGAAGCGCCCAAGACCACCGCGCGACCCAATAAGGTATGGTACCTACCTCACTTCGGCGTAGTGAACCCGGAGAAACCCGAAAAGCTGCGAATAGTGCACGACGCGGCGGCGAAGTCAAGAGGGACGAGTTTGAACGACCTGCTGCTGTCCGGTCCCGACCTACTTCAATCCCTGCCCGGCGTGCTGATGAGGTTTCGACAGCGAAACATAGCGGTCACAGCTGATATTCGTGAGATGTTCATGCGAATATCGATTCGAGAGGAAGACAGAGACATGCAGCGCTTCCTATGGAGAGGGGAGCGACGCGACGGACCTCCGACCGAATATCGCATGAAGAGCGTAATATTCGGGGCCACCTCTTCGCCTAGCACAGCCATTTTTGTCAAGAATCGAAACGCCGAGTACTTCAAAGAAAAATTCCCGGAGGCCGCCGACGCCGTAGTACGTAGTCATTACGTAGATGACTACATAGCTAGCTACGACACTGAAGAGGAGGCTCTACGAGTCTCCAATCAAGTCTCATTCATACATAGTCGAGGTAATTTTTTCCTTACTAAATGGGCATCGAACTCTCAACTTGTACGTGGACAGCTGGCGCCGGGTGAGAAAAAAGAAGTGGTTCAACTCGACACCGAGAAAATACTCGGAATGGTCTGGCGGACGCAGACCGACACGCTCTCGTTCAACATAAACGAACGTAAGTTGCCCACTTCAATACTCGACGGTACACCCACTAAGAGAGAGGCTCTACGTGTTGTTATGTCTATCTACGATCCACTGGGGCTTGCTACACCGATCACCGTGCAAGCCAAACGAATACTGCAGAACACATGGCGCTCTGGCATCAACTGGGACACCGAGCTACCACCAGCGGAAGCAGAGGCATGGAGGAGTTGGGTCGGCGAGGCTAAGCAACTCTCAAGCTTAGCCGTGCCGCGCTGCTACGCCCAACTAGCACACGCGACGACGATAGAGCTACACACGTTCGTCGATGCCAGTAGTTCGGCCTACGCGGCCGTCTCCTACTGGCGAGTGATCGACGGCGACGGACGTGTCTGCGTGTCCCTCATCGCTGCAAAGGGACGAGTCGCGCCGCTGAAGACGGTGTCAATCCCGCGCCTCGAACTACAAGCTGCAGTGCTGGGCGCCCGCCTAGCACAATCGATCGCTACAGAACACGATATCAAGCCTCATCGACGTGTATTTTGGTCCGACTCACGCACCGTGCTCACATGGCTACGCAACGGTCCTCGAGTATACAAACCATTCGTCTCACATCGTGTCGCCGAGATCGGTGAGTCCACAAAGACATCGGAGTGGAGGTGGGTCCCCACCAAGGCAAACGTCGCGGACGACGCGACGAGAGAGGCGCCGGGAAACTTCGAGTCGACACATCGCTGGTTCACGGGGCCGCCTTTCCTACACACACAGGAAAGTGAATGGCCGGCCGAGACAGATTGTACTACGGACGACGTCGACACCACCGAAGAGCGCCTGCATGTGACGAGGTCAACGACACGACTCACCGAAGCCCTACCCGATGTGAAACGTTTCTCTAACTTCAATCGTCTGCTACGATCGACCGCACGAGTTCTACAATTCATCGAGTTACTACGCGCGCCGCAACAATGTAACGCGGCCTACAAACGAACAAAGAAAAGTACAGACAGCGACGCGACGTGGAGAAACAACAATGAAAATCGTAAGAAAATTGTCAAGAAAGCGGCGACGAGCGACGTGACTACATCGCCGTACAAACCTATTGAAGTACATCACATACACCGTGCACAGCTCCTGTGGATTCGAGCCCAACAAGAAATAGTTTTTGCTGACGACGTGACCGCCCTGCGCCTGGGGCGCCCCCTACCTACAGATAGCAGACTCAAACAGCTGTCCGTCACCTACGGACAAGACGGCGTGATACGACTACGGTCACGCATAGACGCCGCTACGGACATTTGTTACAGCCAACGAGAGCCTGCGATAATAGAGGGCGGCCACCCGTGGACACAGCTTTACATCGCACACGTTCACACACAACTACACCACGGCGGGTTCGAGACTACAGCGAACGAGGTACGACAACACTACTGGGTGCTACGCCTGCGCTACGCCGTTCGTAGCGCTGTGAAACAATGCCTACGGTGCCGCATCGCTAAGGCGAAGCCGGCGCAACCGTCAACGGGCAACCACCCACCGAGTCGCCTTGCTCATCATCAGCGGGCCTTCACTTTCGCGGCCCTCGATTATTTCGGGCCCCTCACCGTGACCGTCGGCCGTACTCATCAAAAGAGGTACGGCGTGCTCTACACGTGCCTCACTACCCGAGCTGTACACATAGAGCTCGCGGGTAGTCTCAGCACGGACTCTGCGGTGATGGCGCTGAGGAGGTTCATCGGACGACGTGGCTGCCCTACAGAGCTCTGGTCGGACCAGGGCACCAACCTGCGCGGCGCCGACGTCGAGCTTCGCCGCGCGATCGACGGGGCGACGCAAGAAGAGGCGTCGCTACGCGCCATCCGGTGGCGCTTCATACCGCCGAGCGCCCCATTCATGGGGGGCGCATGGGAGCGTATGGTGCGGAGCATCAAAACCGCACTATACACAACACTGAACGAGCGCGCGCCCAAGGAAGAGGTGCTCGCTACACTGCTCGTCGAGGCGGAGCACACAGTAAACAGCCGCCCCCTCACACACCTGTCGACGGCCCCGGACGACGAGGAAGCCCTCACGCCCAACCACTTCCTCCTGGGCGGGCCATCACGCGTCCCACAACCCGGGACGTTCACCGACGGCGACATCAGCGGGCGCAGGGAGTGGCGAGTCAGTCAGCGGCTGGCCGACCACTTCTGGGCGCGCTGGGTGCGCGAGTACCTCCCCGAGCTGCAACACCGGCGGGAGCCCCGCGCCACTGGAGGCGCCATTCAGCTGGGCGATCTGGTCCTCATCGCAGACGGGACCCTGCCTCGCAACATCTGGCCGCGAGGCGTCGTGGTCGCCACCTTCCCCGGCCCCGACGGCGAGATACGAGCTGTCGACGTGCGCACCAACAAGGGAGTCTTGCGGCGGCCCACGAAGAAGCTGGTGATCCTGCCCACTGCCAACGAGTCGTCCTGATGACCACGGGACTGCCTGCTGCCGCTCACACGAAAAGTTCCAGCTACGAGAGCTGCGGCGGGAGAATATGTTCACGACAGCGAGTATCCACGTCTACCTCGGCTCCCGCTTCCCCTCACCGCGGTTGCGGGGGCCGAGGCACCCCTCGCTGGCCTTCGAGCGTCTACGCATTTCGCGGCGGTGCTGCTACGATTCCTCCTTGCGAAGTGAGACACCCAACGTTATCAGTGCAAATTCTAATTAGAATTTTCCGTCATTTTTATACTATTTACTCAAAGAATGCACTGATCACGTTGGGTATATCATGTTTATACAATTTCCTAATAGTTTTTTATAGTTTTTGTCGTTGTATTTGTCATGTATTTCATAACAAATCTATCGTAGTCTTAAGTTTTTATTAAATATTGTTTTTTCTTTAGTTTTTATAGGTATAAGTTTGGTTTTTTTAGTGTTTTTTAATAAAGTTTTCATTTTTACAGTTTAGGATAGGATAGGTTAAGTTTTTCATTGTATAGTGTTACTAATATCGTGTTTTTTTGAATCCCAAGTTTTAACCCCTTATTTTTAGAGTCACAGTATAGATAATTTTTAACTGATAAATTTAATAGATTGTAGTTAACGAACTTTCTCATAATTTAACTAAAATAACAGTTCAGTTAAGATAAAGTAAGAGATTATAACGTTTTTAAAGATTGCTTTCACACTTTACACTTTGCCCCCGTATTTTGCATAGTAAACACATACATAGAGCCATAGAAATAGATGCACTAAATGCATACGGTCCAGGTGCACTAA
This sequence comes from Agonopterix alstromeriana, assembly GCA_963924505.1. Lineage (NCBI taxonomy): Eukaryota > Metazoa > Arthropoda > Insecta > Lepidoptera > Depressariidae > Agonopterix > Agonopterix alstromeriana. The sequence continues at coordinate 14,793,975 of OZ004672.1, read as the reverse complement.
GACAGAAACCTAGGCTATAGATAGAATGCCTATAATTGTTTGGAAATGAAAATGTTTGGATCGGTGCGGTAAAAAACTGTATATTTTTCCGCCTCACTCTGTCTTAGTCACCTGGCCATCCTAACTAGAATAGACTGTTATATATCAAAATACGGGGACTTATAAGTTCTTTTTACCAACAAAAGTTTTTTGTATCTAAATTTTATAGTTTAAGAAATAATGTCAAATATGTGTGTAAACCTAAGTGAAATTGATGTAAAACCAAAACAAAATTAGAAAATAAAACAAGGCCGTCCCTACGGTATTGCCGTGAGGTAGCTCAGTAAATTCGATCGCTCAGTTCGATAATCAGTCGCAACAAGAGTCCTCACAGCAAAACCGGAAGAAAGCTAGCGAATATCAACTGAAGAATTCTTTTATTGGAAGAACCCCCCCCCCGCTTCTGCTGCCCCGCTCTCAAGACAGCTGCTCTCCCTCCACGGCCCTAGTCTCACACGTACTGCCGTAATCGGGACTGTAGTCCGGCGATAGTCTCTAGTAGCAAATGTGCGAAACCAGACGAACGTCGAAGGCTGGTTGACCACAGGAAAGATTGAAAAATTTAGGGGGTGACAGGGGTTTTAATCAGCAAACTGTCTATCTGGGGCATGATCTGAACTTTAATCTTACCACAAAGCTGTACCACTTATTGAGTGCGACTTAACTCCGGATGTTTTATCTCCTGTGCGTATGACGTAGGTCAGGTAGGTAAGTAGGTCGTGTCAGGTGCAGCTAAATCGCGTAGCTGCTTCAAAAATCTACGACGTAATGGCAGAGTGGAGCGGGCTTCTTTGCCTCCACATTATGCAGCGCAGTCACCTACGAAGCGGTACAGCCCTTATTGTGGTTAGACTATCATAAGTTAACGCACACGACGCCCCAGCCTCTAAATCTTTCAATCTATTTCGCCTTTAAAGTGCGCATTTTATGAGGTCACTTCAGTCTATTAATTTTTTATAGCTTTAATATAATATCTAGATTTTTATATCGATTGTACTCTTAACAAAAGGTTACTTGCCTTTGTTCATCAACCGTTGCGACCATGTGTCACAAATGTCACTTTCGCTCCATAAGCGGGCTGTCACGGTGATTTTCTTCAAATCTGTAGGCAGCATCGTAGATCCGACGTGCCACTTTCCCGTATAATCCTCCTTAACGCCCTCGTTGTGTAGGGGTGTTCATGATCAGCATTTTACCCTATAAAAACAGAATTTTACTAAATCTGACTAAACAGATTTCTACTGACTTTAAAGACATACAAAATTAGAAGCCTAATGAAAACTTACGTAGGTCTCTTTTATTTTTTAAATAGTAAAACTTATTGATATTTTATTGCATTAGTATGTTATGTTATCCTGGTCTTTATGAAGAAATAAAAAAAATTGTTTTTATTTTTTTATTCAGGACAGTGTCAACCCTAGTGCTTACTCCTAGGAGATAATACCTGTCTTCGCCTTAATGTCTACACTTGTTTTTCCCAGCTGTCACTGTACAGGATTTTATGTTCTCGATTTGTGGATTTCAAGATCTAATATAGGTTACATTAGTAATGCATAAAGGCTATCCGTTTTGGAACGTGTTTTGTGTTCAATAAGGAATAAGGTTATTTCTTTCGAAGAACCCGCTGGGGTAGAATATTTTAAGATTTAAAACGATTTAAGAATTTTATTCAGGCACTCGTTGCCTAGTCATCTTGGAGTAGAAACCATTATACTAATGGTTTCTACTCCAAGATGACTGATGACACATTTCTTGAAAGGGCGGTATTACGAATAAAATTTTTTCAAGTTCTTAAAAACTTATAAATTGACTATATTTTATAAACCAACAGGCTCTTTGATAAAGAAAAGCATCACATCAAATAAACTCATATCTGAACCCGCTTTCGAGTGGATAAAAACTTTGCTGCAACTACCAACCAAAACGCGCAAGGCATTTTTATTTTTATAATCATGTTTTTGAAAATGTAACTTTTATTTGATATTTTATTTTGTATGGTTTAGTTTCCGGGGTTTAGGTATTAGTTTGTGATGGTAGGATCATAACAATGTCATTTGCCTTTGACCGTTAAGACAGGTTTAGAAGATAACAATTTGCGCTAACAATTTTTTCGCACGGAAAAAAAGCACGGCACGCATCCGTTTACACGGTGCTAATTTTCAGCGCCAATCTTGCTTGCATGCGTAAGGATTTACTTGAGAAAACCGTTCCAGCAATTAGCACGACGTGTTTACACGAGTCGGTAAATTGGCGAGGGGGATGCGAGGGAAGAGGGCTTAGGTCACGAGCACCGAAAAATAGATGCGTGTTCTATTACTTTCTAACGTTCGCATGCCGTAAAAAATTCTTGCAAAAAGTGTTTACAAGGTGCTTTTTTTCAGGCGCTGCAGAATTCGCGCCGCAAAATTGTCATCGTATTAAACCTGTCTTTAATTATCTGTCTAAAAAACAACATTTCAGAAAAGTAAGCATAAGCATATGCTCACGACCATATTCCCCGATAGAGGGGGTAGTCAGAGATATTCTGAAACCTCAGAACATCCACGTTTCACCAGTAGTACCGAAACTCTGTCCAATGTGACGGGGGGTGAGCCCGTCGCCACGTATAATGGACAGTGGGTACAATACATGCTTCGAAATTGAAGCATGCAGGTTTCCTCACGATGTTTTCCTTCACCGAAAAACCAGTGGTATTATAAATCGTACATAAATTCCGAAAAACTAATTGGTACGAGTCGGCCTGGACGAGGATCGAACCATCGCCTCCTGCACGGCAGGGAAGGTTACTCGCCACTGGACCACCACGGCTCCAGAAAAGTTAAGTAAATAATGTCTAAAAATATATTGAATTCATAAAGACAGCTTTTTTACAGTGTTCCAACAGTAAAGACTACTTGCCACTGATCCGATTAAAAACAAAGTGCTTAGCAGGAGCCAATTAATTTATCACTAATTGCCTTCCTCTCACTCTAGAATCAACGCAAACAGGGAAGCAGAAAATAAATCACTACTAAGACAATTTCTAAAGGAAAATACAAATTTATGGCTCATTCCATTTGAAGTAGTGAATTTCGCTTTGGAGAGGAAAAGCTACGATCTTTCCTTATTTTATTCGTCGAAAAACTTATTACGTGATACATGTAATTTAGGAATTCACGAATGTAACTTCGAGGTGGTGACTAGTGTCCGACTTAAGCTTCGGCTTCGGCTTTTTTTCGCGATTTCGATGTTGGTCCCAAAGAGAAAGTTTTTGAGTTTGATGGTCTGATCATCCCCTTAAAAAAGTGTCAGCATAATATTAAAAAGGACCCTGTATACACAAGGCTATATACAGAAGCCGAAGCTATGTGTATAGCCACCTGGTTTGTTACAATGTTACTGTTGAAAAAAACGTTTTAATTCAAAGTAAATTGAAAGGATTCATTAATTTAAACTAATAAAGCTTTACCTATGAAATTGCCGTTTCGTGTGGCTAAATTGGATCTTTATTTAATCTTGACATAAATTGATATATTACATTATAAAATCAATTTCATTTTAAATTTTATCTAGACTTACACGTTCGCGACAAAATAACAGTATACATTTTGCATATTTTTTTACTTCTTTTTACTCTGGCCTTCTACTATTTCTACTTATGATTGAGGCTTCGGCTTCGGCCAAAGAATGACCTTCAGTCGAACACTAGTGACACTTTGCTGCAACTGCGGCCGTAGCATCATGCGCGAAATATGGCTAAATCACGCCTTTTATCTTGTTCTTTGCGGTCAGATAGAAAAAGAGCTACGGCAGCGTACGATATGGCAGCGTAGCCATATTAAGAGGATATAATTCGGAGCGCGCTCCATACAAACGTACTATGGTGATATTTTCAATACTAACCAATTAAAGTCAATAAAATTTTGCAGAAACAATCTAGAAACAAATCTCTATGTTTGTATGGAGTCAGATTTTCGTTAAAATGTACAGTTTTAAAGTTACAGTGCCTCAAAGATTTCCATACAAATTTTAAATTAATCCTAGCATTGAAACTGTAAATTTTATCGAAAATCTGACTCCATACAAACATGGAGATCTGTTTCTAGATTGTTTCTGCAAAATTCCATTGCCTTTAATTGGTTAGTATTGACAATATCACCATATTACGTTTGTATGGAGCGCGCTCCGAATTATATCCCCTTAAGGTTAATGTAGGCAATATTTAAAGCGAGTAGTAATTTAACTTTATTATGATTCCGTGGCCATAAGGTGCCGGCGCGGGTTCCATACTAGCACAAAATATATTAACTTACCAATAATTTTTGTTTATTCCGGGACCCTTCACGCGAGACCTACTCACATTGGTCTAGTTTTCATTATTTTTTGTTTTACTGTAGAGCTTACACTATAATAGCACCAAGTTTGACGATTGTATGTATTACCGTTTTTACGATAAAGTAAGAAGAAAAAACGTTGATAAGAACTAGTTTTTTCTATGGGTTTATTCTGTTTTCCCCTTCATTTTTACCTTTTTTTTTATTATTTGTCATAAAATCCATAAAATACATATTCTGAGAAAATTTTAGTTGGCTACTAATTACGGTTCAGATGATACAGCCCTCTGAAGCTAGGACGAACGGACGGACGGACAACGTAGGCTTAGTAATAAGGTACCGAAGAAAACTAAATTATTGTAGTAGTTGTGAGTAGTTGTCGCTGGAGTTATTGTAGTGGGAATATATGGCGGGCCAATTCCTTTTAAAAAATTATGGCGACTTTTACTTTTATTACAACCTTTTGTTACATGACGTATAAGATATTACAAATTGATTTATAAATATAAAAATTTACACAAACAAGAATATTTTATTTGTAAGATTAATTTAAACATTAAAATACACAATTGATTTTGTGTCATGAGATTGAGTTCCTAATCGTTTCGTTCAATCCTATCGTTTGTTTTTGAGTAAAAAAATATGTTGTTCTTGAGCATTTAAAGTAGATAAAAAATAAAGAAACAGCCTTCAAAACTAAAAATTCAGAAGTGAATGGAAACAGTAAGTGGTAAGTCATCAGTTTTATTTTTATTTATCACTTAGTGCTGAACTTACTGTTAGACTTTTATCTAAAAACTAAAACTTTTGATTGCTGCAAACAAATTTAATTTTAACTTCAGCAGACAACAAAAAATTTGTTTTGTAACAAAAAACGTAATCTCATTTATTAAAATGTGCCGAGATTAAAATTTAATCTTATTACAAGCATTAGCAGCCCAGGATCCACCTCTGATGGTTTTTTTTTTCTTATACCAACAGTGTTATAAATTTACAGTCTAATTAATACATGAGGCTGAAGAGTTCCCGAGTGGCGACTGCGTACCGAAAAGCGCAATGTGGTTAGCCCCAACAAGGTGGATCGACGACCTGGTGAAGGCGGCGGGAACCCGTTGAATAAGGGCAGCGCAAGACCGGTCGTTTTGGCGATCCTTGGGGGACACATGTCCAGCAGTGGACATCCATCGACTGAGATGATGATTTATACATAAACTCACAACCTTGAACTCATTCGGGGTTGTCAAAACTTACGTATGTGAACTGCACTCGCCTCACAACTTTGTAGCCTGTTAAGTGTCTCACTACTGTGCAACTGCCTCCCCTTTTACTCTTCAATTCTCTCTATTATTTTATTTTATTTATTTATTTATTTCCTTTTTGGAGAACTTACAGCTAAACAACAGTCGGATTTCAAAAGACAAATTGATAGTCAGATGCTGACAACAAGTTCCCACATATAAAAAATTATGTGCAACTCTTGGTCAACTCTCCAAGTAGGCATCCATGTTGTCTCTCCACCTTTTTCTGGGTCTACCTCGACGCCGGCGACCATCCCGGTGAAACCACTCTGTGGTGATTTTGGTGGATCTTTCCAAATGCATGCGGCATACTTGTCCGGTCCAGTCCCACTTCAGCTGAGGTTTTGCGCCTCACGTCCGCTATGCCAGTTCTTGAGCGCAGAAGTGCGATTTTTGAAAGTCATTTCTTGAACTCAGTAGTTGAAAATGTTAAAATTACTATAGAGATATGCATCTTTCTACTGTTGATTTGACTTTCAAAAATAGCACTCCTGCACGTCTAGCATGATTTCTCTACTTGGGCGTGACTCGGCTTATTCTCATACAACAAGTCGCGGCAAGCGCGGCTTTCGCTCTCCGAAAAGCGCGGGAACAGGTTATTTTCTATGCAGCGAAGGCGCGTCGCGCGAATGTAGAGAAATCATACTATACGTACTGGAGTATGATTTTTGAAAGTCAAATCAGCAGTAGAAACATACATATCTCCATAATAATTTTGTCATTTTTAACTGCTGAGCTCAGCGAATGAGTTACAAAAATCTCACTCCAGGTCCGTGTTTCTAACGCGATCGGTCTAGTCCTAAACCTAAAACACTGCGCTCCATCGCTCTCTGGCAGATCTTGAGGTTTTTTTGGCATATCTTGAGACTGGTTATGTGGTATTTTAGGATGATTAGTGAAGTAAAATTAGGAAGTGTAGTTTCGATATGTGGATACGATACAAATCCGAAATCCGACGATACGAAGTTTAACACTTTCGCTCCGGTTAGTCTTTGAATAGGTGACCGTTTTAGTGGTATTTCATCTTGAGCAGTTGGCTCCAGATAATTCCGTTAGATAGCGGTGTCACTAACTGTTTCCGTGGCCGCATCTTCTCTACAGCGACAACACGTTCCGACGCGGTGGTAGCTTTAAAAAAAATTTGACGTTTGATAAGTGTGCTGCAAGCTCCTATATTGAATAAATTATATTGACTTTGACGTTGACTTTGACTTTTCGTGGCCTATTAAGGCGGCTTGAAAGTAATTTGTCAGTAAGTCGACCAATAACTTGCCTCCACTAATGTTCATTGGACTTACGTGTTGTACTGTATGGTTGTATTTGTATGGCCCAATCCCTTATTCGTGAGAGGAGAACTTTGCCTTGCAGAGAGGTTCTACAGACTATAAAATAGATTAGTGGAGTAATTGAATGTTTGATTTTAGTTTTTTTTGTTCGTACAAGGTGTAACAAAACATCCTATACTTCATTCCAAATAAGGGCGACGAGATTTTCCGATTCCTGTTTAGCTTTCTGGCCAATTCTGATTGCCAAATGTAATTGATTTATTGGATACATATACTATGTTCTAAGATTAAGTGAGAGAAAGTGTTTCAAATCTCTGTTTCTGTAATGTAAAATAGCCTTAATAGTCGGGGAAATCTACGGATTTTTGTATGGAGTAGGTTGCATTAATTGCACTTTTGGTGAAAATTTTTAATATAGTAGATACATACCTGAAAAACATAAATTCTCAATAATCCCCGATTTTGTATGTTGTATTATTGAATAATTAAGACATTTACAAAACATTAAATTTAGGTATGAACAAAAAATGGAAAACTGGTGATTTTGTACAGGATGGCTTCGTTCAATACGTTTTACTTATAACAATAATAATCCACGGTTAATATCGTTAATTTGGGTAGATATTTAATATTTTGTAAGTCTTCAAAAATTATAACCTCAAAACTAAATTATTTGCTGTTTGTTTGTACGCATTAAATTTGCCTTTTGATAATTAACTGTCTCTATTGCTGGTATGCTGGTCGAAATATTTTTAGAAATAAGCTTGCAATTTGTACATTAATATCGATTTTAAGGTATTTCTCAGGTTCCTGAGCCTATATAACCACGAAATCTCGGCAAAAGTGTTATAAACTAACAGTAATATTATTTCAAACACAATTTACTAAAGTGTCTTTATTGCGATCTCAAACCTTATTTTTCCTAGACTATAATATTTCGTTGCTATTTTGAATGGAGTATAGTAATATTTAAAGGGATGATTTAGACCATCAAACTGAACAACTTTTACTATGAAGACGAAACTTTCGGCTGTTCCATACATTTGAGTCGAGTAGATACTGCAGTTGTGTATGAAACAGTAGAATTGTTTTATTTTTCTCGATATGCAAATTTGTTCAGTTTGACCACCCCTTTAAGTATTACTAGGGTGTTTTGTTTCACCCTGTTTACTATATACAGGGTGTAAGCGACAGCTGAAACGGTGAACTCAGACCATCAAACTGAACAACTTTTACTATGGAGCCTATCTCAGGAAACGCGAAAAAAAATCAGCATACATTTGAGTCGGGGTAGGTACAACAGTTTTGTATGGGAAAGCTGATTTTTTTTCGCGTTTCCTGAGGTAAGCTCCATAGTGAAAGTTGTTTGGTTTGATTGTCTGAGTTCACCGTTTCAGTATTTGCTAGGCTGTCACTTACACCCTATACAACGTGTTAATGAATTAACGCAAAACTAGAAAGTAGTTTGTTTCGAATCGAGAGCAGAATCGAATTATCATGTTTTCAATGTAGGTAATTTTTTTCAAAATATTAAATAGTTTTTTTGTAAAATTTTAAATTTACTGAACTCGATCTCAATCCACTGCACGGGCACACTCACCCAATTGACTACCAAAACAAGATTCTTAAAATGTATCCACGAGCACGCAAGCACTTTCATTAATTGCTGAAATGATAACAAAATCATTTTTGCCTGAAAACTTAAAATGCGAATAACTTTAAATTTTAAGTATCTAAATATGATGAACAATGAAATTATTGTTTCAATCGAATTATTTTGTTATAAATCAGTCGGGGTGTATGAGGTTTTGCGCTTATTCATTAACACGTTGTATAAATTGTTAATAATAAAACAGTATATTTGAAACGAGCAGTACCAATTCCTCCATCGCAGCTAACTCTTTAATTAGGTCAAGAAATTGTTAGGTGCCGTAAAATATTGTCACTGGCTCCCAGTGATATTTGTCGACAACTTCCTTTTAGTACTATTACTTCACTGTAACTTCCAGTCTGTTTAATTTTCTTGTTTTGTCATGCTTGTTTAAGATTGTCTGTACGTACTGTCTCTAAATTGCCTGCCGTGCAGGAGGCGATGGTTCGATACCCGTCCAGACCGACTCGTACCAATGAGTTTTTCGGCATTTATGTACGATGTGTAACACCACTGGCTTTTCGGTGAAGGAAAACATCGTGAGGACTGCATGCTTCAATTTCGAGGCATGTATTGTACCCACTGTCCATTATGTGCCGACGGGCTCACCCCCCGTCACACTGGATAGAGTTTCGTTACTACTGGTGAAACGTGGATGTTCTGAGGTTTCAGAATATCTCTGACTACCCCCTCGGGGAATATAGTCGTGAGCATATGCTATGCTATGCTAGATACCTAAATTAATTAGCGAAACAAATAATTTGACACTGAAATGTGACCAAAAAGAAACACTTTTTTTTTGCCTCCTTTTACGAAATGAGAGAAAAGAAAGCCTATACCCAACCCATCGACTGAAGTGAGGTGTTGTTGGACAAATTTTCTTGATTGGAACAAAGTCGATGGGATTAAGTTATTGTATTTCTTGTGTTTCGAGATATCTAGAACTTTTTATTCAACTGAAACCACTATTCTGCGAACTCCTGTGCAGAGAAAAATAAAGGGCATAAGCATTATGCTCACGACTATATTCCCCGAGGGGGTGGGTAGTCAGAGATATTCTGAAACCTCAGAACATCCTTGTTTCACCAGTAGTACCGAAATTCTGTCCAGTGTGACGGGGGAGCCCGTCGCCACTTATAATGGACAGTGGGTACAATACATGCCTCGAAATTGAAGCATGCATGAAAATATACGTTACATACTTTGTGGGATGATTTAGACTATCAAACTGATCAACTATAACTAAGGGACCAACTTTGAAATCACAAAAAAAATCGTCTATTTGATTCAAATTTCAGTCGAGTAGATTGAGCTAATTTATTTTCGCGTTTTCGATTTTGGCTCCATAGTGAAAGTTGTTTATTTTGATGGTCTGTTTCATATGTAACGCATTTATACTCTGTATAGCCTTAAATAGAGCTTGCTTCTTTACTTTATTAGCTGAAAACGGAATGTTAGATAGTTATTTGGAATGTAAATAGACATTGTGTAAGAATCCTGTTGTATTTTGTATGTGTATCTTTATTCAAATTGGAATAGAGAACTAGGGAGACACAACATCAGTGTTGCGAACTCGGTGTCAGGTTTTCGGGCTAAATAGAGTAAAAAAAAAGGCTCTTAAAGGGCTAGATTTGGCCAATAAATTTAAAATAGTGCTAAATTGATTTATTAACAATAATATATAAAAGAAGTGAGTTGTGTTAACTAATTGTTAACTTATTAAATAGATTTACTCAAACACATAGTAAAAAAATAAAAAATCTAACAACTTTATTCCAAAAACAGTTTAAATGTCCATGTCCTCATCAGCTTAAGAATTTATATTGTAATAGTTATTAAGTCGTGTTATGTTGTAGAGTTTCTGGCCGCATCTTCTCTACAGCGACAACACGTTCCGACGCGGTGGTAGCTTTAAAAAAGATTTGACGTTTGATAAGTGTGCTTCAAGCTCCTATATTGAATAAACAATATTGACTTTGACTTTGACTTTGACTTAGAGGATACTTGGCCACACAAGATTAGTTCACTCTCACTTTAGCTGACCAAGTTGATGGTTGAGGTTGAGCATTATCTGCTTCATCAAGGTCAGCCTTGCTCAATATGAATTACGTGCCAGTGTAGAGTTTTCTTACACGATTTTGGGGCTAGAAATTGGGCTGAATTGGCAACGTTGCAAAATATGTAATTATTTGGATGGTAAGAAAGCTATTCGTGGCAACTTTATGTACGATTTGCATCACCACTGGCTTTTCGGGGAAGGAAGCAAAACCAACATTTAAAAAATAATTCGCAGTCATAAAATTGTAAACTGAAATGCTTTACACCATCAAACTGGAATACTTTTATTATAGGACCAAAAGATAATGCGAAAAAATTATTGGTTGTTTCATAGTTACCAAAAGTTAAACGTTACCAATGGATCGTTAGGGCGCTCGAGCGCGCTGCATGCAAATGAAGTTCCGTCCTAGTTTGGACATTTAGTGATTGAAGTAAAAAAATTTTGTTAACATAATCTAGAAATTAATATATGTAATATGTCGTTACCTGGTCAGATTTCCGTTTAAATATATAGTTACAATGCTAGGATAAATTTAAGATTTGTATGGAAATCTTTAAATCACGGAATCTTTGGAACCTTTGTTTTGTATGTAGCGCTTTATAAGGAATATCCTCTTAATTAGTACTAGACCCGAAAGTACAGCTGATTTGTGATCAATTTTAGAATAGTTAGATGGTTTGTAACAACCCTTATGCATAGTGTAAAAAAAGTAATAGTGGTGAAGCTCAGCGGTCGCGTCATGTCAATCGAGCGCGGTGTGCGGAAGCCGGGAAAAGCGCGTCCCGCCCCGCTCTGCGCCTACACACCCTATCCTTCGCACACCGCGCGGGTGGCGAGGCACACCCTCCGCCACAGGTGAGCTTCACCACTGTTAATTTTATTACACTATGTCTTTATTATGTAACGAATTTAAGTTTACACTGACTGTGTATTTCAATTTAATAAAAAAAGGTTACCAATTTTTACTGAGTTAATGTATTTTTTGCTGCAATGATTTAACTACTTAAGGTGGTTGCAGAGTTGTCAATTTCATACAAAAGTTCGACGCGTAATACGCGTTGACGGTACAATTAAAAGTAATATTTTATATATGGAAAAGTAGTATAGAAACTGTAGATGCCGCGTATCAAATAACATTTGCAATTTATAATATAATTACGAAGATATAAAGGTTTGAACTTATCCATAGAAAATTTCAAAAGTTTATATCTTCGTAGTTATATTATAAATTGCAAATTTTATTTGATACGCGGCAACTATTTTTCCATATATAAAATACTACTTTTAATTGTACCGTCAACGCGTATTACGCGTCGAACTTTTGTATGAAATTGACAACCCTGCAACCACCTTAAATAAAAGAACGTATTCTGCACATCCCTATAGTACGTACCAACCTATCATGAAGCGAAGGCATAAGAAGCCGGTATCAGATAACAATGACTATAATTCACGTTAGGGCTGATGTCCTCAAAGGCGTGGAAAGCCCTGGCTTTGCCATGATATATGACCGGTCAGAAGATTGTGGTCAGAGCAAATAAATCTGAAGATATTAATACCCTTCGGACAGGGTCAGATCACTGGGTTATGAAGGAAAATAATGACGTCATACGTCTCGGGTCGAATGTCGCTGGATTATGTTCTTGAGGACGTTCGTTTTATTTTTAAATCTTAAGAAAAACCGTAACTAAAGTAGAATTTGTGCAGAACTGTTCCGTGCTAAAATTTATTTAATCACATTAAATGTTTTGATTATATACCATACTGGCTTATGTATTTTATTTAAATATTGAAACGTTTTTAGTGTGCCATAAACTTAGACAATTTATATAGGGTCCTTCCTAATATGCTGATACTTTTTCAGTCTTTAAGTGAAATTGTCCAGGAAGCAATTATGAATATTAAACTTATGTTATAAATAGTTATGTCAATATTATAATGACATTAAAGAGAAACTGTAAGAAGGTACAGACTAATCTACCCTCACATAAAACGAATGATTAGTTCACAGAAATAAAAAAATGCGTATTTCTTTCAAATATTGACACATTCGGAGCATTCTTTCAGCTTTTTGTGTGAATTTAATAAATTACTATAAAATTAATTTTATTATTCTGTATTAAAAATAAAAATATTATAAGCGAATTCTACAGACTATAAATTAGCCACCATATGTGACACATTATTAAAACAAAATCACATGACAAACGTGAACCTTGCTACGTCTGTACCTACACCTAAATAGGTATAACTTCCTTTTTAGGCGAGGATAGGAACCACAGAGAAATGATTCCATGGGAGGAACACTGTAATGTTAGTGCCATACCATACCATTTAATGAAATAGGTACATTTCACACCAACTGCATTTTTATACAGTACAAAAAGATAATGTACAGTACTTTTGATGTTTAGTCCAATTCTGGAGTGGATAATATAAAGTAAAGGAGGCTTCTAAACATTGGGTGGATACAGGCGTTGATGATAAATCCATTTACTGCCAGTTGCACGTACGTTAAGTTAATCCTCCATTAAATCGCTATCACTTTTTATCTTGTCGAATTAGTAAAAGCTAGCAAGAGATTTAATGGAGGATTAACTTTAATGAACGTACGTACGTCTTGTAATAAATTAATAACAGCAAATACATAAAAGTACATAAACATTTTTTCATCATTTATGTTGTTAATAATTTCTTAAAGAGCTAGTTTTTGAAAAAAATAAAACATTTCATTCACATAACAATTCTGCTTACTTTATAGTTCTCATCCACCCTTCCAATATTTGAACAAGATCTTTATCTAGCGTAAACATACAGAAAACATAATAAATTGGCTTACGTACGATACTCTCATGCTTTCCAAGCGTATGTCAGAAATGTACGAACATGACATAAATTGTATTGAGCATGACTGGCGTTCTGCCAATGTCATGTATCTGCAAGGCAAGTGCAAAGTCCTATGTAAAATGATAGTACACATTATGTAGATCTGACGCCTAACAATGTTTTAATATCAATTTTAGTCGCCGGCCTTAACGACGCTATTTTAGTAGAATAGAAGAGAATAGAATCATTTATTGCACTCTTGCTTCATTTATTTAGTACCTTCTAACTTAACACCGTATCGTGTGAAGTCTGGCTTAGAATAAGTTCAACCCAGACTGGTGTCGAAAGAAGCAAAAATTCCTTACACTACAGTTATCCTTTACATATTTATGATGCCTACAGCTCGTGGCTACCAGTAAGAGTGGGAACTGTAACCAATATAATTTCATCAGATTTTCCTGAACCTGATGGAATGGAAAACCACTACGACTCTTTCATTCCATGAATGAAATCAATGAAATTTCAGATTACTTTTTACTACTATGTGCCTCAACCGGCTCTACTTAAATACAGAAATACTAAACGTTTTTTAATGCCATCATTAAACCATAAAATATAGGAGAAAGAAATTTAATTACATCCAAATGTTTCAAATAACCTAGCAAGGTTAACAACAAGGGTTAAGGAAATTAACAACTTTCTTAAAAATTTTGAAACTGGCTACAAAAAAGTAATGAAAACCTGTGTAGGCGTCAGGACTATTAGGAGTACATGTGGCGACTAAAGTTTCTAGACACTTTAGGAATATTGTTTGCTAGTGTTCAATTTTCTTGTTGCTGGTTGTACGAGATAAAATCATTATCTGACAAATTGCCGACGTCGGGATATAAATATGGTTACTGAACAAGTTTCCCCAAAGGCTTCAAAGGTTATCTCCAATCGTGATTTGTTTGGCATTGATACTGAAATCCTATGTTCAGATTTGTAATTGAGAACTGGGCAAGATTTCTGCAATATACATAACATATTGCATACGAAGCGACGCCAGTGTGTTTGTGATAGTTATCAATGAGTTTGGAGCTCAGGTATTTCAATGCGGTTTCTATACACATATGGTAAACGTATGAATGACACTTGAAGGCTGATATTAGTTAGGAAGCCAGGAATTGTTAGTTAAAGTTACGTCAGGTACCAGTTGACTGTTATATAGGTAGTTAAAACGAGTATAGAACTACAGAGGCGAAGAATATAATTTGACAGTCTATCAAGGCAGACATTCATAAAGACTACTTAATCAATGTGTAAACGATTAAGAGAAGTTTATTCCGAGAGCGCTAATACGCGCTATATACAAACGAAGTCTGGTGATATTTTCAATACTAACCAATTAAAGTCAATGAAATTTTTCGGAAACCATCTAGTACCTAATCTCTATGCTTGTATGAAGTCAGATTTTCGTTAAAAATATACAGTTTTAATGCTAGGATTAATTTAAGATTTGTATGGAAATCTTTGAAGCACTGTTAAAAATATTCATTTTAACGAAAATCTGATTTCATACAAGCATAAGGATTAGTTTCTAGATTGTTTCTGAAAAATTTAATTGACTTTAATTGGTTAGTAATGTAAATATCACCAATCTTCATTTGTATGGAGCGCGCTCCGAAGAACTAATATCATGAATGTAAGATCTATTTTATCAGTTGGAGCAAAGCAGTGCCACATTAATATTGACACAGCACATTGATACGAGTATCTATTGCAGCTTTGGCTACGAAGCAATATCAACATATCTGTCATTGCAAATTCCAAATTTATCACTGGTGGTATTTCAAACTCAGACAAATTAAACCAATTGACTCCTAATGCAAGGCTAACATTTTCAGAAAATACACAAGAATATTATGAAGTATTGGGAATTGTGCACATCAAAGAATAATCTTGGGACCAACTATTAGTAGGTAATTGATTAAAATATTATTTCCAGCCATTCAGGGTATTTGATTAACATTTTTGACCTTTATTTCTACAAGAATAGGTTTTATTTGTTCTTCAATTTTCGTTGCCAACCCTACGTATCTCAAATTTCGATGGAGTAGGTAAGTTTAGATTAGTTCTTTTAGTTTGTCTGAATTTTAAACAATTATTATGTTGAAAACTTTTATTTTATCTACCGTCAGTGATAACAGATTTAAAACAGTCATAATCAATACATTACTGTTTATTCACAAAAACTCTTCTCAAATCAATCTGTTTCCCTATTTGGGAGGAGCTTTGACTAATTATTATAAGGACTAGCCTTGCGGTAGCATTTCCCCTCTGCCACGGTATAAGCACAATTGATATTGTGCATTTACATTCAATTTTACACCTTATCACTAAACGAGACAGCCTATAATTGCGAAATAATAACTTCGAACTTAGAACGTTTGGGGTTCACACGAGACTACTTTTCATGATTTTTAACATTCAAAATTAGAATCTAAAGTTATGGGGAATAAAATCCAAAGTTGCGGATTTCATGTTACCTCGCCCCCCGCAAAAAGTGGCAGAAATTTTTGTTAGTAGAATTACACACGTAACCAGTCCACATAATAAATAGTCAAAGGGGAGGAGGTTTTTCTGCATTGTTCATTCTTATACTGCATAAACCTACCCACCTTGTGGCTTCCTATGCTGTTTTACTGCTCCATAGTGTTATACTGCCTTTGTCTGTCACTGTTTATCCTGTAGTGTTCTGATGAAATAAATAAGCTATCTATCTATCTATATGCTACCAGCAGCCGTAGTATGATGCGCGCGATATTATCTCGTTCGTTTGTGCGCAAATAGACAGAGATCTAAAGCGCGATAGCGCTATATCATGCTGCCAAGTATGGCATACTTGGACATGCCGTAGTAACGGTCGCTGATATTTCTCAGATATTATATACAACGTGTTAATGAATAAGCGCAAAACCTCATACACCCCAACTGATTTACAACAAAATAATTCGATTGAAACAATAATTTCATTATTTTGTTCGATTAAAATATAAAGTTATTCGCATTTTAAGTTTTGAGGCAAAAATGATTTGTTATCATTTCAACAATTAATGAAAGCGCTAACGTGCTCAAGGATACATTTTAATAATCTTGTTTTGGTAGTAAGTAGGGTGAGTGTGCCCTTGCGGTGGGTTGAGATCGAGTTAAGTAAATTGAAAATTTTAGTAACAAATTATTTAGTATTTTGAAAAAAATTACCTATGTTGAAACCATGATAATTCGATTCTGCTCTTGATTCTAAACAAACTACTTTCTAGTTTTGCGTTAATTCATTAACACGTTGTATACATGTCTTCTTTTTTCAACAGGCCACTACTCACCATGTTAATAAGTCAAGTCAGTTCAAGTCAAATTCCGGATGGCAAGTTGAATGGATAGAAGAAGAACAACGACAAAAATAAAACACATGTTTAAACACGTTTCTAAATCAAAGAGTCATATAAAAGAACAGAACAACAAATCATAATCCATCCGGACCGTGTGATTCGCAGCATGTGTCGATTTCTGATACATGTAACATATAGTTGCCGCATAAAATATTGGCACTCTACCAAGTTCGAGCCATGCCATTTTATTCCAGAATTGGCACAAGCTTATTGAGACTATAGCTCAAGTTTGTCGCCGCAGTTAGTGAAGCTCTCAATTTTAACACGTAAGCCCTTTTTATGGTAGGTGCTTTAAAAATTGAGTAGGCTTTTACTGCATTTTGATAAGTTCACATTCGCATTTTCTTTTTCGGTTCCTTGTTGACTAAGGAATAGTCAACCAGGAACCCTTGTAGTTTCGCTATTTCCGTCCGTCTGTCCGCGGCCTAGCTCAGAGACGCTTAGTACTAGAAAGCTGTAATTTTATATGGGTATACATATTAATTAGGTCGACAAAGTGGTAAACTAAGATCTTGAAAAAAAATTTTTTTAGTGTACCTCCCCTACACGAAAAGTGGGGATGCATTTTTTTTCTCTCCTATCCCATAGTGTGGGGTATCGTTGGATAGGTATTTTAAAAATATTGTAGGTGTGGGAAAACTATTTTTCGATTTAGGGATCCGTTAGCTAAGTTTTAGAAGAACAATTTATAATACCACTGGCATTTCTGTGAATAAAGAAAATAGTTACTATTTGATATAAAGCAACGGGCTCACTAATACTCACTGTATAGAATTTAGATACAATTAATAAACATGTTTTATTCTGAATACATTATACAACGTGTTAATGAATAAACGCAAAACTAGAAAGTAGTTTAGAATCGAGAGCAGAATCGAATTATCAAGGTCTCAACATAGGTTAAATTTTTCAAAACATTATATAATTTGTTCGTATAATTTAAAATTTACTGAACTCGATGCCAACCCACCGCACAGGTACACTCACCCTACTTACTACCAAAACAAGATTCTTAAAATTTATCCATGAGCACGCTAGCGCTTTCATTCACTTCTGAATCATTCAATTTTAATTAATAAAATAATGAAATTATTATTTCAATGTTATTATTTCGTTATAAATCAGTTGGGGTGTATGAGGTTTTGCGCTTATTCATTAACACGTTGTATATTTAGAATACTATCTCTACTAAAGTTGCAATAGGCTGGGCACATTGCTCGCAGAACAGATGGCCGATGGGACCGAAAAGTTCTCGAGTAGCAACCGCGTACCGGTACGCACCGCGTGCGTAGACCCCCACAAGATGGACAAACGACCTGATGAAGGTAGCGGGCACTCGTTAGATGAGGGCAGCACAGGACCGGTGATTGTGGTGATCCTTGGGTGAGTCCTGAGTCCACCTTATCGGCTTCTTTTTCTTATCGTGTGGGCAGTAAGCCCGGCTGTCATAGCAGCCTTACGGTCTCTGATTTCTCTCTTTATCGGCTAAGATGATGATACTAGTACATGAGTAGAGGTGCAGGTGATGCTGGCACGACATAAAGAAAGCTGTACTAGTTTACGATTAGTGTTGTCGTATTTTTTTAAATTAGATCGAAATTATAATCTCCTGTTTCAATCATTTAGTTTTAGATCGTATTGTGACGTTCCATCTCTAATACCGCTCAACAGCTCATACTGATGGCGGACAGCATCATAAATATGTAAAGATGACGTGGTGCAAATCGACTTTAAATGGGTACAATCATGGTACAATTATAAAATATACTCTGAAATGTCTTCTACGTTTATACCTAGAAAAAATTGGTTTAAAATTACTGAAATCTATACTCCTTTTCTTTAAGGCTATTTTGAATTACAGAAAAAGAGATTAGAAAAATCACCTCTCACTTATTCTTAGAACAGCTTTAGTAAAGTCCAAGATAAGTCGGATAGTATATGTTTCCGATAAATACATTATATTTGCGAATCAGAATTTGTCAGAAAGCTATATAGGAATCGAAAAATATGTTTTGTTCTTATTTAAAATGAAGTATATTCACGAAAAATCCATGTTCACGTTTTCATTTTTATCAATACCTAACGAAAAGATAATACAATAAAAGCCAATGATATAAATATGAAAAGAATTGTAAAATCCCGTCACAAAGCAGATACAAACATAAAGGATGAAGATCAACATGAATTGAACGTTGAATTAAACAGAAAAGCATGCGGGCGTGAATTGGGAATGATAATAAATTCCATTGCGGTTGTCATTTTGAAACAATAATTCGCATTGTATTTTTAAAGGTGATTTTAGTCAGATGCTATGAATGACAACGAACTGATATATTTGTGTAATCAAAAGGCATTATCCTGGAACAAATCTACATTGTACTACTACGTTATTACAATGACAAACTTAAAGGAAAAATCGTTACCTTATTTTACTATTAAATTACCGTGCACTGTACAACATTGAAAAACAGACGAAATTTTACATTTCTATATATAGTCTTCTTAAACATCGATTAAATTAATTCCAATAAACTTTTAACGACACTCGAGAACAGATTTTTTGTGTTGGTTAATTTTCTGAACAACAAAGTTTTGACTAGCATATTTCTTCAGAAGCACTTTGTCCTTTCTTTGAACATTTTTAAACTTCCAGCTTTCAAATCCCTTAAGGCTTGTTTGTTTTTCTTAGTTTAAAACTTATGTTCAAAGATGAAGTCTTCGTTTTGTTTGATTATAAACCTTTTGTTTTAGACATTTGAATCAATTTGCGTAAACTTAAAGGTAGCAGTAATTTAAATGTTATTTCTGAATAAATTAATTTACCTTTTACTTCCAGGTTCTTCGAAATAAACGCTGGAACTGACAGCAACGTGACCTAACTCAGGCAGTCAAAACTGTCTAATGATAAAGTTCAAATTCAACGAAGCCAGAAAATGGGCGCAGCATAGAATTACGCTGCGAATGTCAATTTTGTTGTGTCTACAACAAAAAACATGAATACTACGGAGATATCTATTAGTAATTTATCTTATAAAAATTATATTTTATTATATGTATCATCTATAAAATTCATTTGTGTCCCACTGAGGTATGCAGATCAATAAATCTCATATAATTTAAACTCTTAAGAATTATGATTGTATCAGATGTAGGTACCACTGAAGGCCAAAGACCACTTCTTATGAGGAAATTTGAGATAGTAATTGCAATAAAGAATATTATTTGTATGTTTCACCATATTGGAAATTTTATGGCACAGATTGCAGGTTTAAATATTGCGCCCTTATTTGAGAATACATTTATGTCAATTGATTTGAGTCACATAAACATTTTTGCATATTTTCGCATACCATGAAGATACTAAAATTTTACTGCGCTCGTAAATATTTTACTTTTCTTTGTTTCGGCAGTATATTAAATGTCATACTATATACTGCTACTTTGAAGTTACTGCAGCAAACTTGTACTTCCGACGACTCTAGTTGAAAAATTGAAATGTTAGCCTAAAAATTCCAGTCACAATTTAGCCCCACCGCAGAAAATATGTGTCACCCTCTCCGCTTGCATTCACGATTTACTTACCAACACTTCGCCTGTAAATTCTGCAAAGTAACCGCTAGACTTTCGAAAACAAATACTTTATCGGTTTTCTTTAAAACACAATTTTACAACCGCAATGTGCACTTAAACAAAAGAGAGTTCCACAAAGTGCTGTTACGCCCGGTTGTTAGCACGTACGAATCATAAATACAAAGGACTGAGATTTAGTAGGCTCTCTTACTGGTATTGCCAAGAAATCCAATAATAAATATTAGTGGGTGAGCTCAAGTTAGCGCCTGTTGTAAAGGTTCTATGGATGTGGTAGGGGTAGAGTTTTTATAGGAATTCGGGCGTAGTTTACTCGCATTTTGTTTCCTGGGGGTGTCCCTTAAGTTACATAACTTCAATAATCATATTTGAAAATCCATAACAGACATGACATAACGTTAATTCGTATAGCAAATAAAATATTTAATATGGAAATATATAGCATTATTTGCCATAGTAATGAAAATCCATAATTTAAAAACCCATAGCACATGAAAATCCATAACTCTAAAAAACTCGTTTCTAGACCCCAGATCTAACTCAATCGGTTAGGTTAGCGAAGAGCATGTTAGGTATCTTGCGACCACAGCGCACGAGCCGAGCGAGCGCAGCGAGCTTGCCGTGGCAGCGGCCGGCGAGTGATAGAACCGAATTGCTACCTAGTCTACTGTTTACCTAGTCCACCCGAAAATATACGTTTTCTCAACCTCCTTGAAAGGAGGGTTCACCTTCACCCCGCATTTTATAAGTTGCAGAGCGTGTCAAAGAAAGGGACGTTCAATAGGTACATACTAATTTATTAGTGTTACAATTATGTACCTTTTTTAACATTATTGATATTTATGTTAATCTTATTAAGGATATGCTTTTTAAATGTAAACATTTCAACATTATGGATTTTAATGATTATGTGTTTTCAGTGTTAAGGGTTTTCAATATATGCATTTTCAATTATGGATTCTAATATAGACCCGTTTCCTGGTGCAGCCATTTCTTAAAGGTAACCTTGATCTTTCCCTGATAACCTCACATACATAATTGATTCATGGGTTTAATTTAATATTGAAACAAAATACAAAAATAAGAACAGAGACAACCCTGATAAATTAGAATACATCTTATTGATTTTTTTATTCCGTAGGTAGTATATTGGGTTTATCTTGCTGTATTTCTGGCTTGCTGAGGTATATACTTCCCTTTGTAAAATGTTATATCTATACCACTTCTAGTCGCCATCCCCTCTCAACACTCATTGTAGCAAAGTACGTACAGTTCCATATTCCGCTCACGCTCGTTCCCATCGTAATTGGAATTCTTAGAGAGATTGTGATCTTATGAGGCAGATCGACGTCAAATAAATCACGTCTTTAATGCCTTTTAAATTGATTATTTGATTACGATGACTTGGTGTTGATGGGCTTTGTTTTGTTGAAAGAAAATTTTTAAAGCTAAAATCTTTTATTTTCCCTCAGAATTAAATGTCATAGAACTATCTCACGATAATTGCATAAAACGATATTATGTATGCACAACACGTCTTCAGCAGTGGAACACCTGTATTTTTTCACCCTTTCAATAAAATTGCGGGATAAAATGCGGTACCTGAAGTAATTGAAGGGCAGAAGTGGCCAATGGCCAAAGTTATGAAATATTTAATAGAATGGTGAACTAAAGGGTCAAAATACTACACACGGTGTAACAAAATACCCTATTAATATTTAAAGATTTGATGGTTTAGACCATCCAACTAAACAACTCCAACATAGAGCAAAAATAAAAAAATATCAGCTGGTACATACAAAGCTACTATACCGACTCGACTCAAATTTGTATGGGACAGCAGATTTTTATTCTTTCTCGTTGGCTCCATAGTGAAAAAATTTCAGTTTGATGGTCAAAACCATCCTTTTAAATATTTATAGGGTGTTTTGTTACACCATCATCATCATCATCATCAGCCTATATAATTACGCCCCACTGCAGGGCACAGGCCTACCTTTTAGGAGGGTGAATGGGCGTTAGTCCACCACGAGAGCCCAATGCGGATGCGGACCTTCTATATAATACTTAAAAGTAATTATTTGTCTAAAATATTAATCATATTTGTATTTGTTGTATATTTGGTTCGTATTTGATTAATCTTAAACAATTAGCCAGATTCTGGCTTGCCATACTCGCATGCGGGGTCCATTGAGTATGTGTTTTTCAGATCGTAAATAAAGATATTTGTTTTATCTATATTATTTTATTGATATAAAATAACATTTACATATACGGCAGCAAAGTAGAAAATAACTTGTAAAATAACTGTTAAAGTAAGAAAATCTTCTTTCGTATTAAAAGTCAGTCTCCTATCGTAGTTTTTGTTCTGATACGTCAATCTTCTTTTCTCTTATTTGTTAAAAGAAGTTTATGATGTAGAATAATTAGGCTGGTTTTAAAAATGGCCTCACTAATTGTAACACAATTCAAAACTATAATTATTTTCATACAAAATAAACATAACTTTGAGTTATCTCAACTTGGAATTGACTTTACCAGATGTTAGTTAGATCCTTCGGTACGTTTATGTAAGCTAAGATTAGTCCAATTTGCTGGTCGAAGTCCCAGGAGTGTTGTTCAATAATTAATGTGATAGTGAACTCAATCTAGCATCTTGTACCTACATGTTCCAGGTTCAATTTAAGATATGTTCATTTTAATTAGTTTTGAGACAAGTTGACTTTAACTAACAGTAATTTAAAAAAAAAACACAAAATAAATGATTTGAATTGAATTAATACCAAACTGGGATATAGTAAGCATAATTTTACTGTATATTCAGAAAAAGATATTTTATTATGTACTCTACCTATATTGTGTCTCTTTATGTCAGTATGTTATAACATGTTTGCAGTACGGTATAAAGCATTTTTTTAGAATTGTTGCCCAAATTGTAATGACTAGCAATCGAGTCAATATCTATAACTTCACAGTATGCTTTAATGAGTCACCATGAAGAGAGGCCTAACAAACTTATTGAAAAATACTTTAAAATAAAATTTTGACCTAAATTAGCTGCTCAAAATTTAGATAGAGCTGAATAACTATTTGATGTAAATTTTTTGATCAAAAACCGACAAGAAAACGTTATGAGAAGGGGTTTATACCTTTGTATTCCATAGTATTCTTACGTATTTAATTTTGAATGTTTTGTTTTTTCTTTAGTTTAGATTAATTTTATAGTGTTTATTTTTATGTACGCATAGTGTAAAATGTTTTAAATAAAGTATCTTACAAATTAACACGGATCATGATGAACTCTACTATATTTCTTTCAGTGGTTATTGTAAGGTACGACTATAAAATAAGGTTCCTTTTGATGTGTTTTAAAATATTATTTTAAATGAAGCTAGTGGGAAACAGATTTCAAAAGAAAATATTGAATCTGTATTCATTAAAACAATATTGTCATTTCAAAATTAGTTACGATTCAGTAAAGAATAAAACCTTTTTTTTTTTAATTCTAAATTTTTATTTTTTTATTTGGGGCTTTAAACCCTGAGATTATGCCAGACCTTGAAAATACTTATTTCATTACATTACAACATAACTTTTGTGGAGGACAGTAAGTGGATAACTTAGGTGGAGTATTGGCCCACAGGATGAGGTCACAGGCCACAGGATGGCCTATAGGCATTGATTTAAATTTTAGGGATCCATACCCAAAAGGTGAAAACGGGACCCTATTACTAAGCCTACCGTATATCGTATATCCGTTCTTCCATCCGTCCTACCTATTTAGGGCTGTAACTTTGAACGGTAATAGCTAGACAGTTGAAATTTTCACATTATATGCGTTATTATAGCTGATTTGCTAACAAATAATAAAAAAATGTCAAAAAGTTAATAATTAAGTGGGGTCCTCATACAAGAAACTACTTTTTTGTCAACGTTTTTTTCTTTTCGCTCTATCGTAAAAACGGTAATACAATACAAGCATAAAACTTGGTGTGATTATAGGGCAAACTCTACAGTATAACAGCAAATAATAAAAATTGGCGAAGGCGAAGACTCGGTCTCGCGCTAAAGGTCCCGGAGAAAATAAAACATTTTTCTTCGTTAATAATTATATTGTGGTGGTGTGGCAAGGAAACCTCGGTGCGCGAGTAGCCCAACTCGTACTTGACCGGTTTTATTTTAATAAAATTTTTTGTGAATGGACTTTGTAGTGAAAGTATCAAACGCTTAAAAAAAAAATTTTGGTTATGAAATAATTAAAATTTGCTCAATTCCTGATTGATTATAATAGGAATAATAATTATAATGTTTTACTAATGAAACGCAATAAAGTATATATTTTTCATATATTCACTTATTCAAGAGAAATATAAACAACAGTTTTCATAATTCCTTAACGATAAATCAAAGACAAGATACATAGTAGAAAACTAGACTTAGAAACACTGAGATCGATATTTAACTAAAAGTGTACTAAAACAAATAATTTAGGTATATCTCATTCATTATTAAATAGAAAAAGTGAAACAACTAAACATGTATAATTATGTTGATATTTGCAATTATACTCATGTAATTATAAACTCACTGTTTATAATACAGGGTGTAAGTGACAACCTAGCTGAAACGGTGAACTCAGACCATCAAACTGAATAACTTTCACTATGAAGCCTACCTTAGGAAACTAGAAAAAAATCAGCTGTCCCATACTTTTGAGTCGGCTAGATACAGCAGATTTTTTTTCTCGTTTCCTGAGGTAGGCTCCATAGTGAAAATTGTTCAGTTTGATGGTCTGAGTTCACCGTTTAAGTATTTGGTAGGCTGTCACTTACACCCTGTATATTTAATTGAGTGTTATGTTGTAGAGTTTCTGGCCGCATCTTCTCTACAGCGACAACACGTTCCGACGCGGTGGTAGCTTTAAAAAAGATTTGACGTTTGATAAGTGTGCTGTAAGCTTCTATATTGAATAAAATTATATTGAATTGAATTGAATTGAATTGAATTGAGTTGTGTCACTTTTCTATTGTTTGAACGTTCAAAAAATATTATTTTAAATAGATGAGACAGGTGTTTACATTATACTTCTATAATTCTTATTTACATTTAGGCCAACTACACGGTAAGAAACACTATCATTTTCAAATATGTGAAGTCTATAATATTAATGTTATGCTTAATATTATTGTATGTTTTGACTAGGTCTACCTTTACATAGAATACGATTCTAGCATTAAATTCTCACTTAATTTTCATTATAAATCTTACTCTATGTATACTTTTAAAGTAACTGACTACATAATTATGTACAAAATACATTTCATATTATTACTTTCGTCTAAATAAATTTTTAGGCGTAAAATTTTTCACCAAACTAGAAAACCGTGTGCTATGAAATCGAGAAACGTCACCATTTTGCCACAAAAATAACTGAATCTTTTTTGCCGCTGTCCTAAACTCGAATAAAAAATACGGAAAAAATCCACATATTTCACAAAAAATATTTGCTTTTTGTTAGCTACTAGTAAAAATGTCATAGTTCTTTGACGAAGAGTTCTTACACTCGTTCGACTGTATGAATATTTTTATTGCCTAACATAATAAATTACAAGGCTTTCGTGGTTACAAAATGCATTGTTGTGTTACTTGTATAACGCCTTGTATGACTTTGATGTGGTTTGAAAGACGCCAAGATTGAATTCTCTTTCTTGTTTCATTCACGAAAAAAAAAATTATCATTCACAATGAGACGTTGCAATTAAAAAAAACTGTTCAAAGACACTGGTAGGATGGCGTTACAATCGTGCTCATTGAGCTGTCAACTCGAAAGTGTTCAGTGTTTTTATCGATTCCCTATTTTAAGAGAACAATTTTTTAATTTATTAATAAGATTAAGATGGTTTTTATATGAAAGACGTTGTGATACTTTGAATTCTGAAGTTTTTGTACAGTTAATGTTCATTTATGTATAACAAACTCAAATTTTCGGTGTTATTGCGATTGCAAGATGACTGTTTGGTCACTGCATTTTATTCATAATTTTCATTAGAAAAAAAACGCATTCCAATACAGATTTTACCAATGCTTTCCACAATCTCTTATTTTAAAGAAAAGGGTCGTATTGATCACCCAGTATTTTAATATAAATTATGTCTGAACTTCATTGATTCATATTATTTCTTTCTTTCATGTTTGTACAACCAGATTTAATTAACATTTGATTTTAAATTCTGAATTTAATCCGTTTAGGAGCCTATTCAAGTTCATTGAATTGTATATTTACATTACATTTTGTAGTATTATAAATGTTGTTTCTACTGTTTTGATGCCAGTTAATATTTGGGTCACTTATTAGTCTATATTTAAACACAAATTTAGTATTTGGTGAAAATTTAATAGGCAGTACACAAACTGAAGAGGAATTCGGAATTTAATATGGAATTCTCTGATAATCTCTGATAATTATAATTGAAATGGTAGTATATTTCATATTTAATAATAAAGTACCTCAATTCTATTCTACAAATAGAAAACGATGGGAAAAAATCTGTGGAAAAATACTAATCAAAATTCTTAACAAAGAATTAGTCAGTATAACATAGAAATCGAATCAAATTAAAGATCGAAAAATTTGTCTCGGGCGGGACTTGAACCCGCACTCTTCCACACCGGGGAAGTTCCTTATACAATTTCGCTACCGAGTCCACTAGTCAGAGAACGAAATTTTCAATCTATTGCGTCTTAAGGGGACATGAGCGCCATCTACTGGAAGTTATTACAAACTAACCAACACGTCAAGCATCACAATTTGAATTTGAATCATCAAATTACCAAATATTTCAATCTTTAATTGGATTCGAAATAGCACAATATGTTTATAATCAATAATAGTTGAAATTGGAACAGGGTGTGTCATCTATATCGTATGAATTCAAGTTGTAATGCTTGACTTACGTGTTGGTTAGTTTGTAATAACTTCCAGTAGATGGCGCTCACGTCCCTTTAAGACGCAATAGATTGAAAATTTCGTTCTCTGGCTAGTGGACTCGGTAGCGAAATTGGATAAAGCACTTCCCCGGTTTGGAAGAGTGCGGGTTCAAGTCCCGCCCGAGACAAATTTTTCAATCTTTAATTTGTTTCGAAATAGCACAATAACAGTTGAAACATAGAAATCAAATACAAAACTTTTAAAAAATATTGCAGTTTCATCCAGTACTTTATATACTTCTTTATTTCATCTCTACTATAAAAGGTCACAGGTTACTCTTTAGCTTCATAACACGTTCCAAGACTGCTATTAAAAATTCATTTCACATATGGAGTACATTTCCGAGTCTTCTCACAAAGTCCTTTTGATAAAGTATTACAACAGTGAATGACCTGACATTTTCACTGTCATATCTTATTTAGAGCCTGTGAAAATGTATCACTAGAAGTTATTGTTCCTGCGAATGAATTTGTCATAGAAATGGGGCTCTCGACGCATAATGCCCTAAAACCAATAATTTTCTTAAACGCATAATGACGTATTCTCAAAATGACGCATAATTTTGATAGACAGACCGAAAAATTACCTGAATGTATGAGTCACTTTTCGCTTTTCGTATGAGATGGCAGAATTAATTCCCCTTCGACGCATAATGACCTTATGACTACGGAACCCTAAAAACATTGATTTAATGCTTTTTGTCACTTTTTATTTATTTATTATTTTTTTTTTAATTATGCCCTTTGTTATTGTGTCAAGGCACAATAATTCCGGTCTTTTTATACATATTAGTAAATTTTCATACTTTGTCACTTTTGACATCTGTCATCTGTCACTTTTTACATTTGTCATTTTTTATATCTGTTCTTTTTGACATTAGCTGTCATTTTTTGTAATTTTGGAACCAAATGACATTATATTTATTATCTGTCATTTTGGTGCTGTCATTTTATAAAAATCCCTACATTTTGCGTTTGCGTTTCGGACATTACAAGTTTGACAGTTTTTGTGTTTAGGACATTCCGCGTTTAGGACATTATAAGATAAAGACATTTCGCGTTGATAAATTAGGACATTATGCGTCGACACCGAAATGGGATCGAATCATGTTTATCGAAATATGAGTTACCGATATTATTGCAGTACTCATATTAAATTATATTTTCTCTTGTACTTATTGACCACAGACTTATCTGAAATACTAGTCATGGACGATGATAAACTGAATCTCTAAAACAGTTTCAGTCGTGAGTCAAAGACAAGGGCCTTCTACTTATCACTCTTATTTGTAGCATCACACTCATGTTGTACACAAATCAAGATAAAACCACTCCGTTTCAAATAGCAACGAAATTTTAAGGCTATTTTGAATTACAAAAACAGATATTTGAAACTCTTCCTCTCACTTATTCTTAGAACAGCTTTAGTAACGTCCAAGATATGTCGGATAGTATATCTTTCTGATAAATAAATTATATATGCAAATCAGAATTGGCCATAAAGCTATATAGGAATCGAAAAATCTTTTCGTCCCTATTTTAAATGAAGTAAAGTTAATTAAAAGAATAAGACTTTCAAGGAATTTTTTTATAGTACGGCTGATTTTTTTGCATGTAAACATTAAACTATGTATTCTTGTCGCCTCGATACAAAATGCATAATTTATTTTGACTTTTATCTATGAAAATAAGGACATGATAATCAGTAATCACTAACGAAAAGCTTGTAAATTGTACCTGATTATAATTTGGAACAAAATAACTGTAAAGATGAGGTTTGGTGATCCAATCCAAATATTGTCATCCTATATTCCACACAGAATAAAGATTAAATTTAATTTTAAAAACTTTACATACATACATAAATAAACTCTCGATCATAATCCCTTTCGGGAATGACATAATCTTTTTCAGAAACAACAGAATTCCACATCCGTATACACGGAAAAAAATATCTGTGACAACTATTTTATTTTAAAAGACTTTACTAGAAAATTTTTTGTTGACGGAGATTTTATTTAAATCTACCAAAATTCTATTTATTACAAGAAGCTTTCTAGTAAAGTTTACTAAAATAAAATTATACTCCGAGGCACATCTAACCGCCCTTCCTTCTCAAATGACACTGTAAAAGAACCGAAAATTAGTTGTCCTAGATATTTTTTTCCATGTATTTTTTCTACATTTTGTCAAAACTTAGTCTCGGAAAATTGTCAAAGCTATGTTCTACTAAACAAATCTCAAGTTCTTAATTAAAATACAGTTACGTATCACGCATGGTCACATAGGGTGTGGAGACTCCAGTCACTTGGCTGGAACATTGCTTGTGTGCTTGTCCTGCTTTAGGCACCAACACCAGCTGTTCCAGGTCACCCTGGAAGAAAATGCTGATTAGTGACGGGTGAAGGTATTTCATCATCATCGTCGTGTGTTCTAGGTTTTTTATCATAATTTCAGCTGAAAGATGTCTGCTTTAAGACAGCCTTAGAATTTAGATGGATTGTGCTTTTGGGTACGTTCCTGTTTCCAGGTTCACGTATATGCAAACAAGTAGTACGTATTTAAATAAACATCTCGTCTGGTGTCTTTTTAGGGTTCCGTACCCAAAGGGTGAAAACGGCCCTTATTGCTAAGCCTACGTTGTCGTCCGTCCGTCCGTCCTACCTATTTAGGGCTGTAACTTATGAACCGTAATAGCTAATAGCAAAAGTTGAAATTTTCACAGAATATGTGGTATTACATCAGATAGGTTATGAAATAAAAATGTCAAAAAGTTAAAAATTAAGGGGGTTACTCATACAAGAAACTAGTTTTTATCTAGCTTTGTTCTTCTCGCTCTATCGTAAAGACAGTTATGCATACAATCGTCAAACTTGATGTGATTATAGAGCAAACTGTACAGTATAAAAACCGGCCAAGTTTGAGTCGGTTTCGCGCTAAAGATTCCGGAGTAATCAAAAATAATTCTATGTTAATATGTTGTTTGGTGGTATGGTACGGAACCCTCGGTGCGCGAGTAGTCCGAGTCGCACTTGGCCGGTTTTATTTAAATTTTAAGTGTAAGTTATCTCCTTACACTCAAAATTCAAAACGACATTTCTTTCTCTGAAATTTCTTTTCTTTTCGGCCACTTTTTGTAACGGTGAAAGATTATTTCTCTTTATTATGTAAGCAAATATATTTTCGAATTGACGGTAACAGGAAAGTGGAAACAAAATTTTTATTCGTAATTCACCCACTTCAAAGTCAAGGATGGAGGTTCCATCTCTTTTATACAAACATAATTAATGCAACAAACATGAATACGAAATAATAACAAAAATATATTCTAACCAAAATAAATAAACAATTCATCTAAAAATACCATCTGATCACGATGCGAACAAATTAAGGATGCCCTTTTTCTGTTTTAATATTTTACAACGTTTTTTTTTAAATCAACTCAAAAATTTACGACATTGTTTCCAAGAAAAACCAATCGGCTATTTTTGTATTACGCAACAGAAAATTGTTCTCAGAAACGATACAAGGGATAGTTACATTGAATGTACAGATTAAAGACTTACCGAGAATAAATAGCCAATGATGAGGTCAGCATCTCTGGGCGTATCCAAGGCGTCCTTTTCTAGAACGTCGGTCCTCAACCAGCGACAATCCACGTACGCTCGTACTGTATTGTCATCATGGACACTGGACAAAGATAATTAGAAGAGTTATTGTATATTTTTTCTATACCTATTCAACACTGAACAAAGTAGAAGAACTAATAAGGGATGGGTGGGTGTGTTTTTGTATACTTACAGGGTATAAAACACCCTAGTAATAGTTAAGAGGGTGCTTAAAACTTTAAAACTGACAAAAAACTACTTTTCCGTACATTTTAGTCGAGTTGGTATTGCAGTTTTGTATGAAACAGCAGATCTTCAGTTTTGCTAGGATGTTTTGTTACACCCTGTATAAACAATATTTATTGCTATTGATAAATATATGATGTATGCATTTTTGTTAATATTTACGATGCTTTTGTTATTCGCCTTAAAGTTCTTATAAACGTTTTCAAAAACTTGACGTAATTATAAACTTGCTTAGATAAGTAATATTATAAAATATCTAGGATAATACAGAAGTAAGATATTAATAGGAATGCTTAGGATAAGTAATGGAATAAATTAAGATCATTAATTTAGAATTTTTGTCTGTCTGTTTATCCAATTGTCTGATTCTGTCATCTGAGATGGCGTATGTAACTATGGAGGCTAATGCTATAATTTGTCTTTGCGTCAAGAAATGTCGCCTTGATTAGCATAGCATAGCATTATGCTTACGACTATATTCCCCGAGGAGGTAGTCAGAGACATTCTGAAAACTCAGAACATCCACATTTCACAAGTAGTACCGAAACTCTGTCCAGTGTGACGGGGGGTGAGCCCGTCGCCACTTATAATGGTACAATACATCCCTCGAAATTGAAGCATGCAGGTTTCCTCACGATGTTTTCCTTCCTTCAGTGGTGTTACAAATCGCACATAAATTCCGAAAAACTCATTGGTACGAGTTGGCCTGGACGGGGATCGAACCATCGCCTCCTGCATGGCAGGCAAGGTTACTCGCCACTTTACCACCATGGCTTTGATAAAACAGTAATAAACCGACACCAATCATAATTAGTTGCATTAGCCCCATAGTTACACTCTCCCAGGGTGACCTTAAGCGCATTTACGTTTAAACTCTCTCTGCAAAAATGTTAAACACAGTAAATTCGAAACAATTTACGAAAATAAAAAGCTGAATCCCGACACATTCACGCACCGTAAAGATTAATGCCTTCGTAATTTACTGACAACAAAATATACTGCGTTTTTACTCTAACCTTCGGCTTTTTGAACATAAATAAAATAAAAGTTGCAGACTTTAATTAAACGGTTGAAAACCAAAGAATAAAGAACGGTCAAGTGCAAGTAAAACTTATGCAATTAGTGTTCCGTACGAAACCGTACATTAAAGTAAGTTGATTTTTTTTTTGCTTTTTACAAGGTGTTACAAAAGTAGAACTTTGAATGGGGTTATTTAGACCAACAAACTGAACAACTTTCACTATGGGACCAACATCAAATCGCGAAAAAAATAGGATGCCCCGTATATTTAGCTCGAGTATATTTGTAGTTTGGTATGGAACATCAATTTTTTTTTCGCGATATAGATATTGGTTCCATAGTGAAATTTGTTCAGTTTAATGGTCTAAACCACCCCTTTAAATGTTTATTTGTATTTTTGTAACACCTTGTATCCCAAAGAGACAAAAAAGGTAATTAAACTGGTTCATTTATCTAGAACTACCTATGTTCTGAACTCTAGCTATCGTAAATTTTGAATTTATATAAAAATTTGGGCAAAAATAGCAAATTTATTTGCAAATTAACAATGTGGGATTGTTAATTTTCAAATCAATTTGCTGTTTTTGCCCCGATTTTGTTTTCTAAAATTTAATCTAAGTTTCTTAACAGAACTTTTTATATATATAGAAAACCGACCGTTAATTAAAACTACCAGTGATAGAGTCAACACATTTCATACATCAAATATTTGAATTACCGAAAAAAATACCGGTGAGAGATGGACGAACTAACACCGAAGTTATACCAGATGTACGACAGTTATACAAATTTTGTTACGGAACCCTAAAGATGGGTTAAAGATACGTTTTGTTATAATATATACCAGACAATTAATAGCAAAGGACAAAGACATATTTCTTGTCCTGTGAGTCTGGTAGCTACTACTAGGTAGCTTTTTAATCAGACCTGCAAAGTAGAATATGTAGGTACCTATTACATACAGCGCTTTTTATTTCTTTTGCCGCTTTTCTTTGTTCCTTTTTTGAACTGTAGCGTTTGACTAGCGGAGTAATAAAGTATAATGGAGGGATTAATAACAATCCATTCTCTAAGCTTTATTTGCCTCGTGGTTCGAGCTTAACATAGACCATTTTTCCACGTGGAAGTCGTACAAGACGACTAAGTCATACTTAAGCAGTGATTTGCGAACTGCTGCCTTGACAGATCATACCACCTTTGAATATTTAAAGTTGCTAAAAGTGAACAATACAATACAATATGATATGATAACTTTACCGCAAATGCGTTGGTATGACGATATCAAAAGAACAACTGGAGTTAAATGGATAGAGAAGGCACAAGATCGAGAGGGATGGCATAGACTGAAGGAGGCCTACACCATTACGGCTAAGAAGAAGAAAGAAGAAGATGATAAGTTGAAAAGGGGTTAGTAGTTGAAGCAAAGGTTTCGATTACCCTGAAAGGGAATACTAAATACAATCAGCTAATCGAACATTCGCATGAAAAGTTTTTTATTTTTGCGAATTTCCCTTATGTTCCTTTGGGAAAGTGGTTCAGTATAGCACCCATTAAAGTAATGCAACTATCTACCCTAATACCCTATACAACGTGTTAATGAATTAACACAAAACTAGAAAGTACTTTATTTAGAATCAAGAGCAGAATCGAAGTGTCATGTTTTCAACACAGGTAATTTTTTTTTTCAAAATATTAAATAATTTGTTTGTTAAATTAAAAATTTACTGAACTCGGTCTCAACCGCACAGGCACACTCACCCTACTTACTACCAAAACAAGATTCATAAAATGTATCCACAAGCACGCTAGCGCTTTCATTCATTGCTCAAATGATAACAAATAATTTTTGCCGGAAAACTTAAAATGCGAATAACTTTAAATTGTATCTATAAAAATAATGAAATTATTGTTTCAATCTAATTATTTTGTTACAAATCAGTTGAGGTGTATGAGGTTTTGCGCTTATTCATTAACACATTGTATAAGTTACTCGCCGAACTGCCAAATCAGGGTCCTGGGTTCGAATCGCGGTTCGGTCATTGTTGTTTATTTATGCTTACGTTTGGAACATTACAATTAATGTGCCTGTAATCGTTATTATCCGACTGCGCCAGAAGGAAGGATATTTATTTATTTTATCTAAGTAGACACCAGGAACGGCGAACCTTTTTATATCTACGTGCCCCTCTTGGTCCAAAAACTTTAATTAGGCCATAATGCGCCAACAAGCAATAGAAATTTAGCGTGCGTTAATTTTGTATAAAATGGTTCTGTGCATGTTCTAAAGAACTTGGCAATTATAAGAAACTTTTTTGTAGATCTGTCGTCTGGATATCTGAATACCATGCCCAAAATGTTTACTCGCGGAGCTACCTACGACACGCGTGCCGTTGGTTCACCATCCCTGCTATACACTATCATCATCATCAGCCTGCGATCGTCCACTAATGAACGTAGGCCTCTCCCAAGGTGCATTACAAAATTCGATATTTCACCTTCCTCACGTCACGTCGTCGCTCCCCCGAGTTGTGTGATTGAGGTCATGTTCTGGTTTAGTCATCTTCTGGTTTAGTCATGTTTTGGTTTGGTCGTGTTCTTGTTTGGTCATGTTCTGGTTAAGTTATGTTCTGGTTCGGTCATGTTCTAGTTTGGTCATGTTCTGGTTTGATCATGTTCTGGTTTGGTCATGTTCTGGTTTGGTCATGTTCTGGTTTGGTCATGTTCTGGTTTAGTTTAGTTCTGGTTTAGTCATGTCTATAAATGTCAGCACCCTGCCTACACTACCACACGCGCCTAAAGTTGGTTTGATAATAATTTATTAAATCAGGTCATCAGATAATGACATTTCTGTTCAAGGCGTAATTTCCCCAATCTACGCTAAAACAGTTAATTATCTTTCGAATTGTCAATTTTCCTGCTAAACTCGAAATTAAATTTGTCTCTTAGAAGCTTCATAATGGTGAAATGAGATTCTTATTAAGACGAAGTTTAATCTTTTCTTAAATTCATTAAGTTTAACAAGAGCACGTTTTAGAGTGTGTTAAGGAGACAATGTCTTTGTTTAGTAATAAGAAGATACGGAAAAGACAAATTAAATTATCTAAGCGATATAAGTGTACGAGCGAGAAGATCGTCTACAGACGATCTTCGATCCAGACGTTCTAACAGACTTTGGTCCATACATAATTTAGAATGAAACAGCGAAACAAATATGATGAAATACTTAACAATTAAAATATGTTGATTATTAAGTATCTGGAGCAATTAAACGAATGTTTTATTTTAAACAATTTATATATATATATATATATATATATACAACGTGTTAATGAATAAGCGCAAAACCTCATACACCCCGACTGATTTATAACAAAATAATTAGATTGAAACAATAATTTCATTATTTAGATACTTAAAAATTAAAGTTATTCGCATTTTAAGTTTTCAGGTAAAAATGATTTGTTATCATTTCAGCAATTAATGAAAGTGCTTGCGTGCTCGTGGATACATTTTAAGAATCTTGTTTTGGTAGTCAATAGGGTGAGTGTGCCCGTGCAGTGGATTGAGATCGAGTTCAGTAAATTTTAAATTTTACAAAAAACTATTTAATATTTTGAAAAAAATTATCTACATTGAAAACATGATAATTCGATTCTGCTCTCGATTCGAAACAAACTACTTTCTAGTTTTGCGTTAATTCATTAACACGTTATATATATATATATATATATAATATGAAATCTTCTACCATAACTTTTCCACAAATATTATATTTCTTGGAAACACACCAGACCGGAAATAATTCTGTAATCTGTACTTTATTAACAAATTTTTTTTCCGGTAAGCTCTCCGACAAATCTCTTTTATTATTTCAATTCGGTATGTAAATTTTTTTTTGGAGGGCTGAATTGAAAACCATTTCGAGATAATAGTCTCAATATTTTTTTTTTCTATGTCAGAGATTCTAAAATGAAAGTAATACAGATATTTTAAATAAAATAACGTCGTTTTTCGGTCCGTCCAGTGACGTCACTGGAAAACCTGCAAACTCCTTGGTAAACTTAAATCCAACTAAAAATAACTGAACATTAAGAAAAAATTATATTCACAATGTCAGAATTTGACATTTGATGTTGCCGTTTCTATTTCCAGCATAGAGTTAAAAAGAGGAAGCAGGTGATTTTTTTTTTTTCATAAAGCAGTAGTTTTTCTGTATGGAGTTCGAATTATTTTCTCTCCACCAATTTTGCACTTAGAGATTACAGATCAAAATAATTTAAAAATTAAATTTATATTGATAAACTCGTTGAATCGCAATAAAAATGAAATAGGTGTCTTAAAATTATGTCTTCTACCCATAAGAAATATGTATAAAACTTGGCATACCAAATTGCTTGTCACTGAAATACCTATTATAACTAAGATAGATAATTCACAAAGGGTTTCAAACACAACCTTATGCTACTTGCACAACCACATGAAGTACCTATTAATATTTATAATGATTTAATTTTCCAAAGAATGTTAAAATTTAAGACTAAGGTACAAAATAGCATGGCCTTAACAGTATTACGTTTTGTTATGTAAGTGTGAACACACTTAAGACTACAAGAGTCTCTGAAGGTTGTCATTTGTACATTGTACCTCTTGACTGATATTTTCGTCGAGTGTCTCTCAACTCAAATAACACGGCTTAAAGCTTTCGTTTAGAAAACGAAGTTCCTTAACTCAATCCATTTTCATTCTTATGACTTGGAAATAAAGATTCTATCTTGGAATTTAGAAAGAATTAACTTAAGCAAAATTCAACATTTTGAAGTAATTAATCATATCCTGTATTTGTTTGTACTTGTCTGAGCTTTAGCGTTGTTTAACTTTGTAAAATATTGCAAGATCCCGTGACAAGTTTTCTAAACCCTTGTGTTCATACATTTTCCAAGGGAAATGTCATAGTTTAAGGATAAAAAAATAGAGTTGTCATAAATACCCTTAGACCTCAAACAACACATGGGCAGCCGAGTATGTAGATAAAAAAGTTGTTCCCATCGATTATCTTACCTTTTATGGTAGGTATACCAAATTGAATTTCAAATGTTATATATACTATACAAGGTATGAAAAATCATCCTAATAACATTTAAAGAGGTGGTTAAGATTAGAATACCAAACTGAACAACTTTCAGTGGAGTAAACTATGTGAAATCAACGTCAAAAAAAATCTGCAGCTGTTTTGTAACAGCAAATTTTAAAATCTTTCTCGATGTTGTCTCCATAGTGAGAGTTGTTCAGTTTGATGGTCTAAACCATCCCTTTTATTCAAGATCAGGAAATTTTGTTATATCATGTACCATAATCATCATCATCATCAGCCTATCATCGTCCACTACTGAACATAGGCCTCTCCCAAGGAGCGCCACAAAACTCTTCTCATCCAGTTGCACCCCACTACTTTTTTAGGTCGTCTATCCAACGGGCCGCAGGGCATCCCACACTACACCTGTCAGTTCGCGGTCTTCACTCTAGAACTCTGATACCCCATTGGTTATCAGTTCTTCGGCGGATATGACCAGCCCATTGCCACTTCCCTGCCTTACCCTGTATATCATTTCCTTAACATAAACATGAATGAAGAATACGGGATCTTATTCTATGTTTGTATAATATTTGTTTCTGACATTGTCAAGAGCTGTCTACATTAATTATAATTTTAATGCTACTCGCTTTATTAATGAATCGTGTTTGTTGCGTGTTGTAATAAAGCAATGTCATATAGAGGTTGGGAGGGTACAACATTCGTAATAACCCAGTAAATAGTCTACTATATTATTTAAAACTTGAGTAACGTCATATTTCTTCATAAGAAAGCCAAGCCTTATTTCTCACATTGTTAATTAAATAACAGAATTCTGTTTGTACCTACACAAACTACCAAGCAAGTTTTTGGAAAAAAAGTGAAATTTATAGATGGAAATTTGTAATTAGTTATTTAAGGATGTGTTTACCATGTAATCAATGCTGTAAATCTTCCTTAGAATAATAAAATAAAAACATCAAAAAAAGTAGTAAATTAATACGATATGTCGTTCTTCGTTCTATCGAATGTAATAGAAACTTATGTTTCATTCAAGGCAGTCGTTTCGAATTACTGTTTACTTGATATAAGGTTTTTTAGCCCGCTTCCTAAAGTATTCGAAGAAAGCAGTTTTATCATAAGATATAAATCATTGGAAGGAAATTGCATCAATTTAACCGAAAAGTTTAGCTAACAAAAGAGTGAAGCTAGCACAACGCAGCATAAAGAATTTTAGTTTAATGCTATATCATCATCAGCCTTTACACATCCCTTTAAAGAAAACAGCTTCAGTCTCGAGTAAAAACTTGCATATGTGAGATTTAAATGGTCCATAAAGTACAAAGTCAAATTACAATAATAAGATTAGATGGTGAGCGGACCACGAGTCGTCGACTATAATATTATAGTTTATGCAAATATCTAATACAATTGTGAAACTCTGCAGTCGCGACTGGTCAATCGTAAGGAGCAGGCGCGGTTGAAGGGGGTACTAACACCTAATTAGTAAAAATAAGGTAATCGTATTGACTTTGCAACGTTCTATTTTAAGGTGAGGTGATGTCGAACCCATAAAAAATGTGACAACCTTGAGCTATAGCTACGTGCTATTCCCATGAGCTCTTATACCTACAGATAAGTTTCAAAATATCCTTACCTGATAGCAATATGGTGCCAACGGAAATCGTACAAAGGAACAGCCAGGTAGATGGACTTTGAGGTGCCAGCACCAGCGTGCACCAGTCTCGCTGCTCCTCGGCCAGCCAGCTCCAAGGAGAGGAAGGAACCTGTGCGGCGACGTGATCGGAGGGAGAAGAGGGTCCCTTGACCGTAGCCTCCACTCTGTTGGGAAACATAACTTCGTTGCAAAAGATGATATTAAAAATAAAGGGTCAAGTAGTTTTTGGTAACATTTTTGCTATTTGACTTAAGAGTACTTATGCTTTATAATGACAGTAAGTTTGATGCTTGTATGTATCGCCGTTTGTACGATAGAGAAAAAACAAAAACCTTGGAAAAACACCATGCATTTTCCCCATTCAAGAAATGTGTTTTATAATAATTTGCAAATCATACCAAACATGTTTCTGAATCGAACTGTATTTCCCTGCATATAAAGGCAGGCTTTTTTTTAAATGACTTATACAGTTTGTTTAGGGAGCAGTTACTGCTTGTTATGCGGGCTATTGGGGGGACCACACCAGTGACGGCAAAGCGCCCTGGTAGGTCTACCGAACCAGTGAATTAAGCAACCTGCCCAAGCACCCATAATGGGTACTCGGCAATGGGCGTTGCTGTAGCTATGCGACGGGTTGGGTAGCGGGGATCGGTGAGACGAAGCCAGGCTTCTAGCCACATAAGGCAGGTTTTAAAAAAAATTACCTTTTAAATATAAATCTTTTAGATAAGCTATCGATCAAGAGTGTTAGGGAACGCGTCATTTGGTATTTTGGCTTTCGGTCTGGGGCGTAAAGAACCCTATACCAATAGACAACATTACTATGTATTTTAAGACGTTTAGTACAGATCGACTAGACTTAATATTCAGCCAATTTTCGCTACTCCTAATTACTAAGTTTGTAGCTTATTTCCTCATAACGTCTTCCTACGCGGGAACTATCAAAGGCCTTAATTAAGGTTAACGTTAGTTAATAAATCTAGATCATATGTGCTCCATTAGTTGCGGTTAGTGTTAGTACTCTAAAGGGTTTAATATAGAAATTCTTGCACATGTAGACTAAGTTAAAATTTTGGCTCCAAAAAAGAACATCTGCTTCATGTCTAAAGCTTTCTATTTAATGTTTGTATTGAAAATTATAACGGATGCTGTAGCACAACCAGTTTCGGAGAAACCATTTAAATAGATTTGTTCTCTAATATCAAACTAGATGGCGTTGCACGAAAATAAATCGCGCTATAATTGTGTTTCAAAAATGTATTTTAGGTAAGATAAAAACTTTGTTTTCCTTTCTACTTATATAATGGCTACGGAACCCTATCATGGGCGAGTCCGACACGCACTTGGCCTGTTTTTTTCAATCATTGGTAAATGCATAGCTAAAAACAGTATACAGGGTCATTCTTAATATGCTGACTCTTTTTAAGGGGATGATCAGACCGTCAAACTGAACCACTATCTCTTTGGAATCAACATCAAATCGCGAAAAAAAATCTGCTGTTCTATACAAAACTGCAAACCTACTCGTACGTATGGGACAGCAAATTTTTTTTTCGCGATTTCGATGTTGGTGCCATAGAGAAAGTTGTTCAGTTTGCTGGTCTGGTCATCCCCTTAAAAAGTGTCAGCATATTAAGAAGGACTCTATACACCATGAATTTAAAAACTCAAGTTCAACGCCCATTAAATACATCGAAACAATACCCTCATTTTCAAAAGAAAATTTTAGTACAAAGGCACTAATTCCAGTAAAATCTCTTTTAAGAAAAGTTTAATTACTCGGAAGTCGCTCGTTTCAAGCAATTTTAAACGTGTTAAGCATTCAAATGCGTCGTTAAGAGTTACTTTTGCATGAGCCTCTTGAATAAAATAGTGTGAACAAAAGGTGTACGTTTTTTTTCTCGACTGCTTCTGTGATGTAATCGAATCGAGACCCATTTACTGTGTCAAAGTACGTAATTTATTAAATCAATGAGAGGAAAAGGCAATTTCTTCAAGAAAGGAGAAGAAAAACAAACGCTTGCAAAATTTCTTTGTTTCTAATTATTTTACTAGAAATTGTAGTTCGGAATCTTGGGAACTAAAAACGACTTCCTACATAATTATTCTTAGAGAAACCGGAAGCGATTTTTATTCCAGTTACCAGGTAGTAATTGATTTATAAGTGTTACCGATGTATTTGCGCAGTTGACAAATTTTAATAGCGCCCGAAATATTATTAACCAATCCGGATGTACCACCTTCGCGAGCCTGAAATCCCTTGCCGCGATTGGCTAATTGTTTTCCGACTTTGCACCCTTTGATTACTAAATGACTTCGGGTTTTGACGGAGACACGGGTCTACTCTGCGCAAACGAAGATTGACGAGCGGAATCATTTTCCTGGTCGTACTGTACAGTGCTTTAAGTTCACGAATCAACGCGCGTCGCATTTCAAATAATATGTGCGTGGACGCATGAGCTCTCAGCGCTGTCCAAAACGTGGACGAGATCTTTAGGGCACTTGTGATCTGTTTTCAATGGTTGTATCCAGGCCTTGAAATACCGGCATTTTTTGTAACCGGTACTATTGGCATTCGTACAATACCGGTACCAGACGTCTTACATGTACTATTCTTATCGTACCAGACGTAGTACCTATATTATTAATTTCTAATCAGTATCGGTATTATACCGCTAACAAACATGTATTTACGTTAGTTACAGTGAGAAAATAGTTAATCTACATTCTCAACTGCGGCGGGTGGGTACCTGAATTATGTACCGGTACTTGTTAAGCGGAGTACCGGTACGCTATCTGAAACAGGTACCCAGGTACCGAAATGAAAAGAACCGCTAAGTACCGATTCAGAACCAGTACTTTCGGTACCGGTTCCAAGCCATGGAGCGTCAGAATTTAAAGTAAAGGTAAAACAACAATTTGAGCAAAAAAGAGCCATACATTGTATGAATAACAAAGACAGTGGTGTTATAAATCTAAATCAGGGCAAAAGCTCTTCTCCTTCAATCTTCCATATGGAACGGAAACTTCTGCCAACCTTCATCTCATCTTGTATCTGTTAGACATTGGGCTTTAAAATCTTTTAAAAAAAATTATACAAACCTCAGGTCGTAATCTCAAAGAGACGAACAACGTGAACTCCCTCGGGAACGTCTTGCCTGCAGAGAAGAGCTCAGAGGAAGCTATCCAGATGTAGGAGTTTGGTCTGAGACTGAACGCGTGGGGTCTATCCGCTACTGGACCCCAACGTGCCTGGGCCGGGTGGAAGTTTCGCCTTGCACCTGGCGCTAGTGGATTTATTGTTCCTGGTAGAGAGAAGAATCTTTAGATCGGTTATAGGTATTAGATAGCGAATGGTTTAGGTTCTAGATGGAAACCCAGGAATAGACTATTATATAATTCAAATGTACTAATTCTTGTGGTTATTAGTAGGCATTGTAACTTATATGCCCTTAATTGTGTTTTCAAAACACAATGCGGTCGTTTATAATAAATTTATAAGGCTAAAATTTGTGGTTCTTAGCAGAAACTTTACTGAATGAAATTTTCTTTAATGGACCACGAAAAATACCAGATGAAAAATTTAGTACCCTTTTTGAAAAGTAATGCCTCGGTGAAAGTTAATGCGGCTCGGAATTGGTGTATTACTGTTAAACCTACCTACCATTAGAATCACTCAATAAACAATCTTCATATACAAGATTCATCATCATTCATATATGTCCCAGTGTCCCATGCACACGTCTACTCTCGTGGGCGTTGTTTTTGCGTTAGTCCATTACGCGAGCCCAATGCGGATTGATAGCCTTAACATAGACACCAGAATTTCTTCTCCAGCGTATGCAGGTTTCCTCTCACGATATTATTTAATTAGAATTACAAATAAAATATTAATGGAATCACCTTCACACTCAAAAGAGTTACAGGATCTCCCCTGCTCTCCATATCCTTCGCAAGAGGATCTTGAGCAGTATCTCCTTCTTATTTGCATACCACCGCCGCAGGTTCTGCTGCAGGCACCCCATTCACCCCACCCCGCCCAGCCTGGAAAAACAACTTTATCAGAAAAGAAATTTAAGGTACGATTGGCTTAGACCATATAACCAGGGACCAGCCTCGTGTTAGCATTCCCCTCTTTCAAGCTACACGATCAATTTTATTGATCATGTGCATTTACATACAATTTTATAAATTTATCACTAAAGAATGACTTTAAACTAGTCTCGTTTACACACACAAGACAATTTTTAACCATCAAAATTATAATCGAAAGAAATGGGATAAAAACCAAAATTGCGGATTTCATGCTCGTCCCACGCAAAAAGTGTCAGAAAAGTTTGTTAGTTGAATTGCACTCGTAACTCGTCTATATTTATATGATCTAAGACGATTGTACATATCTGATCTTGGGTGTATGGCTATTAATATTGCAAGTAATTTCCAGGAAAGAAATAGGAGTACCCCATTTCATTTCATAGGTTTTGTAAAAGG
Organism: Agonopterix alstromeriana; assembly: GCA_963924505.1. Classification (NCBI taxonomy): domain Eukaryota; kingdom Metazoa; phylum Arthropoda; class Insecta; order Lepidoptera; family Depressariidae; genus Agonopterix; species Agonopterix alstromeriana. Next base: position 14,750,383 of record OZ004672.1, on the reverse strand, counting down.
CGACTAAATCAGAATCAGAAATGTCCTCTTGACTATAGCCCATCCTTCCATCCTTGGTTACCCGTATAGAGGCGGGGAAACCACACCAAACGCATTCCCAAAGATGGTTGACGTCAAGCATGCGACCGGACGTAGAACATTTACCAAAACATTATGGAAGACGATGACATATTGTGCCGACCCTAAATATTAGAATAATAAAAGCAAGACAATGCTGAGGCTCTGTACTCATTCAGAACTTCTGTAAATTAGGATCAAAAGTGTCGACTGTCCACAAGTCCAGTAAGTCGAGGACTAATCTTATCTTTGAAATATAATTTTATCAATAATGGTAGGAAATAGAATAGATTCGACGGTTATAATGAAAATGCATTGCGTTCGCAGTCGCCCGATCGGTAAGCTGGTTAATTCTCACTGAAAGAGCAGCGCGTGGAATTTTATCTAGCACATTGAACTTTATCTACAGTGAGATAAGATAAGACATCAGTTGCGGTAACAGAACGGATAGCTACGCCGCGGTTGAACTGTCATTATATCCCATCAATTTGAATTTTATCTTATCTTAATGTTGGTAAAGTTCGATAATGCTAGGTAAAATGCATGCATGCAGTGAGAATCGACCCGAATATTTAGCTGTCATCAGTGTACGTCAGTGAACCATAACTATCTCGGTCCCTTAAGGGGTTTGTATAGAATTGGCGTCGTTTCATACTTTCGCGGCCACTGATGGAAGTACTGAAATTAAAAAGAGGATACTATAGTTAACAAACTTTCTATGGCAGAAACCGCAAAATATTTTATTATACATTTCGTAGAAAATGAGACTCCAACATACCTCCTTTTATGCTAAGCGAGTGTGGGACCACCTAACATTCGTCCGAATGCGAGCTTTATAGAAGCACGTAAGGAATCAGACATTTTCGTACTGTAAACTCGGTTGGTCTAACATAATTTTTTGATCCTTATAAGAAACAGGATCGAATGGCATCAAAAAAAGATTTTGTGGAAATTGAAAATTTTCTTGCTGACAGTACAGTAATTTAAAAATCTTTGAATGCAGATCTAAACGCAAAAAGTTAAGGATAGTCTTCTAACAACGTTTTCCTGTAGCTACAAAGGTTAAGGTACCTACCCTACTGCCGCGTCCAAAAACATTCAACCTGTATGTCTCGGCTCCGATATAACATACAGGAAATTTTATTAAACTTACATATTAATTTGAGGTAAAGCTACAAAACTGTAATAAAATTATAAGTGGCCGCAGAAAAAAAAATGACGCCACTTGTCCATACAAAGTTGTACAAACCCCTTTCTCAGTTTACCTTTGAAAAGTCCTAAGTTCAAGTATAAAACATGCTGTGCTTTTAGATCCATGAAATATCAGTGCAATAACCGTAAACCTCTGAGGCGTAGAATACCAGTATTCAGCAAAATGCATCGTTTCACTAAAAGAGGTGCAAGGCAAAAGGCTGTGATTCCACTTAGCAACGTTGAAGAAAAGTAGGTCGAAGTCCACTGAATAGAGTATAGTCAACACACCTATTTTATATTTTAATCGAAAATCTTAGCTTGCAAACTTCGATGCTAAATAAGAAGTAAAAATTCAAACAACGATCCATTTTTGTCCATAAGATATTTAGGGCCTTTTCTTACGCGCTTTCATTTCTTTTATTAGTATGGAAAGTCAACAGCCTCGTTGCCTACGCAACGCCAAAAGGGCTCCGTAGGAAAAGGATTTTTAAGATTTCAGTGAGCTTATAACGAATGTTATTGTGTGCCAAAGTAACAAACACATTCCAATGTAATATTAATATATTACATTGAAAATATCCCTTAAGTTATAATGATCTTAATTTTAACAAAATACATTTTGTACATACAGATTTTATTCTCAAACTTTAAAGGAAATAAAATCGAACCGCTACTCTAAGAACTCCGGTGCTTTTCTGAAAACCCTATCGTGATTGGTTCAGACAAATATATGTTATTACAGAACACAAAATGGAACGTGAAAGTATGTTTTAATTTTTAAGTACCTACCTATTTTCTAGATCTAGTCTAGAATATATACGCTTGATGAATGAGAACTGTTCCTATCGCCCTCCATTGGGAATTATTGCAATAGTTTACCAGTTTGTTCGCGTTATACTGAAACTTTCGAAGCTGAAAAATATCGACGGATAAAGTTTTAATACTATTTCGCTACTAAACTTGCTTGGCATTGGTTAGTTTAAACTTTTTATTAGTTCGTATCAGTTATTTGTGTGCAGAAGTCTTGTTTTTAAGAGAGGATTTATTCAATGTAGTTTGATTTTACACTGTTTCTGTAGGATAGAGTTGTCGCCTTATTTTGTTCCTTTTGTTTTATCTCTCTATATTTTTGCTGCTCATTGTTTTGAATGGAAAATAAAGTAGATATGACTGATTTATTGGTTGACTTATAAATGAATTGTAGAAGATAAAAAATTATGCAAAAATAAATATTTTAAATATTTTTTATCCCACTGCTGGACAAAGCCCTCCCTTTCTCCAATCCTCTCTATGACGTGCAAATCTTAGCCAACCCTCCAGATAAGTATCCAGGTTATATCTCCATCTTTTCCTGGGTCTTTCTCGACGACGACGACCATCTGTGGTGATTGTAAACTAGTGAAGTGTTATTACTCGTATTATTACTCGTATTTAACCATCGCTTTTAAGCTTATAATAAACTCGGCTTTTGATTATGATTCTCCCCTTGTAATTGTTATTGAATTTTTATTTAATTGATGTAACCGATTAGTTGCTTCCCCGCAAAAATGTTTGTTTTAATTTTCTAAATTATTATAAAACCGTAACAGAAGTGAGTCTGTTTATTGAAGATACGCTTTCGAATTAATAATATTTATCCGGATTACAATAATTACAATTGCCTCAAAAGCTGACCTAAAAAAAAAATTTGACGTAGTTTTGAAACCCAGATCTAACCCACAACCCAGTCCATAGTGGGTTGGATCAGTTTTGTTAAACTGCGTCCAATAATGCCGTCGTAAAATAACTTAACTCCAGTACTGATACTAAAAGTTTCATCAATTAAGTAATAAAATAAATTAGGTACATTAAGTTTTAATTACTACGTACCAACAGCATTCCAAATAGCGATATCAACGCCCAAGCTCCACGGGACGGCCGCTGCAGTGGCTTCTAACCATGGCCCGTCAGGAGGTGTCGTCTCCAAGTCCACAGCTGGGTCGGAGACTCTAGCGAAGACCACCAGCTCGCTCTGCGACGGTGCCATGCTCCAGTTGAAGCAGTCTCCGAGTTGTGGACTTATTTTTAGATTCACCTGTCTGTTGGGACAGAAGAACAATGATTAATAAGTAGATAACAAGATTGTATCGAGATCTCCGCTTCTAAATACCTAGTAGTAACCTAGTACCTAGTACCAAGTTTGTATTACGTTATCCAATACAATCTGCCCACCAAATAATCTCTACTCTACACGTGTATCGTTCCGCCTGATTCAATTAAAAAAAATGTTTAGATAACTAAACATTTTTTAAAACAACACATTCATAAACACTCTGGACACTTTAGACAAACGGGCTCGGACTGACAAGAAAAGGATTAGCACGTGTATGCTGAGTGTGAGAGGAATAAACCACTTCTTTTTTCGCGTTAGTGTAAGCCATCATATTGTATTGCAATTACTTATGCTTTAGTGTAAAGATTAGCCAGTCAGCAGCAGACGAACTCACGTTTCCTCGCACGGGGAGGCATTTTCTTTACACTCTTGCTTAATACTGTAATCGCAACTCCAGTATCAACGAGATAAGGTAAAACTAAGTATGCAAAGTTCAAATTTCACTCGTAGACGACAAAATAAAAATGTAAAAGTAATTTTCTCCAACCTTCTGAAATCCGTGAAAAAGGGATACTAAACCGCTAAAATTAGAAATGCGATGCGTAGATTGCGGATGCGTTGACTACAATCGGTAGCCACACGGTATGCATCACGAACTTTTTTCCTTCTTGATATGCTGACAGTTTTTTAAGGGGACGATGAGGAGATTTCGATGTTGGTACCATGGAGATAGTTGCTCAGTTTGACGGCTTGATCCTCCCCTTAAAAAAGTGTCAGCATATTAAGAAGTACCCTATATGTGAAGGGTTTATCCAGTTTGTACCCATCTGGGTAGTTATTGTTTGAAGCTGAACATGGCACGATACCGTATATGTGACGTGATAGTACAGAAAATAGAGAAAATGTAGAGGAAAGCGAGCCAAGTGCGTAAGTAGGTACTTGAAACGGGCTAACAGACCGCCCGGGGTGCGGAAACAATGTGAATAGCTATGGAACGAAGTTAACAAGAGTAGCCGCGGGCTATTGCTAGTATTGAGTTTGAGTGTTCATTTGTTTTTGTTTCTCGCGGAAATATGAGTGTTTTATTATAAGGAGATTGATGGGGAAATGAAAAATAAGTCGAAGGTGTGTGGATGATAAATAAAACCGGTCAAGTGAGTCGGACTTCTCGCGCACCGAGGGTTCCGTACTACACCACCACACAACATAATAAATAAAAACAATTGTTTTTGTCCTGGACCTTTATCACGAGACACATTTGGCCTGTTTTATTATTTATTGTTATACTGTGGAGTTTGCTCTTTAATGATACCAAGTTTCACTTTTGTATGTATTATCGTTTTTACGATACAGCGAGAAGAAAAACCGTTGTTTTATTTTATTGTATAGGTGCACGTACAGATTACAGTCAAGATGAAACCATTTAACATTGCAATAATATAAAGAACTAGATTGTAATCCAATTACACATGTACACAGCATCACTATCTTTAAGACATGGCGGAGTGAGTTAGTTACATAAATTAAAATCTTAATAAATTCGTAAAACATCGAAACAGAACAAATAGATTTAAGTATACAGTAGGCACCCAAATTTCAATAAGTGTTAAAATTCAATCCATTAGCAATTGCTCCAATCCAAAAATAAAAATAGTATTAAACAGTTGATAAATAATAGTTTCTTAAATTTTTACTTTTTGATATTTTTATTATTGATTCATAAATCTGCCATAATAACGCATATTATGTGAAAGTTTCAACTGTCTAACTAATACGGTTCAAAAGTTACTGCCCTAAATAGGTAGGACGGACGGACGGACGGAAGGACGGACGGGCGGACAACATAGGCTTAGTAATACAGTCCCGTTTTCACCCTTTGGTAACGGAACCCTAAACAAGATTGAAAATGAAAGATTCTGATGTCGAAAATTTTTTAGTTGTGAAAAATAAAGACAATAAAACAGTAAAATATACTAAAAGGGTATAAATTGAAACGCAGTATGCAGTACATACTATTATTTTATTTACATCAGACCTTTCACAATGAAGCAATCAAAGGCGCGTAGCCATTAAATAAAATAAATAAATATCTCGTCACTCAAATTATCTAGTCACATTTAAAGTACCAGAAGAATATCCATTGAAATTATCTCTTCTTCTTCTTCCTGCCCTTATCCCATTATTTGGGGTCGGCGCAATATGTCGTCTTCCTCCATTCATCTCTTTTAGCCGTCATTACAGCGCACACACCTTTTTTACACATGTCATCTTTCACACAATCCATCCATCTTTTCTATGGAATCTATCTATCATCTACGAGTATCTATGGAATAGTAAAAATATTTTTGCAATTTCCATGTTAGCTCCATAATGAAAGTTGCTTGGTTTGATGACCTGAAGCAACATGGGGTTAATATTTGTAACAAATTTAATTGTAAACCCTTTATTTTAAAACCGCTTTGTATTTAGTGTTGTGATGTGACGCAATCTTGAGAAAACGAGGGAAAAGAAGTCTTGTTTATTAGGACGTAGGTATAAATTAAGGTTAGATTAATTTGTCTATATTTGTGTAGGCTGGAATTGAGGAGTGAATGAGGGGAGAGGACGAAGAGTGAAGCAAAATTATGTCCAAATAAAATAACAGGGCTGCAATCGCGGTAAATATTCGGTGATTGAAGCGTGATTGGACTTCGTACGAACCATAACTTTTAACACATTTGGTATTGCGCTAATCGCGGAACTGCTCTTGACAGCTGTTAGAGCCGTTTTGAACGATCGCTCTGACGTTAAAGGCTATCAGTTACATAAAGTTTAGCGCGATGCTGAATTCAGGACAGTTGAATAGTAATTTGATTGCAATGTGATTAGAACTGAAATTGGATAAGAAATAGAACTTCGATATTTTAACTTAGCGCAATCGGACTCCAGAACCCTACAATATGCTACCCCGAACTTGGTTAGTTTTTGTACGTTTTCTCAGATCAAATAAATAATAATTTACGTTTTATTATATTGTAAAATTATAGCTATAACGCTCCTAAATAACGTTGAATTAACTAAATATTTCTTTGTTCTTGGCAACTGAAATCTCTGAAATAACAATTCAAACGATAACAAAGGGAATTGTTTACGAAACGAGTAGATAAAGTTTATTTTATACAGCTATTTTGTAATTACTCAACCGTCGTGGCAGAAAATTTTAACGCTTGATAGGGCGCTAGATAAGCAATTTAGTCTTTTATGTTTTTCATGAACTAGATAAACTCTGTTGTCGAAAATGAATGGGTATATTAAAATTTTAATAATTATTCAAGTGTCAGACATAATAAGAATGTTAAATGTAATTACAACTCTCCACTCCACATTACAACACTCGAAACAAAAATAAACTGATATCTCTACACTTTCGGCTTAGTAGGGTCAACACGTCTTTGATGGGTCACTGTATACGTTATTATAATAAAATCCCCGAGACCATTTTGAATCTGTCCAAAAACATGTTTAAAACTGAAATCAAAAAAGACCTCTGTAAAAAAGCATATTATAAACTGGATGATTATTTAAATGATCAAAATGCTTGGGTCTGAGGTCACTAGCTTATAGTTCGTTTGCTTTACTGTATGGTATCATTATTTTATTAAATAGACTATGTATTATTGTATACATAACTTTAGCTTAAGAATTTATATTGTAATAGTTATTAAGTCGTGTTATGTTGTAGAGTTTCTGGCCGCATCTTCTCTACAGCGACAACACGTTCCGACGCGGTGGTAGCTTTAAAAAGATTTGACGTTTGATAAGTGTGTTGCAAGCTCCTATATTGAATAAATTATATTGACTTTGACTTTGACTTTAATAGTTTAAGCAATAGTTTAAAAATAAACAATTATTATTATTATTATATCTCTTAAGGTATTTCACGGGCCGTAGCCCGGACCTTTGGAAGGCTTGCGTGGGGACACAGATCCAACACGTAGAGGCCTCTTTGAAACTCTTTTATCTAAATGTGAGGGGATGCACCAAGCGTGGTCTACATCTGAATACATTATGTAAATGCACCAGAACACAAACCACGTTCGGTGCAGAGACTACTACAGAAAGGACAGAACATTACTCGGGTTATGGGGTTGAACTGGGTGGACCGGGAAATCTGGGTTGTTACTCGGGACGCCTGCCGTAACAAATGTCTCTGGTTTGTTAAAAATGGCAGACGGTGACTCGCCAACTCATTTAATGGACCCCAAAAAGGCCGACCGCAAGGAACGTTAAGGCGGCAACATCTACTGAGGGCGCCGGTTCCCGGTGCTAAGCGCAGCAGGTCCCAGCGTTATGAAAATTTACACTTCCAACCTAGAGCATAGGTTCCGCTCTTGCAACTCCGCTTGGCCGGCTGGTTAAGGCAATACAGGAGGTGAAGGCCAAATCAATCCGAATCCAATCCATCTGGAGAATCGGGTCCGTGGTGTCGCCACTCACCAACAGCTCGCCACAAGCTATTAAGAGGATATGTGAAGAAAATTGGATTCTTCAAAGCACTAACAGTAGAAGTATAATTTGTGGATATGTGTAAATTGAACATAAGATTGAAGTTTTGATTAGAGCCAAAACACGATTAAGAGAAATTTTCTCGATAGAAAAATAAGCCAAAGTAGCCTCCGTCTTTATCGATAAACGCTTTGAACTGCTAAACGGTGAATAATAGAAACACGGACTTGATTAAAAAAAAAGAGATTGATATTTTATAAAGTTTGATTAGAGCAGAAATTAACTTACATAAATAGTACAATCACAATTAAATAAAGTTTGTTTTACGCTTGCATCGTTTCAGGCTCGCCCCATCTCTTTCTCTCGCATCAGGCAGTAATATAAGCTATCACACGCCGATTTCGCTTTCGACATAGGCCCTTAATAAAAATTTGTGTACCTAAGCAACGCTTTAACCACGGAACTATGCGATCATCCTTACGCATCAAAGCGTTTTTAAAAGATGTTTGCTGCTTTCATGTAGGTATAGCGATGATATTATACCAGGAACAACAAAATAGGCCACTGCTACTTCTTTAAACCAAGATCAAAACCAGTGACTCACTGCACGGATACACATACATATTATAATCTTATGCCAGTACCCCACGACTGTAATCAGACAAATATCTTTCATATATTAAGAGAAGTTTATTCCCAATGCGGAAATGTACGCTGCATACAAACGAAGTCTGGTGATATTTTCGATACTAACCAATTAAAGTCAATGAAATTTTCAGAAACAATCTAGAAACTAATCTCTATGTTTGTATGAAGTCAGATTTCCGTTTAAATATATAGTTTTAGTGCTAGGATTAATTTAAGATTTGTATGGAAATCTTTGAGGCAGTTTAAAACTATACATTTTAACGAAAATCTGATTTCATACAAACATAGACATTAGTTTATATTTTGTTTCTGGAAAATGTTATTGACTTTAATTGGTTAGTATTGAAAATATCACCAGACTTCGTTTGTATGGAGCGCCCTCCGATTTATATTCTCTTAAAAAGTTAGTTAGCTAAGCAAACGTTTTCACGTCTATTTGTTGTACTCTTTCGTAATAGATACAACGTATACAGGGTCCTTTTTAATATGCTGACACTTTTTTAAGGGGGTGATCAGACCATCAAACTGAACAACTTTCACCAACATCAAAATCGCAAAAGAAAAATCAGCTGTTCTATACAAAACTGCAAACGTACTCGAGCCCAATGTATGGGACAGCTGTTTTTTTTGTTTTTTGCGATTTCGATGTTGGTCCCATAGAGAAAGTTGTTCAGTTTGATGGTCTGGACATCCCCTTAAAAAAGTGTCAGCATATTAAGTTGGACCGTGTATATTAAAATGTAATACAGAAAATTTTAATTCCAATGCTATAAAAATCGATGGCTAGATAACATGAAACCTTCACTGGAAGTACATTCCGATCACGCAGCACTTTTGCTGGGAAAATTTAATTATACGGATCGCGATCTCTCTCCAACTTTGTAGGTTTAATTGAGTTCTGCACTAATCTTTATCTTGCTTCTACGTAGTAATATTGTGGTTCAAGTTAATAACGACTCGCTGAGGCCAAAGTAAGGTATAATGGAGGAATGTGGTGGCCCTCCATCCCTCCAAAGACCCTCCAAAGAAAGACTTTCCGCCAGCTTTGATGGTATATTTAAAATAAATATACTAGAGTTTACCCGCGACTTCGTCCGCACAAATTATTTAGTAACCAGATTTTAAGTCAGTTCATAAGCTATCAAACAAAAAAAGTTTCATAAAAATCAGTTCAGTTGTTTTTCCGTGAGGCTGTTACAAACATACAAACAAAAAAACAAACAGACAGACAAAAATTCTAAAAGAGGTTGATTTGGGATACCTAAAAACTATATATCGTAATCTTCAATGTACAGACACAATTCTGTTACAGTTTTATAATAGTTAAGATTAGTGGTGTCATCTTCTAATATTACGACAAAGTATGAATGTGAATGGCTGCGGTAGGATAGGAAGGCCAAAGAAAAGATGGATGGATTGTGTGAAGGATGATGTGTATGAAAGGAGTGAGTGCTGAAATGACAACTAAGAGAGATGAATGGAAGAGGATGACATATTGTACCGACCCGAAATAATGGGAAATGATCAAGAGAAAGATGATCTTCTAATATTATGACCCAAACCATTTCTCTTTTACCTTGCACCGCAAAAACAAAGTTGGTGCGTGTTTCTAACACCCTTCTTGGAAGTTCAGCACTTTCTATGGCACTGTGGCTTTCACTTCGTTTGTTCTCTTAACTGTTTTATAAACCCAGTTTGAATATTAATTTTATTAGATACTTATTTGTAGAAAGGTCTCAAGGTATGGTTTGTGGTTGGAAGATGAAGTCAAAGTTTTTGATAGAATAAGAATAGAACTGTAACTTTAAAAGGTACAGTCAAACCAATTGCAAATTTTGTCAAAGTTTTCATCACACAAACGAAAAGTTGAGACTTTATACAGGGTCCTTTTTAATATTCTGACACTTTTTAAGGGGTTGATCAGACCATCAAACTGAAAAAATTCCACTATGGGATCAACATCAAAACCGCGAAAAAAAAAACTGCTGATAAATTTGTCTCAAGTAGGTTTGCAGTTTTGTATGGGACAGCTGTTTTTTTTCGCGATTTCGGTGTTGGTGCCGTAGAGAAAGTTGTTCATTTTGACGATCTGAGGTTCCTATTAAAAATGTGTCAGCATATAAAGAAGGACCCTAAATATGGTAGTCTAACTAACGCGATCGGCGGTCAATAAGCACATCTTCCAGTGGACGTTAAACTACGACTAGGGGATAAGATTTCGTATGCAGTTTTTGTATTGGCCTGAGTAGTCAACGAAATAATATGCCGAAGAGTTGACAACCGATGGGCAATCAGAGTCCTAGAGTGGAGACCACGAACTGGCAGGCGTAGTGTGGGGTGGCCTGTGGTCCATTGGACCGACGACCTAAAAAAGGTAGCTGGGAGCGACTGATTGAGGAAGATCGAGGACACCGTTTTGTGGCGCTCCTTATGAGAGGCTTGTGTTCAGCATTAGACGATGATAAGCTGATGATGGAGAATAGTAGTCATCTACGATCACTTAATTCCACTCTGAAACCATTTGTGCCTTTTCTCACCTCCTGGTGTCGGAGGGCGCCAGTTACCCAGCAACGAAGAGTATGGGCACGTGGGCGAGAGTTGTGGGCACGTAAGCATTCACAATACCGACGCAATTTATCTGTTCTGCCAATGTCGGTTACCAGCCGGTGCTCACTACCCGAAAAAGAACTAATTATAAGCAAATGCTCATGACTATATTCCCCGAGGGGGTAGTCAGAGATATTCTAAAGCCTCAGAACATCCACGTTTCGCCAGTAGTACCGAAACTCTGTCCAGTGTGACGGGGGGTGAGCCCGTCGCCTCTTATAATGGACAGTGGGTTCAATACATGCCTCGAAATTGAAGCATACAGGTTTCCTCACGATGTTTTCCTTCACCGAAAAGCCAGTGGTGTTACAAAAATTTCATTAGTACGAGTCGGCCTGGACGGGGATCGAACCATCGCCTCCTGCACGGCAGGCAAGGTTACACGCCACTGGACCACCACGGCTCTAGCACTAATTATGTTATTAATTAATCATGAATCCATGACTCACACTAACAATGAAATCTGACGGGGCTTATTTTCATAAAAAGTCGGAATTTTTACGAAACATACAGACAGATCAAAATGTTGTCTCGATGTAATTTCTCAAGAAACCGTTCTGAAAGAAATTGTTTTTGGTTTTGAGATAATTTATAATAATTTCTAATAAAAAGATTCACTAAATATTTTCAAGACATTGACGTAAATAGGCTTCATTGAATGCTAAATAAGAATTACAATTCCCTATTGGCTTCATTCCGTGAAAAACTCGAAATATTTGCTTCAGACTGGCAGGTTTTTTCTACGAAGAGGAAATTTAATATTTCAATTAATAAACAGGATCGACCCATAAACCTGTAAAAGTCACGTGATATATTTAATAAGTGAATCAATATTTATTGAATCTTTCCCTGCTGAGTACTTAAACTTATTTAGATATACGTAATTAAGAGCACCCAAAGCATAAGTAGCTTTAAACGCAAATTTTGTACAAATTGTAGGATACAATGTGTTACAAAAATATAAATAAACATTTAAGGTGGTGGTTTAGACCATTAAACTGAAAAACTTTCACTATGGGATACTAAACTACAAATCTTCTCGAGCTAAATGTATGGGATAACTGTTATTTTTTTCGCGATTTCGTGTTGATCGTATATTGAAAGTTGTTCAGTTTGATCGTCTAAAAACCCCCTTAAACGTTATAAATATTTATTTTTACTTTTATAACACCTTATATAGTGTCTAACAAAATTAGCTGAAACTATTTAAGGGGCCTACCAAACCATCGAACTGAACAACTTTCTACACTGGACCAAAATCGAAATCGCAAAAAAAAAACTGTCGTCACATACAAAACTGACAACCTAACTCGACCAGAATTTATGGGAATACACCAGTTTTTTTTTTCGCTATTTCTATGTATAGGTCCCTAGGTTTCAGCTGATTTTGTTAGACCTAATAGATTAAACAAATAGTGGATGAGTCGTCATGAAGTGTAATTAGACGAAACGTGTTTTGGAATAACGTAGTGAACCCAAAATAACTGAGTATGGGCTGACAAACTATAATTATACCAGTCACTATAGCTGCGTAGATACGAAGGTCTTCAACAAGACAACGTGCCACGAATTATTGTTTCCCCGATAAACCAATTTGTCAATTAGGTCAAGTCGTGTTCTAGCTAAATTTGGTTCTGGTGAAATGGTACTTTATTATTATTGGATGTAACATTTAAACTGTTATTCTAATAGGGCAATATTTTAGTATTTTCATCATCTCCAGATAGAGCCTCAATTATTTCATTCTTCTGCATGTAGGTATGATTTCAGGTAGAATTATAATTATTTTTTGATAAAGCAACAAGGAATCTAGTTGTTTGAGTTTGTTGCAGATATACCGGATATATTTATTGACGAAACGAGTTGTGGATGTGAGTAGTATATTTTCTTTGATGAAGCCGGTTAAACATCAAAATTTTTTTAAAGTTTGTTTTTAAAAAGATACATTTTATTTACGAACAATTACAAATATTCTTCGATCTCTTATTACAACTAGGTACAAAATGTTATGTAGAATCTTAACAAAATGTTTTCCGAATTGGCATGTTTACTGTCAGCAAAATATCGAAATACTTATTGATACTGAGCATAGTCATTAAAGCATAGTGCACTTTAGTTTCTACCAGTTTTGGAGCTTTAATTGTTCATCTAATTTTTTATCAGTCTTTGAAATAAACATCTTTATGTAATACATAACAATAATCATTTGATATTAATAACATATCGATTACACGGTAAAGCTCTACTCGAAAATCATGGAAACAAATTTCTGTGACGACCCTATTATTTTGTTGACTTTACTTAAAAAGTTTTTGTAACTACAATGATTGTCGATTAAAACTTAATTAAAGCAACACAAATTTTTGTAGAAGAGTCTACTTATAAAAAAGAATAATCTGTTACAACTATACCGCCTTATTTTGTGACTCTTGTTTTTTTTCTCTCTCTGTATTTAACTGTTTATATTTTGGTGTAAAATAAAGTATACAACGTGTCAATGAATTAATGCAAAACTAGAAAGTAGTTTGTTTAGAGTCGAGAGCAGAATCGAATTATCATGTTTTCAACAAAGGTTTTTTTTTTCAAAATATTAAATAATTTTGTCGTAAAATTTAAAATTTACTGAACTCGAACTCAACCCACCAAACGGGCACACTCACCCTACTCACTACCAAAACAAGATTCTTAAAATGTTTTCACGAGCACGCTAGCGCTTTCATTCATTGCTGAAATGATAACAAATCATTTTTGCCTGAAAGCTTAAATGCGAATAGCTCAAAATTTTAAGTATTATAATAATGAAATTATTGTTTCAATCTAATTATTTTGTTATAAATCAGTTGGGGTGTATGAGGTTTTGCGCTTATTCATTATCAAGTTTTATTTGATTGTTTGATCGAACTATTTTGTTAGTGGACTTTATGAGATAACTTGTTGTTATAATTTATTTTCATTAAATCAACAAGAATTTAAGTTACAACAGCAAATTGTCACATTTTTTTTCCGTGTATATTAGTAATTGATGGCTCAGATAGTTACATAGACTTCTCTCTTGTTGGTATATTAGATGGAATGCAAACATTGATTTATCGGAGTGGCCTAGAAACTTCCAAACTTGTTCAAGTACCTAAGGGTTGAAACAATACACGTGCTTTGTGTTAAGCCTCGAATGTAAGGCAAGTTATTCATGAGTAAGATTTTTTTGGTTAGATTTTGCATTAACCAAAACGTTGCGGAGAGGAGAGAATCGGTGGCGCGTTGCGGAGAGTTATGGAAACTCAATCAGTCCGGGTTCGAATTCACACGGACTACATGCTATGTACCAATGAGTTTTTCTAAGTTATGAAAGTAATACCGACTGCTTTCAAACGGTGAGGGAGAACATCAATACCCTATTTAACCACTTCGTCACGAATCGCCGTGGCACAATAGATCCTATCACACTAATTGCATTACTACTCTGGATGGCCAGAGAAATCCTCTAAACCAGATATGAATAAACGCGCATCGTTGCCTCTCAACGAACATGCTGCCCAGACCTTTATCAGATCAAGAGAGATCTGATGTAACATGTAATATTATAGTCGGAGACAACACAGAGCGAAGATTTACGAATTATGTGACAGTTATTATAATCAAAGACAATATGAAACTATCCAGTTTGTACAAAGCCTTACGGTCGGAATTCGACAGGAAATATTGAGGGCAACTTTGGAAGATCATCGTTGCCCTTCTCTTTTCTAGAAATACGAAAGGGCTTCCATTTTATTTTATGTGAATTCGGTAATACAAGAACTGTCAATCAAAATTTGTCTGGATAGACATTTTGACACTTTTGTAGAGCTGCGCTCATTGCTAGTTATTTATTTGTTCAAAATGTTGGATGGAGCAGAGCTGGAACCACAGAACATTATAAGAGGGGTTAGAAATGCAAAGTAGCGCTTTTGCTTCGGAGACGGCTGTCGCCATTTGTCTTCCCGCTCACGCTACTTCAATTACTCATGCCCTCTCGCTCGCACCACGCCGCGCGCCTTATGGTGATATGCAAATCATTGCATAACCTGTGGCGACACGTTCCACGCCTACTTTGCACTTCTAACCCCTCTTATAATGTTCTGTGGCTGGAACAATCACGTGGTGGTAGACTGGTAAGTAGCTTCACATCTCGTGCTCGATGCTAGGATGGATCCGATTAGTATCAGTGACTTTAAAGAAAAACAAGTTGTTTACTAATTCACGATCACTATTCCGTACTGGGCAGTACACTATTGGTCTCTCTCTAACCCGTGAGAAGAAATTTATGATATGAGGCATTTGCCGTACAATATGATAATGATGATTTATAATCGTCATCACAATGTGGGTAAAATTGTGATGATGATTATCAATAATCATGATATAATGATGACGATGAAGAATGATAATTCTTTAAATTAGTAACTCAAGAATCATACCTGTCAGTGGTGTTATATGGTGACCCAGCATACTGGCTGACCGATGCTAATTCTACTCCCCCTCTGTATATAGACACTAGAGCTAAGTCTAGCGTCTTGCTCTGAAACAAACAGACATAATCTAGAATTATTAAGATGGATGTGACAGGCAATTCATCAAGATCTGTTGAGAAAACATGAGTTCAGGGAATTAATGTCAACATAATTATCGTATTAAATATACTTCATTCATTCATTCATTCATATGCTCACGACTATATTCCCCGAGGGGATAGTCAGAGATATTCTGAAACTTCAGAACATCCACGTTTCACAAGTAGTACCGAAACTCTGTCAAGTGTGACGGGGGGTGAGTCCGTCGCCACATAATGGACAGTGGGTACAATACATGCCTCGAAATTGAAGCATGCAGGTTTCCTCACGATTTTTTCCTTCATCGAAAAGCCAGTGGTGTTACAAATCGTACATAAATTCCGAAAAACTTATTGGTACGAGTCGGTCTGGACGGGGATCGAACCTTCGCCTCCTGCGCGGCAGGCAAGGCTACTCGCCACTGAACCACCACGGCTTCTTAAATATACTTTATTGTACCTAACCATAGATATAACATGTAGATAGATAGATATACAATAAGCTATTTATTTGTGTTAATACTTAAAAACTGCCACTACTATTGATGAAATAAAAACGAACACTTATAATAAATGTGTATTTTCATCAACGAAGATGCATAACACTACACTTACTACAGTGATACAATTTTTGACCCATACATATTAGTCATATAAATTGTCATCTAGTTTAAGGGCCAGAGGTTCAGACGAATGTTTTCTATGAGACACGCGATTGCCCAGCCCTCCGAAAAGATCGTGCGTGTGCCGTATTTTCGATAAAAAATTTAACAAAAGTCTTTTATCGTTTTTTTTATGATTTCACTAGATAAACTAATAGTAAATACGTAAGTATGAATACTAAAAATCGGAAACTATTTTAAATACATGAAAATACGTCATCTTCGTGACGATTTTCTATGGAGTGAAGTAATTCCAATCGTGCATTCAATTTATGATTTCACTAGATAAACTATCCAAGAATACTGCATTATGACTTTGGTTTCGGTAAATTGTATAAATTTAGTCGAAAAATGAAAAATAAAAGATGCCTCCAAGGTATTTCGTCCTACTATTGCGCCTTTAGGCTTACAAAGTTTTATTTGTATGGGATTTTAAATTCGATTACGTCAGATCCATGCGCCGGGGTTATTTGAGTATATCAGACTGCCTCGAATGTCCCATGCCTGAGATTGCAAGTTATCTAGATTATGTCACAGCCTTACTTGCGATATTAGGTACTTTAATAGTGTATTAGGCTACTGGACTAGACTACTGCCTATATAGCTTATTACCTCATAAAAATTACTGGACTAAAGTAAAACGAAAGATAAGACTCTTAGTTGTCATAAACTTGGGTTTTCTCATCTCCGAAATAGTAGGCTTCAGATACCCAATGATTTTACGAACACGATATTATGTTTTATGGGACTGGGTATTTTATGGTAGGCTTGTGAGATATTAATATCACCATGGACAATATTTATCAACCTCGTAAAATTTTGGGATATAAAATGAGTATGAAACCTTCTTCAATGCGCCTCTTGTCCAGTTTTACTTGAGACCGTGGACGGAAAAATAATCTGTGACAAGCCCCGACGTCGACGTTACTATAAAATTTCTACAATCTTCTTTCCTTATATCCTTTCCTTTCAAAGTTTGTATGTGAGTCGGAGATCTAAATACATGATTTTTCTTTCTTTCAGAGAAAGTTATAAGCCAGAAAGTAACACTATAATAAAGTAAATTAATAACAAATCTCATTTCGTTCAACCATAGCCACTAAAAGCTCTGATTGTGACTTCAATATGACCAACAAATGTGCAAACAAGTATCAGAAAATAATCTTCGGAAAACAGACTTAACACCAACTGTACAGAATTGCTTTTGCGTTGACCAGGGAAAGAAATAAATTGTGTTTATTCCCGCTTATGCTTTTTCCTCGTATCGCAATATATGAGGGATAGTGGAGATATATTAGCGGTCTTGGTTTACTATACATCACACATTATACATCCTATCCAGATGTAACATTTTGTTATGTCAATACTGAGGGGACAGTCAACGAAAAAAATTTATGACATAGGCGCCCCATGACACAAAAATTAATTAAAATTGTTTTAAGTGTATGAAAATTCAAGATTTTAGAATTAAGAGGATATAATTCGGAGCGCGCTCCATACAAACGTACTATGGTGATATTTTCAATACTAACCAATTAAACTCAATTACATTTTTCAGAATCAATCTAAAAACAAATTTCTATGCTCGTATAGAGTCAGATTTTCGTTAAAATGTATAGTTTTAAAGTTACAGTGCCTCAAAGATTTCCATTCAAATCTTAAATTAATCCTAGCATTGAAACTGTATATTTTAACAAAAATCTGACTCCATACACGCATAGATATTTGTTTCAAAATTGTTTCAGCCAGGGATCTTAACCGGTTTTGAAATACCGGTTAATATAGTTCATAAAACCGTTATAATTGTGTTCATTCATTAACCGGTTAATACAGTAACCGGATTTTTAAAAAACGAAATAATTTTGGTTACCGGTTAATTCAGAGAACGAAATTATTGAACTCGTGCTAACCGATATTATGATCAGAATTAACCGGTTAAACTCACGCCACCCGTGCGCCGGTCGCTGCGCTGTTGCCAGATTGCCGCCAATCTGGCAACGCTGCGCGCGCTGTGCATTCGTTTCGGTGATTGTAGCCCAGTCATTAATTACAGTTTGAGTCGGGATGAATTAAGAATTGTTTTTTTTTGGGTGTATCATTTGAGAACCAAATTGGGCCTAGAAATATATCAAAATTTTAAAACACTCACGTCAGCCCACCCCACCCCAAATTTAAAATTATGCATTTATCTCTTCAAAAAATATCTTACGGTAAAAATTTTTTATTTCACTTTTTTAATCCTTTACCTTTACAGCCTTCAAACACGGAGTAAATTTTATTGTCTACTTAGAAACATTTAAAAATACATTTTTATTTTTTAATGAATAACTCATTTAAAATTAATTTAATTTTAAACTTTTTTGTTTTTTTAACCGAATGCGTCCAAAATCTACATCTGGGGATTTCTGCCATCTCTTGCGACGAATCCGATGTCAGATTTGAGAAAAGTGGCCGCCATCTTGAACTTTTTGTTTCTCAACCGATTGCTTTCAAAATCGATATCTGAGGGTCCGCGTGGGCTCCAACCACGGATCCGAAGTCAGATTTGAGAAAAGTGGTCGCCATCTTGAACTTTTTTGTTTCTCAACCGATTGCTTCCAAAATCGATATCTGAGGATCCGCGTGGACTCTAAACACGGATCCGATGTCAGATTTGAGAAAAGTGGCCGCCATCTTGAACTTTTTTGTTTCTCAACCGATTGCTTCCAAAATCGACATCTGAGAGTTCGCGTGGACTCCAAATACGGATCCGATGTCAGATTTGAGAAAAGTGGCCGCCATCTTGAACTTTTTGGTTTTTCAACGGATTGCTTTCAAAATCTATGTCTGAGAGTCCGCGTGGACTCCAAACACGGATCTGATGTCAGATTTGAGAAAAGTGGCCGCCATCTTGAACTTTTTTGTTTCTCAACCGATTGCTTCCAAAATCGATATCTAGGAGTTTCTGCGATCTCTTACGACGAATCTGACGTCAGATTTCGGAAAAGTGGCTGCCATCTTGATTTTTTTTGTTTTCCACCCGATTGCGTCCAAAATCGATATCTGGGGGTTTCTGCGATCTCTTACGACGAATCTAACGTCAGATTTCCGAAAAGTGGCTGCCATCTTGTACTTTTTTGTTTTTGAATTGATTGCTTCGAAAATTGATATATGAGGGTCCGCGTGGACTCCTAACATGGATCCGATGTCAGATTTGAAAAAAGTGGCCGCCATCTTGAACCTTTTTTGTTTCTCAACCGATTGCTTCCAAAATCGATATCTGAGAGTCCGCGTGGACTCCAAACACGGATCCGATGTCAGATTTGAGAAAAGTGGCCGCCATCTTTAACTTTTTTGTTTCTCAACCGATTGCTTCCAAAATCGATATCTGGGAGTTTCTGCGATCTCTTACGACGAATCTGACGTCAGATTTCGGAAAAGTGGGTGCCATCTTGATTTTTTTTGTTTTCCACCCGATTGCGTCCAAAATCGATATCTGGGGGTTTCTGCGATCTCTTACGACGAATCTAACGTCAGATTTCCGAAAAGTGGCTGCCATCTTGAACTTTTTTGTTTTTGAATTGATTGCTTCGAAAATTGATATATGAGGGTCCGCGTGGACTCCTAACATGGATCCGATGTCAGATTTGAGAAAAGTGGCCGCCATCTTGAACTTTTTTGTTTCTCAACCGATTGCTTCCAAAATCGATATCTGAGGATCCGCGTGGACTCCAAACACGGATCCGATGTCAGATTTGAGAAAAGTGGCCGCCATCTTGCACTTTTTTGTTTCTCAACCGATTGCTTCCAAAATCGATATCTGAGGATCCGCGTGGACTCCAAACATGGATCCGTATGCTTAGTGCGAGTTTTTCTAAGTACTCGAACGCGTTAACGTAAACCGTGATTTGTATGGGATTGAAACAGAGCCATCTGGTGGCATTCATGAGAAACATAATTTGCGAGTGCGAGTTTTAACTCTGTCACTGACGACCACTAAGTGAGCACGTAAACATCGATGTCCTTGACGTAAACAGTATTGGTGACAGTTTTGCTACCTTTTGCGAGTGTGAGTTGCGACTTTGACAGTTCGAAGAGTAAACTTTACGCTAACGCGATAGTGAAGTTGTCACTAAAGTTTTTGTCGTGAGAACATTTAATTATACAGTTTTTTTCATTAAAAATGTTATGTGAAGCGGATAAAATAATGGCAACACGTAATTTTTTGCTTGGAGGTTGTTTGCGACAGCTAAGGCACAAGATAAACGCAATTAAACGAACGAAATGACCCTAATTGAAAGTGGTTCAGACCATCAAACTAAACACCTAAAATCACACAAAAAATCTGTTGTTCCATACAAAATTGCAATGCCTCCTCGACTCAAATGTATGAACAGCAGATTTTTTTATGCAATTACATTTTGCTCCCATAGTAAAAGTTGTTCAGTTTGATGGTCTGGACTACCCGTAAAAAAGATTGATTCTTTTCTATTCCACTCTTTAGTCATCACAGAAAGTGAATTTATGAATAGGTATAAGTATTTCACCAGATTTTAACTTAATTTACGTTTAATAAACTTCACTTCACTCACTAGAACTTCAATTAATTTTAATGTTACAAATAACGAATATTCACTTATACCTAATGCTCCTGCAAACATCACCAATATTTCATTGGCTAATCTTAATTTTTAATAAAATTTCATGTTATTAGACCTGAATGAATATGCCTAAACACACCATGTTGCAATCAAAGAAGGTAAACAAAACTGAGCAATGTGAACAACGCTAAATTCGAAATGATAACCCGCCTTGTTTTGATTGACAGCTGCTTACGTTAAGAGCTTTATTAAAAACAATATCTTACATTTAGTCGGCTTATCTCACACACTCCATCATAATGCCAACCTAAGAAAAACAATAAACGCTATTCACGGTGAGTAAACGCCGCTCGAGAGTTACAAATGCTAGTGCAGTAGAATTAAATTATCAATTTGCATAAATTGTGGTACTAATGATAATTTCCCCATCAACAGAGTTATGTATGGATATGATTACCTTAAATTTGCAACCGATTTGGAATTACGGAAAATGGTGAAAATTGGGAAAAACCTTAATTATTTAATAACTCCAAAACAAAAATTGTGGTACTAGTTGCGATTATACCATTTATTTAGAGAACCAGTACCTACCTTCTCAGGAAATTTGGAGCGGTTGCGACATACGGAACCTACCTAAACTTGTAAAACAGATTTTTCGTCTTTAACTCCTAGGCATAATTTGTGGTACTAGTTGCGAACTCTTTGACAACTTGTATTAGCCTTCGACATTTAGTTTTAAGTTCGCAACCGGTTGCGACCTACGGAACCCTAAAAAAATACTTTTTTCGAAATTCTACTTCGGGCAAAATTTGCGTAGTCTGGATTATTGCTTCTATCATATTTATAAGTCGAATTCTATCTACCTTGTAATCGCAACTTAAGAAAACATTACGGAACATTGTCTATTTCATAAATAAAAACCGCGGGTGATGCGAGGGGAATGCGTGCGGCGCGCAGGGGCGGGTTGCAGCTTGTGCGTGTACGCGGGTGTTTCTACTGATTTTCGTTCGATTTTTACCGGTTTTCGTTCGATTTCTAACAAAAATTGCTCGATTCGAGCGCTCGACGCAATTGGCCAACTTTTAAAATAACTTGCCAAGTTAGGACGATACATTATGATACAGGGTGTAAACTCAAAGTTGACATAGAAAACCAAATGTACCGCAGAGGTCTGATGGAAAACGGTGTTTTCTGTAAAAAGTATGGAACTAATTCTTTATTTTTGAATTGTCGACTGTAAAGTTTATTCAGAATTGACAATATAAATTTTTTTAACCACTTATTTTTAATAAAAAATATAAAATAGGTTAAAAAATAAGAGATACGTATTTTTCTGATTTTATTTTTGACCGATATTTCTATTTTTAATTTACTTTTGAATATTTATGAAAAACGTAGGATTTATGGCTAAGATACCTTGGCCGCAATAACATTAAAAATAAAAACTGTCAAATACAGTAGAAAAGCCCAGCAGGCAAAGGAATAAAATCTCATTCAACCTCTAAAATAATTAAGTAAAATAATGGATAGAAAAATCTGATAATTTTGATACAAGCTTTGAATCACTTAATCTCCAAACGGTTTCCTTATTTTCATACCTTTCTTAAAATGAAATGTTGTCAAATGCGTAACAAGTATTTTCATGAAAAAATTTACAAATTTGTAGTAACTACATCTAAAAGTTGAGCGCGGGGTGGCGAAATTTTCAAATGTAAAAATTTTTTCAAAATCTCGAAAACTATTAAACTTTGATTTTTTATTGTATTTTTCCCTGAACAGTTATAAACTCACCTATCTTCTGTATTCGGCTTGACGTTGAATTTTGGGACACCCTGTATACATTATGTACGTATAAACATAATGTAATTAATTAATTATGTATACGTACGCGTATGTTATTATGAATGTATGTGTGTATATACATTTTGTACGTGCGTACATTTACAACGTGTTAATGAATAAGCGCAAAACCTCATACACCCCATCTGATTTATAACAACTTCTGTCAGTCTTCTGGAACTGGACTTCAAACATGTCAATGGTGTTTTAATAATTATCTCCAATTTAAATCATATAACAGTTACATGCCTAAACTGGGCTGCAATCGCAGGAAATATTCGGTGATTGAACCGTGACTGGACAACGTACGAACCATAACTTTTGACACATTTGGTATTGCGCTAATCGCGGTACATCTCATCATCTCAGCTCATGGCAGCCGTTATAGCCGTTTTGACAGATCGCTCAGACGTTAAAGGCTGTCAGTTACATAGAGTTTAGCGCGATGCGAAATTCAGCACAGTTGAATAGTAATTGGATTGCAATGTGATTAGAACTGAAATTGGATAAGAATAGAACTGCGATGTTTTAACTTAGCGCAATCGGGCTCCAGTACTTTACATGGGCTACCACATGCGAAAACTTATCATTTAAATTGTGACATTTTAATTGTTGTATGTTTCTTCGCCCCATATCATGAGAACCGGGACGAGTTGGGATTTAGTTCTTATTGTGATAGATTCTGGAAAAGTCCGTCTATAAACTACTTTAAGAGAGAGGCGTCCCAAACGAATCAGTTTTTCTGAAATGTAATAAATAGTTAACGTTTAATACAAAAAAATCCTATAAGTTATAATATCTTTGAAACTGTAGCTTTTTTGAAAAGTGTGTCATACAAACGTTGTAGGAAATGATAAACTGCATAGGATGCCAGCCAAAAAAAGGTTCAAAATCCCTAAGTCCACTTTTTATCCATTTGAAAACAGTGTGCGGCGCTGGTTATCCATATAGCTAGCTTGCCAAGCTAGCTGGCGGCAGCGCCCCGGTTGCCAAGTTAGGTGCCGGCGGCGCCGGTTGCCGAGATACCTGCCGGCGCCAACAGCCAAGTTCGGTACAGGCCTAAACTACTTTACAAGGGCTACTCTTCGCTGACGGCGCCAGTCACTCATTTTCTTGCCGACGCTGTTTATCCATATCAGTGCCGGTGCTGCTTGCCAAGCTAGCTGCCGGCAGCACCCTGGTTGCCGAGTTAGATGCAGGTGTCGCTGGTTGCCGAGATTACTGCTAGCGCCGACAGCCAAGTTGGCTGCTTACAGGCCTAAACTACTTTATAAGGGCCACTCTCCGCTGACAGCGCTAGTCGCTCATTTCGTTGCCGACGCTGGTTTTCCATATCAGTGCCGGCGCTGCTTGCCAAGCTAAATGCTGGCAGCGCCCCGGTTGCCGAGTTAAGTGCCGGCGGCGCGGGTTGCCGAGCTGGCTGCCAGCGCTGACAGCCAAGCCAAGCCAGCGCTTATTACCGGTTTTTTTTTTTAATGCTGAGAGATCGCGTTTGTAGTTGTAATAACATGAGAACGTTTTTTCCTTTTTGTTCTCGTTATATTTCTGGCTCCTGGAGCTTCTAGATAAACATTTAACACCTATAGTGTGAATTAGAGAGCGTAGAGCCGCCGCGCCGCCGCCGGCAAATTTCAGGTCGGCGCTCACCTCTGGGTGAGAGTGCCCCATTCACAAAGGATGTGAATGGGGGTTTCGTCCTCCTCCAGACATAATCTGCAGAGTTTAGTGTCCCTTATGCCTAGGATTGTAAGGTGTTTGTTCAGCCTACAGTGCCCCGTCAGCGCCCTCACTATAATGCGCACGTTTGTCGTGCTGAGCGCGATTCTCTCCTTTGCCATTTTGCAGTCGTATGCCGCAATTAGTGCCTTGGAATGGTTTAATCCTGGCGTATACATCTAGTGAGCAGTCGATTTTTTAAGACATAGGTTCCTAAGCGTTAAATTGACTAGGCTTTTAGGGACCCCACAGAACGGCTCTGGTCCATACTGCGTGCCACCAGCACCATCTCTCGCTAGCTCGTCGGCCCTTTCATTGCCTACGATGCCCGAGTGCCCAGGAACCCATCTTAAAATTACCTTGTTCAATGCACCCAAGGTATTGAGGAGAGTCAAGCAGTTTTCTACTAGCTTCAAACTTATTGTGTCGGAAGCCAGCGCTAATAGAGCTGCTTGACTATCGGAGTTTATGTAGATAGTATGGTTGACGTAGCGCTTTTGCAGATTTGCCTCCGCACATTCTAGGATGGCATATACCTCTGCCTGGAATATTGAGGCGTACTTTCCGAGATTTGTTCTTTTCATAAACCTCGGACGCTCTCCATATACTCCACAGCCTACGTCATTTCTAGACTTGGAGCCATCAGTGAACCATACAAGACTGCCGGCGTTCCAGTGCACATTGTCACTTAGCCAGTCAGTTCTGGATGGTAGCGTTTTATACATATGTTCTTAGGCTGCATAACATCTGTTATCATGCCTAGAATAGGAATTGCCATGACTGAGTCTTTAAAAGATCTCAATCCTTCGGAAAGCCAGTTCGCTGTGGTCTGAGAGGCGATTCTGTGCATACTGGCCATTGCCACTCTTTGCACGTGTAAATGCAAGGGCGGCAGCCCCAACAGTGCATTTAGCGCCTCCCCAGGCGAGGTGGACATGGCTCTGGTTGCTATTAAGCAGGCGGTTCTTTGTAGACTGCTTAGCTGGGTGATTGCAGTCCGCTGTTTGGTCTTCCTCCACCATACCACAGAGGCGTATATTACTACCGGCCTCACAATGGCGGTGTACAGCCACAAGGTTGTTCTGGGTCTTAGTCCCCAGTTCAGCCCTGCCATACGACTGCATGTGCCCAAGGCAATTTTGGCCTTCTGCAGTAAATTTTCTAAGTGAGGGTTCCAGGTAAGCTTCTGGTCAATGGTTACGCCCAGATATTTAACTTCCGTGGAAAATTGTATTTGATTGCCATTCAGTGTAAGCCTGTCAAGCTTTCGCTTGTTCGTAAACGGCACTATAACAGTTTTACCAGGATTAACCGATAATTTGTTTTCTCTACTCCATGCACTTATGGTATTGAGAAGCTCTTTGTATAATGGTTGATATCATGTATTGGCTATTGCCCCTTACTGTGATCACTAAGTCATCAGCGTAGCCTTGAGTGTCAATTCTGAGGTCAGCCATCTTATGCAACAGCTGGTCCACAGCATGGGTCCATAATAGGGGCGATAACACCCCACCTTGCGGACAGCCCCTTGTCGTGGCCACTTCCACCGTGGTAGAATAAAGAGTAAGTTTTACTCTTCGGTTTGAGAGCATTGACTTAACCCATCTGATCGTGATCGGGTCTACCTGTTTCAGTTAGAGTCCCATGACCAGTGTTCTGATCGGTGTATTGTCAAAAGCTCCCTCAATATCTAGGAATGCACACAGTGAAATTTGTTTTTCCTCCAGTGCCCTTTCTATTCTGTTGGTCAGGTCGAGCAGAGCAGATTCCGTAGATTTACCTCTGCGGTAGGCATGTTGGTTGGGGTGGATGGGTCTGCTAATTAGGACCCCATCTCTGATGGTCCAGTACCTTTTCCATTGTTTTCAAAAGAAAAGAGGAGAGGCTTATTGGTCTAAATGACTTCGGCAATGAGAAGTCTTTTTTTCCAGCCTTAGGTATGAATAGAACTATAACCTTACTCCACTGTTCCGGTATGTGACCGCAGGCATAGCTTGCTCTGAAGATCTTGAGCGGTGGGTTGAGATCGAGTTCAGTAAATTTTAAATTTTACATACATATTATTTAATATTTTGATAAAATTTAAAAGTTGAAAACATGATAATTCGATTCTGCTCTCGATTCTAAATAAAAACTACCTTCGTTCTGCGTTAATTCATTAACACGTTGTATAATGTGACTATGTACACGTTTTCTGTAACTGACTATACGTACGAACGATGTGTGCTGGCTGTGTACAATAACGGTTTTAATCCGTTCATGTGTAGTATAAGGTAAGTCTAGTAAAGTCACAGAATAGATAATAACGAGTAGTAGTAACGAGCCGTGAACCCCCGCGACATCCCGCGCGTCTCACAACACCCGCGTACACGCACAAGCTGCGACCTACCCCCGCGCGCCGCACGCATTCCCCTCGCATCACCCGCGCTTTTTATTTATGAAATAGACAATGTTCCGTAATGTTTTCTTAAGTTGCGATTACAAGGTAGATAGAATTCGACTTATAAATATGATAGAAGCAATAATCCAGACTACGCAAATTTTGCCCGAAGTAGAATTTCGAAAAAAGTATTTTTTTAGGGTTCCGTAGGTCGCAACCGGTTGCGAACTTAAAACTAAATGTCGAAGGCTAATACAAGTTGTCAAAGAGTTCGCAACTAGTACCACAAATTATGCCTAGGAGTTAAAGACGACAAATCTGTTTTACAAGTTTAGGTAGGTTCCGTATGTCGCAACCGCTCCAAATTTCCTGAGAAGGTAGGTACTGGTTCTCTAATAAATGGTATAATCGCAACCTGTACCACAATTTTTGTTTTGGAGTTATTAAATAATTAAGGTTTTTCCAATTTTCACCATTTTCCGTAATTCCAAATCGGTTGCAAATTAAGGTAATCATATCCATACATAACTCTGTTGATGGGGAAATTATCATTAGTACCACAATTAATGTGAAATGATGCTTTATTTCGTGCTAATTCTACTGCACTATGCTTGCAACTCACACTCGCGTGTTTTCGGTCGTTGATACGTTTGACGTTTATTCGATTTACTTTTTAGTAAAGTCATTCGATTTGTTTTGTGAAACTCGCACTAGGGGTACAGATGTCAGATTTGAGAAAAGTGACCGCCATCTTGAACATTTTTGTTTCTCAACCGATTGCTTCCATATTCGATATCTGAGGATCCGCGTGGACTCCAAACACGGATCTGATCATGTCAGATTTGAGAAAAGTGGCCGCCATCCTGAACTTGTTTGTTCTTCAACCGATTGCTTCCAAAATCGATATCTGAGAGTCCGCGTGGACTCCAAACACGGATCCGATGTCAGATTTGAGAAAAGTCGCCGCCATCTTGAACTTTTTTGTTTCTCAACCGATTGCTTCCAAAATCGATATCTGAGGATCCGCGTGGACTCCAAACACGGATCTGATGTCAGATATGAGAAAAGTGGCGGACATCTTGAACTTATTTGTTTTTTAATCGATTGCTTCCAAAATCAATATCTGAGGGTCCGCGTGGACTCCAAACACGGATCCGATGTCAGATTTGAGAAAAGTGGCTGCCATCTTGAACTTTTTGTCTTTCAACCGATTGCTTTCAAAATCTATATCTGAGGGTCCGCGTGGACTCCAAGCACGGATCTGATGTCAGATTTGAGAAAAGTGGCGGACATCTTGAACTTTTTTGTTTCTCAAATCGATTGCTTCAATAAATCAATATCTGAGGGTCCGCGTGGACTTCAAACACGGATCCAATATCCGATTTAAGAGTGGCCGCTATATCGAACTTTTTTGTTTTTGAAGCGATTGCTTCGAAAATCTGATGATCTGAGGGTCCACGTGAACTTCAAACACGAATCCGATGTAAGATTAGAGGAAAGTGGCGGACATCTTGAACTTCTTACCCAACTGCGACAGAAGGAGAGTTATTTAATTCTCAACCGATTAGGCTAGGTTTAGGTTAGGTTATGTACTGGGCTATAACAGTTGTATAAAATGGCGAATTAAACATTTACATCAATACTGTTAATAGGACAGTTTTGCTGTATAAGGCGAAGATGTACCGTCAAGACGCTTCTATACTACAAGCTGTTACCGCTGACACTTTAGTACAACATTTAGCCAACTTTTTTTAGATTCAAATTTAACATTATAGATTTTGGAAGCAATTGGTTAAGAAACATAGAAATTCAAGATGGCGACCACTTTTCTCAATCTGATATCGGATCCGTGTTTGGAGTCCACGCGGATCCTCAGATATCGATTTTGGAAGCAATCGGTTGAGAAACAAAAAAGTACAAGATGGCGGCCACTTTTCTCAAATCTGACATCGGATCCGTGTTTGAGTCCACGCGGATCTTCAGATATCGATTTTGGAAGCAATCGGTTGAGAAACAAAAAAGTTCAAGATAGCGGTCACTTTTCTCAAATCTGACATCGGATCCGTGTTTGAAATCCACGCGGACCCTCAGATATCGATTTTGGACGCAATCGGGTGAAAAACAAAAAAGTTCAAATGGCGGCCACTTTTCCAAAATCTGACGTCAGATTCGTCGTAAGAGATCGCAGAAGCGCCCAGATATCGATTTTGAACGCAATCGGTTGAAAAACAAAACAGTTCAAGATGGCGGCCACTTTTCCGAATCTGACGTTAGATTCGTCGTAAGAGATCACAGAAACTCCCAGATATCGATTTTGGTCGATTTTGGACGGAATCGGTAGAAAAACAAACAAGTGCAAGATGGCGTTTACGTTTCTTAATTCCCTCATCGGTTTCTTGTTTAAAGTTCATGTGGACCTTCAAATATCGATTTTGGAAGCAATCGGTTGGGAAACTAAAAGTTAATTATGGCGGTCCCGACCAAATACCTACAAACCTAGCAGCACCCGCCACCCACTCCACAACCCACCACCAAAACCCGCCACCCATCACCAGCCACCCAACATCCACCACCATCCACCGCCACTTACCAAACACTCACCAAATAACCACCAAACCAAAACACCCACTAACCACTTACCAACAGCCATCCATCCATCCATCCATCCACTACACAGTCAAGATTTGACCCAACCAGTCATCACGACTCCATGCTGGTGCGTGGACTTTAATCGTTAATCATTAATCAGATTAAGGCTTTGATTACTTGATTAATCAAAACAAAATTAACTTTGGGCCCACACTGCTATGACCTTGTAGTGGCAAGCCGCAGAAAAAGCGAGAGTTCCGTTATGCAGTAACTACAAGAGATGGCGCTCGTTTTTTGCTCAAATTAACCGGTTAATTCTGCTCAACAAAATTTAAATTTGTAAAAAACCGGTTTGATAGATTAACCGGTTAAAATACCGGTAACCGAAAACTAAACCGCAATCAATTCAGGTTTGGGGTCAATGACCAAAACCGGTTTCCAAAATTAACCGGTTTCCGATCCCTGGTTTCAGCTAAATTTCATTGAGTTTAATTGGTTAGTATTGAAAAAATCACCATAGTACGTTTGTATGGAGCGCGCTCCGAATTATATCCCCTTAAAATGTACACGGCGACACATCAAACTATGCAAAACCAAAATAAGCTGGCCGCGCATAGGTAGAGTAATGTACAACGTTGCGCGGACAGCTTGTGTTTGATTTGTGTAGCTTGATGTGTAGCCGTGTGTATGTACCAATTGGCTCAGTAAAACTATCCGTATTTGCGTGCGTGGGGGAGTATGCGAGGAAGGTGTTGGTTAGGGTTCCTGACTCCTAATCACGGATTTTTCGTTTTTTTGTTGTCTCTTGATTTATTTGTTTGAGCTACACGCAAAAACTACTGAACCGATTTTGATGAAAGTTTTGTTAAAAAACTTATAAGCATACAAAACTGGCATAATATTTTACATCACACGCTACGATGACGGGACTTGGTGATGACGAACACGACAAAATCAATTATGTAAATAAAATTATGTTTTTATTTCGTTGACTGTCCATTCCAATACATGTGCGAGTAATATTTCTCTATTTACTTCGTCTTACGTAAAAACTACGTATGTTTACGTACGTATACGTTTTTAGGTACAAGAATAAAGGGTTCACTTGACCGTGCTCCCGGCAACAGCTAACCAAATGGAATTTTATTTCGTAACATTTCTTTTTTGTTTTAGGGATTTTATTTATTCGCTACATTGTCCAAAATGAAATAGGGTCCAATTGTTCATATTTTGCTATAGAGGTTAAATATGCTTTTAATATTATTTTACACATACTCGTTGGCGTAGTGGAACTTCGGTATTAGAAACGATCATTGAAGTTAAGCAACGTCAGTTTTGGATGAGTGACCGTTTAGTAGTATTTCATCATAAGCGTCTATATATAACTATTCGTTAAACCATGTCTGATTCCTTTAAGGTGGACTTCGGATGCCAACGGCTGATGCGTCTGACGCGCGCGGCTCGCGGCCGGCGGCCGATGCGACAATACTAGTTACTGTGAAAACGTATGGTGCCACTTTCGATGCTAGCGACTGACGCGTGCGTCAGACGCGAACGGCCGCTGGCATCGGAAGTTCACCTTTAAGGTGGAATGAAAATTCTCTGACAATAAGTTGACAGTAACTTGTCTCCATCATTCCACATTTGGCCTGCGTGGTGAAGTATGGCCCATTCCCCACTCTTATTCTTGAGAGGAAGTCTTTGCCCTGCAGTGGCATCCTACAAGCTATTACTGATTTTTAGACCTATAGGGTAGGTATTTATTTATTAGTAGAGTATACCCGCGACTTCGTCTGCACAAATAATACGTGTTAATAAATAAGCGCAAAACCTCATACACCCTAACTGATTTATAACGAAATAATTGCATTGAAGCAATAAGTGCTTTATGTTACTAATTAAAATTGAAAGTTATTTGCATTTGAAATATTCATGCAAAATTGTTTTGATTTATTTCACCAATGAATGAAAGAAAACGAATGAAACTTTGATAATTCAATTCTGCTCTCAATTCTAAATAAACTATTTTCTAATTTTGCGTTTATTCATTAGCACGTTGTATACCTGATTTTAAGTTGTAATCGTAAGCTATAAAAAAGTTTCATCAAAATCGGTTCAGTAGCTTTTACGTGATGCTGTTACAAACATAGAAACAATTAAACACACAGACAGACAAAAATTCTAAAAAAGGCTGATTTGAAAACCTAAAAACCATATCGTACTCTGTCTTTTAAATATCGTCAATGTACAGACACACTTCTGTTACAGTTTTATAATAGTTTAGATTATTTATTTCAAATTTCCGAAATACTTCATGAGCCCCAAAACATACAAAACTCCTTTGGATTTTCCAATATTATTAGGTAAATTAACAAATTTTATAGCTGTTTCAATTCAATAACATCACTTTTCATCCTAAAATTTATTACAAAATCTATTCTTTATAATTTTAACGCGGAAACTGCTACGGTGTCAGTAGGAAATAGCATATTAATTGGTTAGTTTCCCGAGAAGCAGCCTGTAAGCTATTCTCTTAGAGTTTAAATTAAAACAATAATGAGACAATTTGTCCTGAGGTCGGCT
Organism: Agonopterix alstromeriana; assembly: GCA_963924505.1. Taxonomy (NCBI): domain Eukaryota; kingdom Metazoa; phylum Arthropoda; class Insecta; order Lepidoptera; family Depressariidae; genus Agonopterix; species Agonopterix alstromeriana. The sequence goes on along the minus strand of OZ004672.1, from coordinate 14,718,366 downwards.
TCGTCCGGGGCAATTATCTGTTTTATCCGGGATCAACGTTACACGCCATCTTTATAAACATTATCTTTTAGGTCAGGTCAGAGAGAATAAGTTATTACAATTTTAGTAGAGGGGAGTTCTGTGGGCGTAAGGCTAGCCTCCTATCCCCCCCACGTGATATTTATTTCAGCCTCAAACCTCAAATATGCTAATAACATGTTATATTAATGTTATACAGAATGTAGACAATTTAACAATAGTTTTTTTGAGGAAATATAATTTGAATGTGATTATATTAGGTAGGTATTGCAAACCAAAAAACAATAAGTAGGTATGTTTTGTAATGTTGTTTTGTCCCCGTTTGCGATACCTACCTAATAACATTCAGTTTATATTAGCTCAAACAAAGTTATTATAGCTTGTTGTAAGAATAAGCTATGCTCTATGGAATGGCTGTCTGTCAATGGTATTATCATTTGGAATATAATTGTTACGTCGCAAGCTTTATTGAAATGGTCTTAAAATATTGGACAGTTTCATTGTATAGTTAAAATACAACATAGCTTGTTTTTCTATTTTTAGTTAATACTTTTGCAGTCGGTTTTTTTTCTGTGTGTTATGATTTGTTTGTAGCAAGAAATTAAAAACCTTTTCTATTTTATTTCATATAGGGTGAAAACTTTTATGCATTGCATACTCCAGGGAGTGCTTCAGACCATCAAACTGAATAACTTCCACCGTGGGAGTAATAGCAAATTCGCGAAAAAAATGTTTGTCCCGTACACCATTTTACCACGGAATTTATTTACGGTTGTATTTTTATCATTATCACAATCTCGGTGGTGAAAAAACATTGTTAAGAAACCTGCATACCCGAGAGGGAGAAAAAAAATACCATAAGTTCAGAGATTGTGAAAATATGGGCGAGCATGGTGTGAACACAATAGACCAGCAATGGTTGCAGGAGTGTTATATACGTACCTTGCTTGCAATAGCCCACTCAAGTGCTTATTATTTCGGCCTCAGTTTTAGAGCGACCGTACATCAGTGAAACTTAGCAATGCATGTGGAATGTCAATAATGTGAACTTAATAATATTTGTCATTAGATAGTCCACAATAAGTACATTCATGGTTTCTATTTAAACGAATATTCGCGATAACTGTATAATATTATGATATTTGCAGGAAACGAAATCACACATTATCATTCAACCAAACCAAAGACTTTCTTTAGCGACAAAAAATAGCGAGGTAATCGTATTCGATGAAAATAGCTGTCACAGTTACGTTTTGCTACTTGCTGCTTTTTGGCTGACCAATTTACTTAATTTTCACTTTTGAATCTACACTTTTAGAGGTGTGCAATTTTTTCTG